>CP139507.1:26242255-26697255 GCA_021014915.2 Artemisia tridentata subsp. tridentata | reverse complement strand
CGTTTGGTTGGTTCGAACAAAAAGAAAGAAAAAGAAAAAGTATAGTAACTTGAATTTTTTTGACATTGTTAGTTATTATGACTTATTTTTGCAACATTTTAAATAGTAATAGAGTGTATGAAAGTATTTGAAAAGGGCTGGGATACTTACTTGACAATATTTCGATTATGGAATATATATATGTCGATTGGTTTTGGAAATGGATCTCCTAGAGTTTTACTCCTCCTAATGCTTTCTCAAGACCTTCTTTAACACATATTTGGGTTGTTTTGATCAACAGCAAAGTGAGTGTGACTGTTTTGAGTGTGGTTCGATTTATATTGGAAATAAGATGAGGCGTTTGGTTTGCTATATATAGAAGGAAATGAGTTAAGGTTTTCTAGGGAGTTAAGTCATCATGTTAGAGGTTTAAGGGAACAAGGTGAGGTAACATATTAGATGGAACGACACATGTATGGAGAGGGGAGGGAAATTATGAGGTGTGGTGTTATGGTGATGATATGGTTTGATTGGAATCCATGAGTTTTACTTACCAATTTGAAGAGCTAGGGAACATGTTGAGGTGTACATGTTTTATACCTAGAATTGATCTTATGATGTAAAATTTACCATGTAGGAATTAAGGAAATTGGTTTGGTTTATTTTCTAGTTAATTTCGAACTAGGGAGGTATAGGTTGGATCGAATAGGCTTCATGGAGTGGTACTTTGGGTTATGTCGTGTGGTACTTAGGGTTTAGGGAAGTACTAGTTAGTTTTAGAGTTAAGTTCAAGTATTGGTTAAATAGAAATTAAATTTAGGGTTTACGTATCTATATAAATATATATATATATATATATATATATATAAATATATATATATATATATATATATATATATATATATATATATATATATATATATATACATATTATATATAACAGGATGCGTATGACGTCATCAAATGCAGGATTGATGAATAAGCGCTGGATTGATGAGTAATCATGCTCTTATTCCACCTAAGCATGCCACCTAAGCAATATTTGACCGAATAAAATTCGTATGTTGACTTTTAATTCCGAAATTTTAAAAAAGTCTCTAAAGATTCGAACTTGGGTTGTTTACATGTCTTAAGTATATATCAATGTTACCATTAGACCAAATTATTTTTTGTGTAATAGCTACCAAAAAAAATAACTATAATCTTCTTTTTTGATGACCATGCGGAATATTTGGAAAGATATATGTATTTTCTAAACATTGATGCGTGGTTTTGCGACCTTACAACAGGTTTTACCTCTCGAGGGATCTCAAGAGGCTTGCAATCCCCACCAGGCAGTGTACCTGACCGATGTAGTATAGTGAAGTGGCAAGTACCGGGGGATTGATCGTTCTCTAGGGAATAGTGTCGTTAGGATTGAAAAACTACTCTAATAGGTCTAAGGGTGAGGGAAGATTCTTTTTGTATTTTTATATTTTTTATGAAAGCAAGTAAAATCTCGGGTTTGAAGGAGTGGGCGGAATTAGTTGCTAGTCAACTAACCCAAATAACTACGAATGCAAATAAAATAAAATAACTGAAAATGAAAAGGTTGTGAAACTTATATGGGGAGAAATGTGTTTACTTAGATTTCCTTACTCCCTAACTATCTTTTACCGGTTGATTAGTGTGTATTAATTGCGTAGATGACGGGTGTATTCCTTAATACCAATCATGGGGTGGCGTACGTACTTCCCCAACTCTACAAGCTCCTACTTCACTCAATGTCGAGCCGGCTAAGAAGCTCCTAACATGGGATCACTAGAATTCGCTCATGCATTAAATACAACCATAAAAACCTTAGTACGCATTGGTTCAGTTTCTTAAGACGTTCAAGCAAGTTACCGAATAGGAAGTTAGCCAGTTTTCTTAAGCCTAACATCGATAAACAATCATCCAATACAATTAATAACACACTAATAACCAATAATTAATAGTTAGGTTTCATTAGATCTAAGCAAACACAAGATAAATCTAGCCTAGCATGTTAATTAAAAGACAAGAACAAGATATAATCAAACAACACATAGACATATTGATTGATTAAATGAATACTTATCTTCAATTAAACATGGGAGATCCAAGGTTATGAAACCCTTAAAAAATGGCAGAAATTCGTCTTAGGGTTTTCTCCTCACAAAGTTGCACACAATTGCACACACTGACAAAAAATTGCAAAACTATATATAGAACTTAGTGGCTGACGGCGTCACGTTATAGATCTTGACGCCGTCACCTCGCCGTGTCTAGGGTTCCCGGATGGTCTTCCTGACGCCGTCCCTCTTTAATGCTCCAAAATCCGCTCTGGCTTATCAAAGGTTGACGCCGTCAGAAATGGGCTTGACGCCGTCTCTCTTTAACTTAAACCGTGATGGCCTTGATCACCTTAAAGGGTGACGCCGTCAGACTTTCCATTGCAAAACTCTCTGGCGCGTCTCGTGTATTTTTCATATCCACCTCTTTTGCCAAGCCATGACGCCGTCAGGAGCAATCCCTGACGCCCTCAAAGGTACTTTTCCAGCCGATTTTGAGACTTTGTCGTTTTCTTCACTTTTATGCTCCAAAAACGTCCAAAATGCTTCCTTTTCCAGATTTCTTCTCCAAAGTACCTAAAATGACAAAAGGAACGATTTAGGGCAATATTTGATCAAATAAATACGATTTAGGGCTTAAATGACCCCCTAAAAGCGGTACACTTTTCGCTTCATCAAATACCCTTACACTTGAGATTTACTTGTCCTCAAGCAAATGCGCTTTTATTCTAATCAAAATACAAGTTAGGGGTCATTTAATGCTAATATAAAAGTAATTACAACAAATAGTCGTTCCACTTTAATCATAATA
Source organism: Artemisia tridentata subsp. tridentata (assembly GCA_021014915.2). Lineage (NCBI taxonomy): Eukaryota > Viridiplantae > Streptophyta > Magnoliopsida > Asterales > Asteraceae > Artemisia > Artemisia tridentata. Next base: position 26,694,393 of record CP139507.1, on the reverse strand, counting down.
AGCACGGAGATTACAAACTAGCACCTCACAAGTAGTGTCTAGATACTCACATCTCTCAGGTGTCATCAAAAATAAATCTCATAAATGAAAATGGATAATATCTCTCACTACCTGTCATAGCAAATAAATTACCATAGGCTTGGGAAAGGATCAAAAACCTTCTCCACTAGGCGTAAGCACCTAAGATAAACTATCAAAGAGGGCTTTTAAATGGGTTGTAACGTGAGGTGTAGGGATATGATAAACACGGTTTTGTTGGATAAGGGATATTTTACTGGTGGCGAGTTAAAGATCTTGATTAATTACATGTACAATATGGCGTTGCTAAGCCAAGACTAGACTCGACTTAAGCTAAAAACAAAATAACAAAAACATAAAATAAACATAAAATGAAACGGGATGGTAGTCCGTATGTTTTTTTTTTTTCTATTTTTTTTTCTTTTTCTCATTTTTTTTGTATTTTTCTTGATTTTTTCGATTATTTCTATTTTTTTTCTTCATACACTCTTGCCCTACCATCCAAAATAATACATCATAGGGGCGTTGCATTCCCCTTACACTTGAACTTTTACATAACTTTACAAATAATTATTCTAATGACTCGAATTAAGATAATCGAAACACTTGGAGTACTTTTTAAAATATTTAGCACATATGGGGGTAATAATGTTGTTCTTCCCCATTACTCCATTACACTAGTACTTTACCCATGAGTCCCAATCGTCCCAAAACAATATGTACAAGGATATGACTCGACTTAGCAACCATGTAATCAATTAGATAATTAACTTGGGGTTTAAACAAATGTTGTCACAATAATGCACTAAAAATGAGTGCATACAAGGTAGGCTAAGGCGATTTGGGTGTACATTTAAGTGGGGTGTAAACAAATTCTTCCTTTAAGTAAAATGCTTAAAGGTCGAAACGAAAAGATAGGCTCTGAGGGGTGTACTAGGGTATCGTGTACTAAAAATGAGTACAACGCAAAGGGTGTGGGAGAATTACTTGACCAATGTAGCCAATGTAATTATAACAAAAACACAGGTGCAAAACAATGGGTTAATCCTAATGCCTCTTATCATGTAGTAAATCTAACTACACGAATGTAGTCTCACTTGTGGCCTCGGAATGGTCCTAACGCAAGTTCTAGAATCTAAGTGCTACCGGTACACACATCATAGCATAAATGCTTTTCCTACCAATTCTAGGGGCGAACCTCACATATTTGGGGGTGGAAAATTTTTTTTTGGTACGGTTTTTTTGTGCTAGTCATATAACTCTATCCATGAGACGCTCATTAAGATCAAAGTTTCACTCCTATATGTTGTAAAAATTTTAAATTTGGCACTAAAATTGCCCTAACAGGTATTTATCTCAGTTTTATTACACATCTACCATTAAACAAACAAAAATCAAGCGTAATAGCATTCTCTAAAGTATCATATTTTACCCCCCCCCCTTACACTTAAGATGAACATTGTCCCCAATGTTCAAATAACAAGATGTAAAAGTAAATAAGGTAAAAGAATGAAATCAAATACTCCCCTGATTCGTTCGGTGGATAATGTGGTAACATGGTTAGATCTTCTTCCAAGGGAATGTAGAAGCTCCAAGACTAAAGCATCGCCAAAAGCTTGATTCCACATACATCTCCTTGTCCAAAATAACCTGTTAAACCTGAGAAAACAAACACGAAAACCTGCATAACATCGGCGGGATAAATCTATATAAGGATATAATGCTTGTGGAATGATAATTTTGCAGATTCCTAGAGATTATAAGTTAGAGATTTAATAAAAACTTTTTATGAAAACAAAACTTTCAAAAATTTCAGAAAATTAACACCTGACGCCGTCAGGTTGTAAATCCTGACGCCGTCAGAAGTGATCTGACAGAATTCTCATGTTAAGTTTTCGGAAAATTTCTGGAAAAACCTATACCTCACTTCCTGGAAATCCTGCAAAATATCATTATGACTCGATACAAGCATTTGACTCAAACAAATACTAATATGTATGTTAATTTATTATTGCTATGATTCATGTTCATTTGTTCTAATAAACCGATTTGGATTTCCCTTACACTTATCTTTTGCAAAATACCTTTATATGTAGTTAAGACGAAGTTAAAAACAAGATAAAGCATTTTCACAATTTAGTTTTGAACATGAATCAATAAAAATAAAAATTAAACATACATACGGAAACAAATAAAATCAAACAAACAAACAAATAAACACACAAAGCAAATAAAGCTTGGGTTGCCTCCCAAGAAGCGCTTTTCTTTATTAACGAGTCTTGTAGCTAGACTCAAAGTCACGCTCATCTAGTGTCGCTTATGCTCACGTATCCGAGTGTGAGCCATCTAATTGTTTGCCTCATCCTTCTTGTATTCATCATTCAGCTCCAGACATCCATGATAATATCTCTTATTTTTCTCATGTGGATATTTGAGCCCCTTTCTCTTATCATTCTCACTTAACAAGTCAATAGGCACAAGTCTATTGCAAGATTCAATGGAGAAGTTCTTAAACCTAGGATGTGATCGGGGCATTTGGTAAACAAAATCTTCATCCCCATCCGAGAATGTAATCAACCCGTCCACAAGTTTTTCGTCAAGGTTGGTCAACCTTTTGAAGGGTTCTCCAAAAATGACTTGGGTTAATTTGTTATCAATAAATTCTCCTAAGTTCTCCATAACCATAAAATCCACCAAATACACAAAACTTCCTACGAATACGTGTAGTGGCTTAATCCTAGCAACAATGTTATCTCCTTGATATTCTAGCTCATCTACCATGATTTTATTATAATTAGCGCGAGAGATAATGTTCATAGGCAACGATGAGTTAAGATAAGCATGAATACTATGATAACCAATCTTACACGGAAATTGCATGTTAAAGAGGCTATCCTTTTCGATCTTAGTCCTAGGGTCAACATACTTAAAGTGGTCAATTTCCTCTTTTCCCCATTCCTCGTTAACTACTTCTCCATTACCAGCATCCTCATCGGAGTCTGAGTCGTAAAATGGACTAACATAGTCATTCTCACGGTCAGACTCCTCCATCTCAGAATTGTTACCAAAGTGGTGGTCGGGTGAAAGGTTGTTGTTTTCTACGATGGGGGCGGGAACGGGTAGTTGGAAATTTGCACGGCGGAAAATACGAATAACAGGGATCAAGCGATCACTATTACTCATGAGGTAGGTGGAAGGTGTCACAAACAAAAGTACAAAGAAATAAGATAGACTAAAGAAAAACCTAGAAAAATAAAATAAAATCTCACTAGAAAGGAATCTAGTGAGTAGACCTAATAAAATAAAATTCAACCTAAACAATAACTATTCCCCGGCAGCGGCGCCAAAAACTTGATGCGTGGTTTTGCGACCTTACAATAGGTTTTACCTCTCGAGGGATCTCAAGAGGCTTGCAATCCCCACCAGGCAGTGTACCTGACCGATGTAGTATAGTGAAGTGGCAAGTACCGGGGGATTGATCGTTCTCTAGGGGAATAGTGTCGTTAGGATTGAAAAACTACTCTAATAGGTCTAAGGGTGAGGGAAGATTCTTTTTGTATTTTTATATTTTTTATAAAAGCAAGTAAAATCTCGGGTTTGAAGGAGTGGGCGGAATTAGTTGCTAGTCAACTAACCCAAATAACTACGAATGCAAATAAAATAAAATAACTGAAAATGAAAAGGTTGTGAAACTTATATTGGGAGAAATGTGTTTACTTAGATTTCCTTACTCCCTAACTATCTTTTACCGGTTGATTAGTGTGTATTAATTGCGTGGATGACGGGTGTATTCCTTAATACCAATCGTGGGGTGGCGTACGTACTTCCCCAACTCTACAAGCTCCTACTTCACTCCAATGTCGAGCCGGCTAAGAAGCTCCTAACATGGGATCACTAGAATTCGCTCATGCATTAAATACAACCATAAAAAACCTTAGTACGCATTGGTTCATGTTTCTTAAGACGTTCAAGAAAGTTACCGAATAGGAAGTTAGCCAGTTTTCTTAAGCCTAACATCGATAAACAATCATCCAATACAATTAATAACACACTAATAACCAATAATTAATAGTTAGGTTTCATTAGATCTAAGCAAACACAAGATAAATCTAGCCCAGCATGTTAATTAAAAGACAAGAACAAGATATAATCAAACAACACATAGACATATTGATTGATTAAATGAATACTTATCTTCAATTAAACATGGGAGATCCAAGGGTATGAAACCCTTAAAAAATGGCAGAAATTCGTCTTAGGGTTTTCTCCTCACAAAGTTGCACACAGTTGCACACACTGACAAAAAATTGCAAAACTATATATAGAACTTAGTGGCTGACGGCGTCACGTTATAGACCTTGACGCCGTCACCTCGCCGTGTCTAGGGTTCCCGGATGGTCTTCCTGACGCCGTCCCTCTTTAATGCTCCAAAATCCGCTCTGGCTTATCAAAGGTTGACGCCGTCAGAAATGGGCTTGACGCCGTCTCTCTTTAACTTAAACCGTGATGGCCTTGATCACCTTAAAGGGTGACGCCGTCAGACTTTCCATTGCAAAACTCTCTGGCGCGTCTCGTGTATTTTTCATATCCACCTCTTTTGCCAAGCCATGACGCCGTCAGGAGCAATCCCTGACGCCGTCAAAGGTACTTTTCCAGCCGATTTTGAGACTTTGTCGTTTTCTTCACTTTTATGCTCCAAAAACGTCCAAAATGCTTCCTTTTCCAGATTTCTTCTCCAAAGTACCTAAAATGACAAAAGGAACGATTTAGGGCAATATTTGATCAAATAAATACGATTTAGAGCTTAAATGACCCCCTAAAAGCGGTACACTTTTCGCTTCATCAAACATGTATCCCGTTTTATTTTTCAAAATATGCTTAATTTGTAGAAGATATGATTTTAAAGATAAGTTTACAATGTTTTTTTGTATAAATATTTTATTCCTATATTTAAGATCATATACCTACTTTTACACTATATGTGGATGAAAATATAAAGTTTCTTCTCAAGCCAATCCCATGAGAATAATACGTATACTCCTTCAGAAGGTTTGTTTTTTTATATATAATTTAACCAATGTGTTGTTTATAATTTTATTGTTATTATATAATTAATATAATGTTTACATGGACAATCATATATATAGCAAACACGTATTTGTTTGGTTGCTATATTATTGTTGATGTTTTTGTTGAAGCAATCCAATGCAAGAGGGTCTCATAAGAATTCATAAGGTAACCATTGTGTTGTTAATCAATGTGTTGTTGTGATTTTATTGTTGTTGTTGTATAATTAATCTAATGTTTTCATGGACAATCATATATGTTTTATATTGTTGTTGTTGTATAGTTAAGCTAATGTTTACATGGACAATCATATGTATAACACACATCTATTTGTTTGGTTGTTATATTCTTATTGATGTTGTTCTTTAAGCAATCCAATGGAAGCAGCTCTCATAAGAATAGTACGGTTACTCCTTTAAAAGGTAATCATTGTTGTATAATCAATCACGTTGTTGTATTTTAATTGTTGTTGTTGTATAATTAATCTAATGTTTACATGGACAAATGACATACCAATCTAAATGCAGAATCATTTTGTACTGTTGGATAAACGTCATATTAAAGTATCGGCAGTTTATATTAGTAAAGGTTAGTACTGCTATCAATATATTTGTACTGTTAGATAGACGTTGGTACTGGGTCGAAATTTACGTCTTTATTAAAATATCCGTTGAGGACTTATGTTGATATTATTATTAATATTTGTTTAAAAGGGACTATTTTTTGTATATTTTGACTTTTAATATATTTTGTTCACCTTTTTTGAATGGAAAAACATACTTATTTTACTTGACGGTGCTCCAATACAAGCCCTAATAATTATTTCATAAAATTCCAATTCACATTCTTCATCTCACTTTATAATCCAAAATACTTTAATTCCAGCAGTCAAATCAACAATTTAACAGCAGTCATGGTTACTTTAACCTTTGCCAACAAACACAACATGGTAGCTTATTTGGAAAAGGCAGAGGATGACACCAAATACCATCAGATAATCGACTTTTTAAATGCTTCTCACATAAGGTATTCTCTAACATTAAATCCTACTATACATGTTCCCCAAATCAAAGAGTTTTGGCAGAGTGCCACTGTCAAAACATTTGAAGATGGTCATACCGAATTAGTTGCAACAGTTGATGGTAAATGTATCACTCTTACTGAATCATCAATCAGGCGGCATCTCCGATTGGGTGATTCAAATGGTATTAGTTCTATGCCAAACACTGAAATTTTTGAAAATTTAACCAAAATGGGTTACGATATAGAATCAGAAGCTTTAACTTTCCAAAAAGGGGCTTTTGCCCCACAATGGAGGTTTTTAATTCACACCATCCTTCACTGCCTCAGCCCTAAGAAAACCTCATGGGAACAGTTCAGTAGCAATATCGCGACCGCTCTCATCTGTTTGGCCACTAACAGAACTTTCAATTTTTCTAAACTTATCTTTCAAGCCATGCTTAAAAATGTTTATATCAAATCAAAATTTTTGATGTATTCCAGGTTCATACAAAGTATTTTGAACAAATCTAAACATCAACTTCTTCATCATAAAAATGTTTATCCCACTCCCAAGCTTTCCCAAAAAGTTTTCAGTAATATGAAGATGTCCTCAAAATGGTATAATGAGGAAGAGGTCCCTTTATTTGATTCCATGTTACAAGTAGACGGTGAAGGATCATCATGCCAAGTTGCGCCCCATCACACACTAGATAGGTCTGTATCCAGAGAGGGCTCTGTTGTTCCTCAGCATCAAGACCCTGTGACTCTCCATGTAGCAGATGAGTCTGGCGTTGTCATTAAAAAAAGGGATGCTTCTACTGTAGCGAGTTTAGAAAATGGGCAGGACAAAACTAATGTACATAATAAAGAATCTGTGACAACACCTCCAGTACCAAGTTCCTGTGAACCCAGTACTATTGGTGGAATCGCAAGCTGACGCGATATATTTGTTGGCTCGGGAAGTCAGCACATGGTGGATCATGAATCTGTGTCCCATGATGCACCTGTTTATGAAGGTAATACATCAGGAAGTATTGAGGGCAGCCAAACACTTAAGGAATTGATGGAAACATGTACAAATTTGTCTCAGAAGGTTACTGCATTGGAGTCTGATCTCAATTCTAAGGATTCAAAAATGGAAGCGGTGGAAGCTGAACTCACTTCTCACAAAAAGCTTTTCAGCAATGTGTATACAAAGCTGGTGCGTAAAATAAAAAATTTGGAAAAACAGGTTAAGACACTTAAAAGAAAAGGGTCGGCTAACATGGTATCATCTTTTGAATCATCTTTTACAGAAAGTTCATTGGATGGTGAAGGTGCAGGTAAAGATGTGGGTTCTTCCAAACATGGAGGGAAAATTGCTCAGATTGACCAAAATCCATCTGTTTTTATTGTTCAAGAGCAGTATGAGACTCATGAGAGGCAAGAACATCAGATGGATTATGATACTGCAGATTTTGATGGAAGTACTGGTGGATTTGGTGATGGTGATGATGAGACAGAACATGATGCTGGCGTTGTTGAGGGTGCTGCTATCCTGCATAGTTTAATGGATGCTGGGTATAAAGGTTCTGCCAGTGCATTTTATACAAGGACACCACGAAAATCAAATGCATACAAGGGAAAAGGAATAATGGCTGAGCAAGAACCATCAAGGAAATTGTCAACGAAGGAAAGGACACCAATAGAATTGGATGATTATTTGGTTCAGAATGGGAATCAAATAAATATTGATGAAGAAAGTATTAGTCGTCGAAATGGTGTTGACAGTACAAAGTTAAAAGTGCAAGATGTTTGTATGGAAAGTAGTGCTGTTGATGCTTTGAAATTAAAAGGGTAGAAAAAGGAAAGGCATCCATGACAGTTGATGAACCTGAGCAGGAACCTGAGAAAAAAAATGAAGTTAACCCAGAAACACAGGTTCAAATTGACTTGGATGAACAATTAGCAATGAAAGCAAGTGGAAATGAAGTTGCAAGCTCTACGGGAAATCCGAAATTGTAAGTGAAGAGAGTATCTTCAGATACTATTGTGACAGAACAAGATAAAATACAACAACTAATTGATTCTGATATGGTTGTGAGGAAGAAGAGTATAGAACTTTTAGCGGATGAACGCATAGCTGATGGGAAAAAGTCAGACATGCTTGAAGATTTTATTAACTTAAAGAGTTATGCAGAATCTTATAATCAGATAACACAGACTATTGGTAAGAATAAAGGTCAAAAGAGAAATAAAAACCCAACAAAGGAACAAGTCATTAGAGAGATGAAGACGTATGTTATGAATGAAGCTGGGTTGACGGCAGTTCAGTTGAAGGGAAAATCAGATTTAGAAATTCAATCTCTGTATTACAATGCATACAAAACTGTTCGAACGAAAATTCCTATGGACCAACATGAAAGATCACCAAAAAGGCTCAAGGCTGCTAAGAAAGCACAACATGTGAATGTGGACACATCTACGGAGAGAGTAAAAGTATCGCAAGAGAAGATGAGAAAAATGTTAGCTAAGGTGCCAGAAATTCTACATGTTGAACCACTCCAATCTAGACATCTAATAATTGACTGGGATATTTACATGGACAGATTTGGGTCAGCTTGGAAGGTTACTAGATTTGGTGGAGAGACAGCAGTGTACAAGAATTTTGACAATTTGCTGAGAGCCTTTGATAGAGAAGATCTGGATGCTTTATGGAGGTTAGTTCAAAATAAGCTTAAAACAAAGAAGAAGTGTGATGCGAAAGAGCAAGAACTTTGGGTTGAATTAAAGAGATTATACGAACCAGATCCTTCGGATGATCGTTGGTATTTTCCTTTCTTTGAGCTATCAACTGTATGGGAGTTCTATGGTACGTGCAATGTTCATCGTCTGTCGGCGCAAGACGGAATCGATATATTCATGTTAGCTGAACTAGAATATCCATTAAGTTATGAAGTACTTGCAATGATGATTTCTTTACAGCTCAAGTATGAAGAAAATTCTGAAGTAGTCCAAAATCTAATACAGAGGATATATGATCAGTTTGAAAGGAAGAGACACGATGCCTGAAGAAGAAAAGAAGTGAATTGTTTGGAAATATCCCATGAACATCAAAACTTGAGTTTAATTCCAGCCATGTGGGTAATGGGTGTGATTAATTACACCAATTTGGAACAGGTTGTAGAAAAATACCATTTTCCGCTACCAAACCCCTTCATTGTGCATTATGTAACATGTAACAACTCCTTTTGGCTATATGTATTTATTGTGTATGAAACGATATCTAATTTTGTTGTTGTGTTAGGGGCTTTTGTTATTTTTCAATTGGTGAGCACATATTATATGATGGATCTAATTAAAAGATGGTTGCTATTTCGTTTTTGTTTGTATAACATTTCATTATGTATAATCTTTTTGTATATACTTATTTAATTTTAAGTTTATAAATCGTTAATTTTATCATGTTTTCTCTGGTGCTTTAAAGAAATTGAACATCGACCTTGAATATGAAGGCAAATTTTTTTGATTTGTAATGGTGAAACTATACGTTTACCAACAACAACCAAACATTTATTGATAGGTTTCATGTTTACACCCATTACAAACTTCCCTGTCATCTAAACACACACTTAGCTAGACCCACAACTTTCAGTACCACTGTTTTCTTTCATTTCCTTCACTTCCTTTAGAAATTTAAACACAGCTTCAAGATTCTTAATCCTTGATTCCAAATCAGAAGCCTTTGACAACCCGATGTCGGCAGCCTCTTCCATGTCCTTCTTAACACCCAAACGATCTTCATTGCAGCGATCCTCTTTCCTGAACCCACTATACAAAGCCTTCCCCTTATCATTTTGTGACATAGCTACCGAATTTGGGATTTTGGTTGAATGTGTGTTGCTGTTTATTTAGGGTGAATTGAAGTAAAATGGAAACAATATTACGGTACAGCTTTTGGGTTAGCTTTAAATAGATTATAATAGTTATGAATGTGGTTGGACTATTATACCCCTAAGAATATAACACACGACTTTTCGTTGACCCCAACATTGTAAAGGACGAGGCTATTACACTATAGGAAATATTAGCATGAAAACCCGTTTAAAATGTTATAGAAAATATTACCATTGTAAAGAATGATTAAAGCGGGTAGACACGCCAACCCGTTTAAAATGTTATAGAAAATACTAAAAAGAGTAAACAAACATTTGTAGTTAGATACTCTATATACACAGATACGTTTGAATTCATATATATTATATTTTTAATATTATGTTATTTCTAAAGTTATTTAATTTTATTTCCATAGCGTGTTTGCACAAAAGGATAATGTTATTCGGAAATTAGAAGGGGACACAATAGAATTGTACTGCTGAGTTGTCACCATGCTTCTGATATTTTTTGTATTTTAATTTTGTACTGCTACGCAGCCGTTTTGGTACTGATTTTATAACCAATTCATAAAGGTTATATTATAACGTAGTCCATTGTTTTTACACATAATCAACTCTAACAACATTTTTAAATGTTTAGACACGAACTATATTGGTTTTTAATTTAAAATTTCATAACAGATAAAAATATAATTCAAGCAAAAATCATTCTATATATTTACAATATTGGAAGATATCAAATTTTTAAATATTTCATCCAATATTAATGATAATGGTAAAAGTTTATTAATTTAAATAAACAAAATACTTATCATAATTACAAAAGAAGTTAAAGGATAATCATTATATTCCCAACTTGACTCTACACGTATACACTTTCCAATGCAAACTACGGCTAAACTGTTCATATGTCATATCGGTTATAATTTTTTGTATAAACACCATTTGATGATCATATTTGTCATTTTATTTAAACCAAAAAAAAAAAAAAAAAAAATCTTAAACTGAAGGTACTGTTGACCAAAAAAATGTCATTAACTATAAGAATATAATGATTAAAATGTTAGCATGAAAACCCGTTTAAAATGTTATAGAAAATATTACCATTGTAAAGAATGATTAAAGCGGGTAGACACGCCAACCCGTTTAAAATGTTATAGAAAATACTAAAAAGAGTAAACAAACATTTGTAGTTAGATACTCTATATACACAGATACGTTTGAATTCATATATATTATATTTTTAATATTATGTTATTTCTAAAGTTATTTAATTTTATTTCCATAGCGTGTTTGCACAAAAGGATAATGTTATTCGGAAATTAGAAGGGGACACAATAGAATTGTACTGCTGAGTTGTCGCCATGCTTCTGATATTTTTTGTATTTTAATTTTGTACTGCTACGCAGCCGTTTTGGTACTGATTTTATAACCAATTCATAAAGGTTATATTATAACGTAGTCCATTGTTTTTACACATAATCAACTCTAACAACATTTTTAAATGTTTAGACACGAACTATAGTGGATTTTAATTTAAAATTTCATAACAGATAAAAATATAATTCAAGCAAAAATCATTCTATATATTTACAATATTGGAAGATATCAAATTTTTAAATATTTCATCCAATATTAATGATAATGGTAAAAGTTTATTAATTTAAATAAACAAAATACTTATCATAATTACAAAAGAAGTTAAAGGATAATCATTATATTCCCAACTTGACTCTACACGTATACACTTTCCAATGCAAACTACGGCTAAACTGTTCATATGTCATATCGGTTATAATTTTTTTGTATAAACACCATTTGATGATCATATTTGTCATTTTATTTAAACCAAAAAAAAAAAAAAAAAAAAAAAAAAAAAAAAAAAAAAAAATCTTAAACTGAAGGTACTGTTGACCAAAAAAATGTCATTAACTAACAAAAGAACCCTAGAAATTGCAGATATTGAAGACCACAAACAAGACCAACCAAAGTATGTTAAAATTTTTATACTATGTGTTACCCTATATATTTAGTAACTGAATGTCTTTGATTTTTTTTGTAGCAAGCAGCCCAAACGGGAAGGACACGAGGTGCTGTCCAGTGAAAACCAATCACTTGCAGAAATATTTGAATCAGAAGAATCATCTGAAGGTACTTTGTTAACATGATGAAATTAATGTTAAAAACGATATGGTATATAACTATTGTGTTTGACTTATATTTATTCATTTATTAGAAGTTGAGGATTCTGAAAATGATGACGAAACACAGAGCGTAAGTTCTGTTTATGATTGGTTGATTTCTGAACAATTAGCCAAGAGAATGACAAAATGGCAACGTAAAGAGGAACGAGATGAGCAGGTGAAAAAAGAAAGACAAAATGCTAAGAAAATTTTAGAAGAAGGTGATGGTTTTGAGAATGCAAAAGGCATAAATGAAGAAGTTGATGTCGATCGAGACGAAGACGACATTGACCCTGAAGACTTTGAAACTTTCACTTATGATGACTTGCATTTGGCATACTCTTTTGCTTCAACACCCTAAATTAAGTTAGTAGTTGGATTTTGTTTATATTGGCATGCCACATGTTAGGCACTTTTGAAACTTTTGAATGTTAAGAAACTTTCATGTTATGCTACATATGCTAAGAACCTTTTGAATAGATGTTATGTATAATAGTACTGGTGAATTTTATAAATACTTTATGTGTGTTAGATGAATTTTTGTTTCGGGATTGCTGTTTAAGAATATGATGTAAACACATAAGGCGTTAATAATATTGACCCGACAATTGATTCCGCTAAAGAATGTGGACTAACTCATGTGTCTAATGAGTAGCTTATTATCCCACATCAGTTAGTCAAAATAATTGGTTATACTTTATAAGACACATGATCCATTAGTTGCGTGTGTAGGATTAAGTATCATGTTGTATACACCATGTTTGAAACCCGATATATGTATATACATGTACTCGGGTTTATAAACATTGTGTTATGCAACATTATATGAATTTATATTTTTTCGTATGAAGGGGTAAAAAAAATAAAAATGAAAAAAATAAATATATATATTAACCACAAAGTCGGTTTGAGACAATAAAACATGCAGCCCAACTCTCCATATATTCCATCCCCTCATAATTATTCGACTAAATCTCCTTCTTCATTAAGCTTATATCAAATCTTGGAAAATCAACAACTCTTTAAAAAATCTTCGGGTAAGCATAATATTTAATTTTTAATAATTTGTAAATCTGATTAAGGTTTATAATCGTAACTTACAATTCAATCGTTGTGGTGGCGATTATATGATAATAAACCCTCACAATGTTTTACCCGCTACTCATACTTTGTGTTTTTTAATATTATTATCACAGTCAATACATGTTTTATGTTGCAAAGCCGTACCATGTAACATATTGGTTATGATTCATACGTGCACTAAATCTATATGTGTTTAGGGATTTATGTTTGAGGTACGTTAACACCAAATTTTACCTCCGTCATAATTAACACATTTTTCTTTTAGATGTGAATTAAACCTATATTAAACCTATATACATAATTGATGTTGTTAGTATTGATATTAACAGTACCACCGATAGGTACTGTTAGTGAATTTTTAAAAATACGTGATTCACATCAGTTAACATATATGGTTTTTAGTTTTTCTTATAATTCAAATACATATCAAACTATCCTATACATCTATTGTCAAACTGCTTAACAACGCAATCACAATATTATTGCAGACCCGATAATGCATTACATTTGCAGATGGTACCATCACAATGCTCATGTAAATGAACAAATCAAATAATGTTAAGTATATGTTTTGGGAAAAATGAAAGTAAACAGCTTAACATTTGTATTTTTATTTTTTGGAAGTAGGATACTTGTATCTTAACTTTATGAACCTTAGTATTTTGATTTTTTGGCAGTAGGATACTTGCATCTTACAATTTATCGAAAATTAAGCATACTTGATTGTTATTATTTATCACCATTACAGACAACCAGTGTTCAAAATCAGATTCCATCCTAACCTGATAAATATTTTAGTTTAGCGATTCAACATACATCAAACACAGCCACCAACGGAACAGGACCGTTAAACAACTGACCTTCAAAAGCCGGATCGACTGTTGTTCCAACCATCTGGAATCTGATCATTTTGTTCATTGGAAACTGGAAATCTTCGGCCAAGGTACTCCAATTTGTCCTAAAGTTCATGTGATCGTTTCTCCATGGCCTATCAGCATGACGTTCAAGTTTCATGGTTACACGGCGTTCACTTTCCATCCTCCTTAGAAGCGCATGACCAAATTGTTGCAGATTGTTGTCAGAAACAAAATTGCTTGGTATGGTCTGAAAGCAATTACAACAACTTGATAACTTCAACTCTTTTACTATTAAATATTTATTAAAAATTACGAAAATACATAATGTATATAAAGAGACAACCCTTACCATTCTTCCGGAATCAATCACAAACGGGAAAAGCCTTCGGTAGAAAGTATTCTCTTCAGACAAATGCACTGCATGTTGGAACCAATTACAGCCGTGGACCAACCTTGCATCTAACGAATACCATCCACAAAGTAAACATTACATATTCGCAAACAAATACAACTGATTCACCTCAAATTAACATGTAACATTGAATATATTTTTTAAAAGAACGTATTACTACCTGACTCATTTGCATCATGCCCTTGAACAAATGCAAGACGTGTGGGGTAATGATGTTCATGTATAAGCTGAAAACCATCATTATCAAACCTCATCAACGCCAACCGCATACCAGTCTTTTTGGTCAATACAACTCGCTCACCAACCATTAGATTTGCTCGCTGAACAACCGTATTCCAGTGAACATTAAACTGGAAACCCACACTATCCAAAGTCCCAGGAATAACACTCTGCTTTGTACCCACGTTTATCTCAGAACCGGAAAATTCAATCAAAAAATCATCACGTTCAATGCCTTGAAGGAACTCCACAGGAAACCACTAATAAAACAAAATTTAAAAATATTGAAACAAGGTTTATAAATTCCATGAATTTTACATATATATAATTATATCATAACTTTACCGGTGATGAACTTTGATCAGCCCCAACTTCAGCAATGCACCTAACCAGTCTGTTTCGTGTGTGAATTATCCCATAACCACCGATTTCCAATCCATCTGCATCATATGCTGTAACAAAAAAGGTGTATGCAGCCTCCTTTATGAAATGCAAAGTCCTAATATTCAAATAGCCGCTCAGCTCTATAAAATTATCCCACCCTGCACCAGATATGCTCCATTCTTCGGTACCTCTTCTCCGACAAATAAAAACTTTCCTTTTAACCCGATTATTATTAATCAGGTACACATAGTCATTATTGTTGTAGTAGTTAATATGATAGTAATCAGGCAGTACCTATGGTTTTACAAAAACCAAAACAAACACATTCATCAGGCAGTACCTACGGTTTTACAAAACAAAATAACACGTATAAGAAGATTATTATGGAAATATAATTCCATAAATACCTACCAATGTTCCCATATTTTCCACATGATTATAATCCGTGATGGATTGTGTGGTCATTGTTCTGCGACCATTAAAAAAACACAAAACATTTAGCAAAGAATAAAACTCGGACAAATCTTTCAAATACACACTCAGATACAGTTGTAATAACAAACACCAGTACAACATGTTTAAAATAACGACCAAACAAAACATCTGCATCTCGCAAACATCACTTAAAGTCAAACTGTTTGTACATGCCCTAACAACAGCCACAATGAATACAAATAAACTACCCCAACTAATCAACAAACAATCACAGACCAAACAAAAAAAAATCATTTTCATTTAAAGTCAAACTGTTTGTACATGCCCACATATATGTTTCCAAACATCAAGAGAGAAACACACCACGGAAGATTAAATATAGACAATGTTTAACAACCATAAACATTCAGTTTGAACGACTTTCCCAAAAGCTACGACCCATAAACATTGACATACTCTAAAACAAACTTAAACTAAGATTTACATAACCCAAGTGACTTTCCCACAAAATATACCAAACCGAAAGTCAAACCAAAAGACCATATCTTCGAAGCTACAGACATATACTACATCAAATTTCCATTAACACCAGCTTCTCCAAGAAAGAGAATAAATCACGGAGTCGGGCATGTCTTTTCGCGACACCTAAGAGCAACCCAGCAACTTCAGCCAAATCTTGCGTCTGCATCTTCATCATGTCATTGATGGAATGCAAAGATGAGTCTGAGCCACAAAGGAGCTGAAGTTCATTTATCATTTGATCCCTATCATCAACTCGCGCACTAATCTGTGAAGCCTTAGACATCAAATCTTCCTCATCCTTAAAAGTAACATCAATTTCACGTCTATAATGGACAATCATCATGTCCTTAACAAGTCTTGAATTAGCAATTTTTGCTAACTGATCCAGAATAACCAGACGAGTTTCCATTCCTAAGCTTAACACCTGTGTTACTATGACCTGAAAGCCCTAACAAATAAACCTTTATTATCTTCTTACCATTCTAAACTATTTTTTCCTAACTGATCAATAAGAAACAGTATAACAAACAGGTTTCATCAACATCTACCCAAATGATTACTCAAGTTAATTACGGAGTATAAGTTGATAAATATCTACCCAAATGATTACTCAAGTTAATTCTAAACTATTTACCAGCTGTATCTTCTGACATTAAGTTGATAAACAATAATACATAAAATGAACAGGATATTAACAATCATACGATTCAGGGTTTCAACTTTTCAATAAGAAAAACGGTTACCAGAGGTTAAGAAAACATGAACATAAATATTAGATCAAGATTCAATAGCTAACCTTTTGTTGATCCGGCCACAGATATTTTGATCGGTAAACACTTGGTGTTTTCGAGAATGTAATGATTCGGTGTGAAGAAACGCTATGAGTAAGATGAAAAGACAATGTAGCAAGTCTATGGGAATAGCCTATTAATGAGTAGTATGCTACACAACTTGCATGTTCTTCAAATATGTTTCTCTTAATAATTCACAAACGAAAGGTCATGCAAAAAAAAAAATTAAATAAATAAAAAATCAACAGGATTATTTACATCAAAATATATTTGGTCTATTAAATTTAACAATAATTGTTAATCACTTGAAAGTGAAAAGACCATGTTTAGGCTAACTTAACCTTTGAATAGTAATCAATGCCTTGAAATTTATTTATTATAAAGTAGGGAGGTGTTATAAGAACCCTCCCTACGCATGGGTCCCACCTATTTCCAACCCATAAAGTATATACATATCAATATATATCAAACCGTGTTAAGATGTTTTCAGGTTATAAAAATGTTGTTTACTATGTTAACATATAAGTGGCTATTGTGCTTTCGTACAATATTGCTAACATAATTTAAAACTGATCAAAACCATCTAATATATAATATATATTTTTCTCTCGCAATTGAAAAGACCATGTAAAGCCTAACCTAACCTTCTTTTGAATAATAATGATTAGCTTGAAATCTATTCATTATAAAATATTATACCTATAAATATACAACAAATCATGTTTAGAAATATACAACAAATCATGTTTAGAGATTATTAAAATGTAAAATGCATTTTCGTACAAAATTATTAAGATGTACAATATAGTTGTCCATATTCTATTGTGCTTCTATATAAGTAGTTATATTTTATTGTCTTCTATGTAACGAAATAAAAGCTTAATTTAAAATTGATCAAAAATATCCATATTCTATTGTGTTTATATATAAATATTTATATTTTATAGTGTTCCATGTAACGAACTTAAAGCATAATTTAAAATTGATCAAAACAAATCAATCTAAAATTAAAAGTCATGCCCGCCCATTGGGCGGGCTTTGAAGTCTAGTGTGTGTATATATATATATATATATATATATATATATATATATATATATATATATATATATATATATATATATATATATATAGGTCGAATTATATAGGAATGGAAAAGAAATTATGTTATGCTTAAAGAAGTTGTACCATGGGCTTAATAGAGTTGTACTATGGTTTATGAAATAAGAAAAATATATTTTTAATGTTTTCCTAAGTTATATTAATTATTTGTTGATTTTATTAAGTTTTAAAATATATAAATGAGATTTTAAGGTTTTATGCATTGGATGGTTGTACATTAGCTTTAAGGGCTTGTACTAATATTTAGTAAGTCTAATAAATTTATTTTAATAGTTAGTGCATGGATTACTTGTACAATGTGCTTTAAAATGAATATATTTAGAATTATAATAGGATTTTTATTAATATATAGCTTTTATGCATAGATGACTTGTACATTGTCTTGAAAGACTTGTACACTTATATTTCATAAAAATTATATATATATATATATGTATATATATATATATATATATATATATATATTATATATATATATATATTAATTAGGGTTTGTGATTTTATTACATAAAATCACAATTTTATGAAATTAGGGTTTGTATCGGGAGTTAAAGTGAAATTAGGGTTTTTGTGCTGTAGTAACTTGTACATAAGTGGTATTTTAGTATTTTTAGGTTTTTGTTATTCATATTCATTATTATGATGATTTAGGGTTTCGTAGAAACTCTAATAGATAGGAATGTTTAATTTGTACGTTTGTTATCGAATTATCGTAAAGTGGCAAAAAGGAAATTATCGAAATGTTTTATACTTGTTATATGAAAATGTTTATGTAAATAAACATTGAGTTCGTTGATATTGGTCTGCGTGAGAGCACGTTTATCGGGGATGTGAGTTACGTCACATTAGATAGTAATTATGATCAGATAAGTAAATAAAAAAAAATTTATACGTGGAAAAAGGATAAATATTCTGTAAAATAATTTATTACGAGGTGGAATTTTACGAGTGGTTACAATTTAGCCGTATTTATTTTCGACACGTTATTCAAGATCTATATATACTCCCCCCATCCCAAAATTATAGTTCCCGTTTGACTTTTTCGGTCTTTATTTTTCAACTTTGATATTAAATATTTTTGTTTATGTTAAAGAATAGTTGATGAAAATTATATCAATGAAAAATACATTTAAAACTCAATGCATTCATATATTTTGCATCAAATATTATATAACACAAATAAAAATACTTAAAGTCAAAGTTGTAAAAGAAAGACCGAAAAAGTAAAACGGTGACTATAATTTTAGGACGGAGGGAGTATCATATTTGCCCAAATGCAGACTCTATTCATGAGTTACATTTGTCGGGAATAGAAGTTATTCGGTCAAGATATACACATAGTCTGGTTATTTAGGATCTATGAGCTGCGAATGTATTTTGAGCATGGCGTGTTTTGTGAAAAGAAGAAGGTTGGTAGCAAAAAGAACAATAACTGGCTACATGCTAATGTGAATGTCCAAAAGGAAAAATAACACCTACTTGCTAATGTGGATGTCCAAACGTTTACAAAAGTAAAATAACACCTACACTGTAGAGATACTTTATGTGAATAGTTATATTGACAAGATATGTACTACCAACTAGCCTACATCTTGCCCAAATAAAGTATAGTTCGAAAGCAAATTTATGTATCTTGATAGGTGTTTATACTAAACAACAAGTATGCGATTGAAGAAAAGTCACTAAGAGCTCTAGGTGTAGTGGGCAAGTCAAGTTACTCATTTGGGGCCCACGGGTGCCACATCACTTTAACAAACCTCCACAACTAACCCCCCTCACTCAGGGTGGAGGGTGTGGTAAGAGGTTTTCCCACTCCATAACAGCTCCACATCAGCTTTTTCTCTGCCCAAAACTTTTTCCTTCAACTTTCCTTTAACCATTGCAGCACCTCCTCTCTTTTCTAATATTTTTTTTCTATATTTTATTATTTAAAAATACCCCCAAAATATCAATACCCACTACAACAACCAGTACTAAACATTATCTCTCCTCAAAATCAACACCCTCTCTTTTTTTTGTTTTGGGACTCAAGTCCCGTACGCAAGTTTTTTTTTTTTTTTGGTTTTGCCGAGGTGAAAGGGCCGGTAATTCTTGCAGGAAAGAGAAAAAGACATTGGGTCCTGTAGATTCCTTTCTACCAAACCCTATACACTCACAACTAACCTAAACTTACTCATTTGGGGCCCACCACTTACAACTTTATTTTTTTTATTCAAATTTTCAAACAAATTAAATTCATTTCATTAAAAATAAAAATACAATACAACACAATAAAAAACATACGAAACGTAAAATAACGATACGGTAAAAAAATGCAACTTAAGAAAGACATCAAATTATAACGAAACTAATTATTCGGATTCTGTTGTTGAATTTGTTCCCATTGATGTCGTTGCCAAACATGCTCGATGAGACATCGTTGAAGCTTTGCGTGTTTGCGTTTATCATGTAGTTCTTTGGCTTTTCTTCTTTGCACTGCGCAACGCTCAATCCATGTCTGTTGTAAATTTGGTTGCGGAGAAATATACAATTTGCTAGCTTCGGATATCGCAAATTTTTGATCTTTCAAAATCATGTTATGCATTATGATGCACGAGTACATGATTCTCTGTAACTTGCCCATAGTAAATGCACGCGCCGGTTGGGCAATAATATGCCAACATCCTTGGAGGACACCAAAAGCTCTTTCGATATCTTTTCGAGCACTTTCTTGTTTCGCTTTAAATACGGCATTTTTTGAGATATTTGCAACTATAAATGATTTGACAAAAGATGCCCACTCTAGGTAAATTCCGTCAGCTAAATAATACCCATGGTTAAATGTATGTTCGTATACTTCAAACGGAACCTCAGGAGCGATGTCATCAAGCAGGAAAGAGTAAGAGGGCTAGTAAGATTTTTTTTTTTTTAAGAAACAAACACACCCTAAGAAATGATAGACCATCACACATTAAAGGTAAGGTATTAAGCATAATAGTAATGATCAATAAAATTTCATTTCTTTCCATTAATGTAGCTAACATGTATAATGTTACGATACATTTGTCAAATAATTATTGATTAAGGATAGTATTAAATATTAATATGCTTGTGAGATTTATAATGCAAAGAAAAATAAGTCAAAAGAGTATGGAACTCTTGTACAAAAGTAATG
This sequence comes from Artemisia tridentata subsp. tridentata, assembly GCA_021014915.2. Classification (NCBI taxonomy): domain Eukaryota; kingdom Viridiplantae; phylum Streptophyta; class Magnoliopsida; order Asterales; family Asteraceae; genus Artemisia; species Artemisia tridentata. Next base: position 26,673,271 of record CP139507.1, on the reverse strand, counting down.
GTTTGTTTTACTTTTTTAGGAGTAAAACAATAGTCATGGAAAATTCATTTCTTTAATTATTTATTGAAAAATAATGTATAACCTACTCTTTCTTTCGTTTTAAAATTATTGTTCTCAGACAAGAAAAACATAGTTTAAAAAACCAATCAAACATCATCATCACCCACTACACTTTATTTTAAGAAAAGGGTTCTAATCTTAATAGAACGAGGCCTTACAAACCCGTGCGATGCACCGGCTGGGTCATTGGTTGAATTTTTACGTGTTTTGTACGTAATGTTTGTGCAGATGTTTGTATACTTTTTATCAAATTTGCGTCAATGTTTGTAATATAAGTTTTGTATATCGGAACATTTATCATTTAGTACTAAATAACTCACGTAAACAATAGATACTTTCGTAGATCTTGATGTTAACACATTTTTTGTGGAAAGTAATTAAATATATCAATATAATTCAGACCCGTGCGTTGCACACGGGCTCCGTATTGTTCAGCAATAACTTTTTTCATTTTGATCATGGATGGATTTTGTTGGATGAATTTGATCGGTTGATGTTCGTGGTAACAGAAAAGCATGTTCGTCTTCGCGCACTGTTATCTTTTATCGAGAAGAAAGCTCCTGATCCAGCCCACTAAACCGTTTCAACCCAATAATGTTCAGCGTAAACATTGAAGTATAAATCTAATGATGGATATGATTGAAATGTTGAAATGTTGTTCACCCTAAAGCACGGGTACTTTATTTTCGATAATATTGTATATCATGTTTATATTACATATTGTTTCATATCATATTTATATTACATATTGTTTCAAGGCCTGAGCGATTCATAGTTTTTGTTTTTCTAGTGAAATTATTCTAAGCTAAAACGTCATATTTTTAGATTACGTATTTAATATCAAGTATGGCCTAGAATGGGTTAGTGACAGGTTAAAATGAATTGTACTCAAAATGTGCAACATATTTATCCATGATACTAACTAACACCATCAAGAAATTACATGTAGATTTCATAAGATGGATGATATCTCACATAAGCAAAACATTTGTTCATGTTCATAGAAATCAATACGAACTACGTATTAATCAGTAGCATCGAAATATCATATATAGCTTATTTGGTGGTGCATTGTGTCAATATGTGGGTACTATATGAGGCTGATTTCAAATAATGGGTTCATATCTAATATATTAAGATGTTGAATAGATATCTATATAGTCAAGTTACCAATCATCTAAAATGAAAGACAAACACATGATTTGTTGCCATGTAATCAAACACTTAGTACGCATACGATGCTACGTATTTGAATTAATTTTTCTCACACATTTTTATACTTGAAAATCCTTAAGACAAATATTATGATTTTTATTGAGTACATATTTCAATCTGACTCCTTAGTTGTTTATATTCGCTTTTGCCCATCCAGTGATGACATAGAAACCTGAGTAAATATCATATAGCATCATTAGTATGCAACACATTGGTTCTAAGCCCACTAATGGTGGAACCGCACCATTTGAAAAATGCAGATATATAAAAGTATAAACTAAGTTTGCTATGTTCTTAATTGGATACACGAACAATAGCTTTGCAAGTCAAGTGGCACTCATCATTCCTGAATGTGTTAAAGTGGATTACATTGGGTTACTTTTATTACGCAAACTGGAATGCTAAATGGTACATTAGCTAAATCAACATTTTTTATTTATTTTTAAACTTTAAGCATTTTAAACATAATTAATATATATATATATATATATATATATATATATATATATATATATATATATATATATATATATATATATATATATATATATATATATATATATATATATATATATATTGAACTTTAAGCATTGTTTGAAACTTGTCATCCATGATCTCGAGCTAAAAACGTCCATGACCCTTTTGAAATATGTTGGTGCATCCTCTTAAAGACACATGAAGGGATGTCTTTAACCTACAGAAGATGGTTTTGGAATAATTAGTAAAAACATATAAATATCTTAGTGCTAAGTAGTGAAAATTTTTAAAACTTTCAAAGACATGTGAAGCTTTTATACATGTAAACACTATATTAATTATGTCATTCTTTCTTTCAAATTGATTCATGTTTACAAATATTACATGCTCTTGATAAGGAGTTCAATAAGCAATCCCAGATAAACCCTTTATAAGTAGTTGCAATAAGCAATCCAAAACAGCTCGCTCATGAGAAATAATTTCAGTTTACCAATCATAAACAACCCTTTCATGAGAAACAATTTCAATAAACAATCCCAAACAGACCCTTTAAGCTTAATTACTGCTCCTTACCTACATAAAAATAGGCACAGAAGCACCTGAATAAGCAATCCTAAACACCATCATAACATAAGATAAACTTACACTGTTCGAGCAATTAGTATACATATATGTGTGTTGTCTTCTGCATCAACTCTCGCGCCTGCAAAAGCAACTCCACTACAACAGATAGACTCTCCAACAATTCAGGAAAGTCCTCTAATTGGATATGAGAACTATCATTGTAAACAAACCTAAAAAATTGGCCCTTTAATTCAATCCAACTACACCCCAAATCTTTTTTTACCCCACGATGTGCTAGTAATGTTCTAATATTTCCTGCATCTTCCTACATACCTCTTGCAACATATATAATTGAACGAAGCACAGACATCCCAGAATCCAAATCCCGAGTACCACAAAGCTTCTATTTATAATGGCACTATATGTAACTATCTTAGAGATATCAAGAGACACTTTAAATGTTATTGTAATTATAATCCATTCTTAAGTGTTGTAATAACTACATATGATTACTACTACATGATGATTGCTATTCTTATTCCATGTAACATCTACAATCAATTAGTGCCTCAATAACTACACGATCCCTTCGCATGGCTCTCAATAACTACATCGGCACTTGGCATGCACGACATTACTCTTCACACATTTTCACTCCAAAAAATCATGTCATTAATTCAAAATTGGTGTCATTAATACTACCCAATGATTTTTAGGACCTACTTTTCATTTTACTTTCAGAATTACTTATGAGATAGTTGGATAGATCCACAATTTTAGGGATACATATATCTTATCGTCACAATTTTTTAACATTTTTTTTCAACTGAGCACATGCATTGTACTACGTAAGAATATTAGTCATGCACAATTGTCTATTTTGGTTTCAAGAGATCTGGTCCAAAATTTGATATATATATACATGTGCATGTATTGGTAAAATTCATATTAATACACATGCACAGTCCCAAAACGCATAACTTGTAGTAGAACTTTTAAACCTTTAAATTTCTAATAAATTAATTAATAACATAAACATCAATACATATTTTCAAGAGTATATACAAATCTTAACACGATAGAAAAGTAGAACTCTAAGTTCAAATGTATATAAACATATGAAATGAACACACTTCGTGTATCTATTGGATTTTGCTTTTGCCTAATGCACATATGTTCCCTCATTAGAAACTCTTGATCCGTTGTATATACATGTGCATGAGAGTTCATCTATATGCATATGTATACATGTATTCAAGTTCGTCCATGTAAACTCGTATCTCATGCATGCACTTATGCTTTCACATATTTAGCATGCTCAAGTTTTCGTTCATAAGTATATAAACACATATGCATTCATCGTCCTTTTTTATCGAATTCATTCTTCTTGAAGTATACACATTTTCAGCATTCATCTTCAACGTCTTTGCCTGAAAAAAATGAAAAACTTTTAAATGCTTACTTATATAACGTGACATAGAAAGTTAAAGGTATTGTTATTTTAGAAGACATTTCAAACAAAATATTAACCAACTGACAAAGATGTACACATTAGATTGTGTTCAGATTGCATGTTGAATACATATGTATTGAATGTTGTATACATATGTGAGTATGTTTGATTGCAACTTTGGTGTTGATCTATGCACATATGCATGTACTGGACGTTGTTCATGCACAAATGCGTCGATCATACATGTGCACACCTTCTGCTACACATGTGCAGAGGTGCTCTTATATGTGATTAGACCGACTATTGCAACTTGAATTCGCAACAAATATACTTTCCAGTGTTTAGACCGAATATTGCAAGTTGAAGTCGCAATAATATACTCATAATCCTCTCTCATAACACATTTATGATCCCTCATAGCACGAATGGCTCCTGATACGCCAACTTCTGGGATATGTAAATAATCACATCCACCCATAATGCAGGTTTGTAAAACCATGTCTTGGGTGAAGTCTCCAAATGCTTTGCTACGTTCTAGATTTGACCATTCGAACACTTTGTACTTTTTGCTCTTCAAATGGTGTTATTTATAGTATCCAATGATGGTGGTCGAAGGGTTTGTGTATTTATTTGAAGGCAAATGAAAGGAGCAAAAGATTAAATGAAGGAGACTTGAAAAGATGTTGATATTATTAGGGGTATTCCTTAAAAAAAAGTACGCAACTATACGTGAAAACCGGTTTTACGTAGTGAACTAAAATTTTTCCCAAAATTTCACCCAAACTCCACAAAACACCCTCTAAAACGCATTATTTGACCTTGTTAGCCGGTTTCGTCCACCTCAGCAAGGTTTTTTTTTTTTTTTTTTTTTTCACATTTACCCATTTCCCTACCCCCAATTTACCCTTTTCCATCTTTTTTTTTAATCACATTCTTTTCTTTGAAAACTGTGAAGGAGAAATAAACTAAAATGGGTTATGGTGAAACTGGGAAAGTCTTGTTTTCATTTGTGAGGTGGGTTGTTGGGTTTGTAGGGAGAAAAGGGTAAAGTTAAAGGGAAAAGGGTAAAAAAAACTTGCAACCGGCTAAGAAAGTCAAGTAATGCGTTTTAGAGGGTGTTTTGTGGAGTTTAGGTGAAATTTTGGGAAAATTTTTAGTTCACTATGTAAAACCGGTTTTCACGTATAGTTGCGTACTTTTTTTAAGGAATACCCCATATTATTATTAGACTTGTAAATTCATATATCCTTAAAAGCTTTTAAGTTGAGATTTCGATGAAAAGCGTAAAACTTTAAGTATTTATACAAAAGTTCTAAAGCGCTAGACTAACAATATAGTCATGCAACTCCAGTAACTAATCACATGATCGCAACAAAGCAAAGTAAATCAAACTGCTTAACTCAGATACACAATCACAACTTATTATATGATCACTAAATTCTATGATCCTTTGGCTTTAGTAAAACCCAAAACGCAATCAATTACACAAAATGCTTTAGCAACTTCACAAAAATATAATATTAATTTGATAATATAGAAACACACCATATTGTACTAATGGTGTATAGTGGTAATGTCTACCCTCTCATCTAAGACATCGCGTATTCGGTTCTATAAGGATTTGTCTATGATACTTTTTTAGTAAATTATAACATATATTTATGCACGAAGTATCGTGAAAGAACAATATTCATTTAATCCAGTTTGTTTGGTATTATAGATGGTTATAAACGGGTATATTGATGATATTTTTTCTTGGCTCGGATGTGCATGGTTTAACCGGGGTATATTTGTGTCCGTTTCTAGTTTTTCTCTTCTCTTGTTACTCTCAAGATGTGAATCCAATGATGTTTGAACCTATAACATAAAGGTGTGTTGCCACTACGCCACTTTACTAGTGGTTCTAGGCTTCTAGCCACTGCCCTGGTTGGTCACTACGGAAGAGATTAGAGAAAATATCAGTGTATAAATAACCAAAAAAAACAAGCAAAACCAAATAATTTATGAAAGTAGTGTAATGACATGAATAAAACTTTGAAAAGAAAAAAAAATGTTACAAAATTTTGACAAAAGGTATTTCCAAATTTCTAAATTCTACAGTTGATGATATGGCCCAATTAGATCATCCAGTATGAGAGCCCAACTGAAGTTTAAAAATCAAATTAATCATCGTATTTTCGAGTCACTTCGTGTCTTCATGTTCATGAATACTACGTTTTAACTAAAGAATACTACAATAAACTATATTATAATTTGATCATGTATGTTTAGGTTGTCAAAAAGTTTTTCCTTAATTACATTTTTCGCAAAAACAACATACTTATTCCCAGGGGCGGAGCCAGAAATTTTTGGCCGAGGGGCACACTTTGATAAATTTTAGATAATACATTATAAATTGGTACTTGGAGGCACATTACGAAAAAAGCCAAAATATTTTCGAAAGTTTACGCTATAAATTTTTTCGATAAGGGGGCACCTGCCGCCCCCCATCTTTTACAATTAAATTCATTCATTTACATTAACCAACCTCCTTCCTTTTACAATCAATTGATTTGTTTACTAACACTCTGTTCTTAAGCTAAAATAAGGAGAGGAATGGAAAGAAAAGTAAAGTGAAGAAAGGAGTGGGGGAGGAGTGGACATAAACTTATGATTACCTTTCTTGTTCTTGAGTCAAAACAAACGGAAAGGAAAGGGAAGTATTAACCAAAAGAAATTTACAAATATACCCAATTATGCATAACTTGCACAAAAACATATTACATATATTAAGATCATGACTAGCATCTAATTTGGATCAAAAAACTGCAAAAACAAATCAAATATAATTAACTAAAATCGCCATATCATTACGTCATTCTAATTCAAAGATTAGGTATCATATACCTAATAGTTATATCAAAAAACCAAATATACGAGGTGCTTCATCTTCATTTGCACTAGTCATACACCATATCGCCAAGAGTTATACTAAATACTACACAAAAAATATCACAATTCCGAGTTTGGGACGACATCTACATATACAAAAGGACATCGACATTCAGTTACGTGTACCCATCATTTCGTTTAGGATAGATTTCCGCATATCAAGAGGGCAATCCAACATTTCTCTAGTACTTTCTGGACTTTTTAACAGAAATACAAAGGTTGTTGCTTTGAGATCTTCATCAACACCCATAAGCTCCAACTTACGGGGTTCCAAGAAAATCCACTTAACGACTTTCCACGAAAGACATCATAGCAGCTTGAAAAAGTTTTTTTTATGGTACTTAAACGATTCTTTAAATGGTTTTTCGTTAAATTCAACTTGAGATTTTCATTCAACTCAAAAACCATATTTTTATATGCTTGAGGTGAGAATGTTCCTCCACCCCGATTACCTTTATCTTCTTCTTTGAGCATAGCTTTTATAAAGGCGTCATCCATTTGAGGGGTCCAAAAGGTTGATTCCCTCTTACAAGTGTTATCGTCATTTTCAGTTTTTGCATTTTTTTCATTATCAAAATCTGCAAACATATATAATAAGGTATGACGTTCGATGAAAATTCAAGAAGCAGACCGCAAAAACAAACCATACAAACCATTGCTTGAAACATTTTTTACACACAAAAGCCAATTAACACGACTTCTCTTATGAAGTCGATTATATGCAACAAAAGCTACCATTAGACAAACCAATTGAATTGCAGCTAATTATTGTGTAAACAACAAAAGATGTAGGTCATCCATAAAGTCTAGTAACAAAAAGAAAGTCACAGAACCTTATGATCATAAATTAAGTCAATAGGCTGTTTAAAAAGAAAAAGATAAAATCCATTAAACAATATATGAGTTTTTCAACTATTACATGATTTTTTCAACTAATTCATGATTCGTTGGCTTAGAACAGTGGATACTTTTTTATTCATCTAAAGTAAAATGAGAGGAATATATTACCCATAAAACAAATAAAGAAAAAAGAAGAAAAATTTAGAGAGAGTGTGGACTATGGAAGAACACTTGTTGCATTGGTAAAAAACAAAGAAAAAGATAAAACAAAATATATCAAGGGTAACTTGATTAATTCATTAAAAGAAGTATACTTTCATCACTTTTCATCCCACATTTGGGCGGGTGAATCTGAGCGCTAAAACCATCAAATTTCCCTTCAATTACATTCCTTTTCACTTCCAAAAATCTTGAGAACACCAATAATTTTTGTTTCCCCTACTTTTCATTCACTTTCTCTCCTACACAAAACTAGAGAACACACTGTAAAATTTTGCTCCTTCATTATGTTATCCCAACGCTCCTAATAAATTAGTAAATTACACATGCTCTTCATTAAGTTATCCCAACGCCTCTTAAGCTAGGCACACTCGTCGGTCGAGTACGATCGGTCGACCGATTTGTTGATCGGTCAAGTCGACTGTGGCCAAATGGTAACGATCGGTCGTCGGTCGATAATTTGGAGAGAAGGGTCATTTTTTCGACCGATTTTGGCACAAGGTTATTTATTTATTTATTTATTTTAGTTACTATTTGGCATTGAAAAGTAAAAAATAAAAAATTTAAAATTAAAAAAAAAAAAAACTTTAAACATTTAAATTAACTTGGTCACCGACTGTGGAAACTTGGTCGTCGTCAGGTCGTCAGAAAGAGAAAGCTGATGTGGCAAGGTTGTGGAGGGTCACGATTGTGCCCAGCCTTATTTAATCATACTGAATTCCTATTCCCGTTGCCCGATAAAACTCAAATTTTCTTAAGATCGATCTCGCCAAGTAAGCTAGCTAAAACACGTACGTAGGTTATGTTCTATACAACGGGGGACTACTACGACAATAATATCCCATCAACATGCAGGTCTTTTAACGGTATTGTTCGTGGACTAGACTACCGTCATAACAGTGCTCACACAGGTTAGTCATTTGTTTTAATTTGTTTGTGAATATTATCTAGCTCTTGGCGTTTATTTTGTTCATGGTCTCGTGGGCTTAGATTGGTGCTAGTATAATTTCTACTTCATTCTTTGTTCTTCTAAGTGCTAAATAAAACTTTTAATTAGCACTTGGAAGAACAAAGAATGAAGGTCGTATACAGAAACTAGCACCACTCGAGTCATTTGTTTTGTTTGTGAATATTATCTTGCTTTTGATTATGTTTATATGTAATTTTGGATTAAATGAGGGACAAAGTTTAGACCTTCACCATGGTTTTTTGAAAGTTCTTTTTCTTTCAGAATCTACTGTTGGTTTGAATTGTGTTTGGTGTTCCCAAAACAGGGTAAAGATAATCAATCAAGGTACCGGATATTCACTTGAAATCGTGTAATCACTTTCCAATAGAAACTATTCGACCCTATGCCTGGGTTACACGAATATCTCTTTGGGATAAGTGCAAGTGATGTTCTTGTTTTAGGCACAAATCAAGAACCGACTTGATTTCAAGTGTTTAGGTTTTCTGTGTATTAATCATGCCGTATGATGATCTCTATATATATTAGAGATATACTCAAAACCCTAGACCAAGAAAATATGAGAAAATATTGGCCAAATATTCTCCAATATACTTTCCTTAATTCTAGCCAAAGTGGTTACAAGACCAGAAGATCATAGTCTTAATTACGAATTTGAACTTCCCAAAATATAGCAAAGTTAGTTACAAATTCTATCTGCGTACCAGCAGCAGAATCTCTGCCCATCAACACAATAAATTGTACTAGCAGCAGAATCTATTGCCTAGCAGCTCAGCAGCAGAATTATTGTACTAGCAGCAGTATCAATGAACTAGCAGCAGTAACAATAACGCTAGCAGCAGAATGTTCTGTATCAGCAGCACAATGAATAATACTAGCAGCAGAATGATCTGCATCAGCAGTATTATCATTTACACTAGCAGCAGAACCACAAACCACTTAATTTGAGTCAGGGTAAACAGTGACCAAATGGGTGTACACTCCGTACCTCCAAGCCTATTACCAGGTGTGAATTGATCCCTCAAGTGCACTAAATTTTCCAACAATCCTCCCCAAATTTAGTTCACTTCCTTTGCATGAAAAATAAACATTAAACAAACATGTTCATAAATGAAAATATCTTGAAGATTGAATTCTCATCTTAGTACATTACACGTTCAAATATTTGAGAATCAGGGTGTTCTAAGAATTGAACCCTTCAACCCATTTGAATACCTGAAGATAAAATACACACAAGTTTCAAACACTTACAAGCTCCTGACACTATACAAGCCATGTGTCCATATCCAATTCATAAATGTTGTAAAAGCTAAAAGTTCAAAGCTTCCTGAAGCGGCAAAACTTCAACATTTACATAGGTGGTTCCTCTTTATTCATGCTCCTGCTAAGCACTTTTTCAAAGAAAATTAACCATTGAGAAGTAAAGACTTCATCCTCCTTTTCCAGCAGGTTCTGAGCACAACCTTGGGATGTATAATAAAACATGTGCTCCAGTACACTAAATGTTCAGCTTTCCACATTGAACTCAGCTCCCAAGTTTCCTCAGGAGGGAGTTGGGTGTCTTAGCATTCAGTTACTAAGTTGGACTTCAAACCCATCCCTTTAGCAGACTTTAAAACCAAGTCTCTAGCCAAACCCTTCGTCAAGTGATCAGCTAAGTTTTGTTGAGATCTAACAAACTCTATAGATACCACCCCATTCATGATAAGCTCACGAATCATGCTATGCCTGACACCTAAGTGTCTAGACTTCCCATTGTACATTTGGGTATAAGCCTTTGCAAATGTAGCAACACTATCACACACGGATAGAAATAGGTGCTATAGGTTTAGGCCACAATGGAATCTCAAGAAGCAAGTTTTTCAACCATTCAGCTTCTTTACCAGCAGCTGCTAAGGCCATAAATTCAAATTCCATGGTTGAACTGGTGATGCAAGTTTGCTTCTTGGATGCCCAAGAAATTGCACCTCCACCAAGAAGGAATACCCAGCCACTAGTAGACGAATTGTTTTCAGTGTTACTGATCCAACTTGCATCAGTGTACCCTTCTAATATAGAAGGATAACCAGCATATGAGAAATTATAATCCATAGTTCTCTTCAAATACTTCAGTACCCTCTGAATTGCTTGCCAATGATGAGCACTAGGATTACTAGTATATCTGCTCAAATTTCCCACAGAAAATGCAATATCAGGCCTTGTACAAGTCATGGCATACATCAAGCAGCCAATCACCCTAGAATACTCAAGTTGAGATACATCCTTACCAGTATTAGGCAAGAGCTTCTCACTTGTATCCATAGGAGTACTCACTGGAGTACAATCAAAGTAATTAAATTTCCTCAACACCTTCTCAATGTAATGAAACTGAGAGATAGAAATTTTGTTACTTTCATATTTAATCCTTATACCAAGGATAACATCAGCCTCCCCCATATCCTTCATGGAGAACCTTGATGACAAAAATTCCTTTGTCAGGTCAACTTGATTTTGGTCAGTGCCAAAGATCAACATGTCATCAACATATAGACAAATGATGACTCCTTTACTAGATTCATCAAATTTGCTATATACACATTTGTCAGACTGGTTAAGTAAATAACCACTAGACAAAACCACTTCATCAAATTTTTGATGTCATTTCTTAGGTGCCTGTTTTAGTCCATATAAAGAGTTAATCAGTTTACACACCTTGTGTTCATTTCCAGGCATGATGAAGCCTTGAGGTTGGTTCATGTAAACCTCCTCATCCAATTCACCATTCAAGAATGTTGTCTTCACATCCATCTGATGTATAATCAGATTGTGAATAGATGCCAAGGCAATCAGCAATCTTATGGTACTGATACGAGCCATAGGGGCATAGGTATCAAAGTAGTCTATTCCTGACCTTTGTTTAAAGCCTTGAATGACTAGTCTAGCCTTGACCTTTTCAATAGTTCCATCTACCTTCATTTACTTTTTGAAAATCCATTTGCAGCCTAGAGGCTTGCAACCAGGTGGTAGATCAGCCAACACCCAAGTGTTGTTGCCCATGATGGAGTCCATTTCATCATTTATTGCTTCTTTCCAGAAAGCAACATCCTGGGACTTCATTGCTTCATCAAATGTTTTGGGATCATCCTCAACATTAAAGCAATAGGAGTGTTGGTCAGAGACCTCATTCCTTGTACCTTCAATTAAGTATAATTGAAACTCGGGTCCAAATGTTTTTGGAGTCCTGACCCTATTACTCCTTCTGAGCTCAGGTTCAGGTTGTTGTTCCACAACCTCATCAGGAACCTCATCAGAGATTTCTGATACACCAACATCATTAGTTCCATTAGGAATCCTCTGACTTGGTCTAGGGACTGATGAGAATCTATTCTCATCAAAGATTGCATCCCTCGATTCAATTATTAAGTTAATTGAAACAGATTCATTAGGTTCAATAACATAGAACCTATATGCCTTGGAATGCTCAGCATATCCAACAAAGATGCATTCAATGCCTCTTTCACCCAAAGTTTTTAACTTTGGATCAGGGAGTTTCACAACAGCACTACAACCCCAAACCCTTAGATAATTCAGGTTAGGTTTCTTTTTGGTCCAGAGTTCATAAGGGGTTGTCTTGTTCCTTTTGTTGGGAACCCTATTTAATAAATAGCAAGCTGCTAACATAGCTTCACCCCAGAACCCATGACTCAGCCCAGAATAGGACAACATGGAATTAACCATCTCCTTCTGTTATAGCATACAATCTATCCTAACCAACACAACAAACACTAGGAGAGATCAAAGATCACCACTTTATCACACAACCTATAGTAAAGATCGAATGGTACTCAACACAAGAACAATATGAGAAGAGTGTGGATCATATACATTAACTTGATGTTTATTAGCTTCAAGAAAAAGGAAACAAACAACAAACATTAAGCACACACACTCCCCTTCTTTGCTATCTTCCTTTGGCTGTGTTTTTGTCACACATACTTACACACTTAACACACACCATCCAAACGCGTCCAGACGTTGTAGATGATCTACTTCTTCTGTCCAGACGCGTCGTCGTTGTAGATGATGATGATAACTGGACTTTCGTCGGTACCTGCATACGACAGTTAGCAATAAATCGTCCAGCGCTTATAGGTTCAGATTTCGAGATCGTTATCAGCATAGTGTGAGAACTTTCTCTAATCTTTGCCAAGGCCGTTGAGAGCCTCTGAAGTATACCGAAGTATCACTTCAAGACTGTAGACCGTTTGAAGCATGTAACCATCATGACATAAGGCAAGATCTGAAGATCTCATTAAGACTCATACAACTTGTATCCTTTTTGGTGAACACAAGTGTATTGCATAGGAAGTGTTCCTAAGAGATCTTTGATGAATCTCATGTCTCTAGACTCGATAATGTGCGTTTTGATTTTAGTCGTCGGAGGCATGGAGCAGAGTGCCACCTTTTCAATATCAACACATCTCGGAGTGAGAGGTCGATAGATTATGCAGTGTTCTCCGTGAGAAATGAAACAAATATCTCTTAAGAGATATCTGAGTGGCAAGGAGGGGTTTGTGCAACGCGTCACTGGGTCCATGACGTCTTGTCTTCAATATCAGTATCACCTTAGTGAGTACCGATAGCAGATGTATTGACCCGGTTTCTGACCTAAGTTTTCATGGAGGGCTATTTCTTTTCCCCCTTTCATAAACTTTTCTTTTTAATTCTTCAACCACTTCTTTCTCCTTTCTCATTTACTTCTTTTATCAATCTTACCTAAGGACTTCTAATTCTAATCTATTGGAATTGTCCTTGGGTAGATCCCTCCGGCTCTGGCAGATCATTGGACATATCCTAACCATAATCACCTTATTACTCCATGATTATCCTAGATTATTGATCACATGCCATAAAACCTTGTGAAAATCTCTCAACGTGTTTATGAGAAAACACATTTTGTTAACACATTGAGAGTTTTGCATTTTAAAAACACTCCCCCTTCACATGTGCTCATGTATTTTTGAAATAAATTGCACATGTTGGGTAGAGTTCGCACATTTTTAAATGATCGATTTTCCATGAACATGACCTTCGCGAGACACGCTTACATCACTAGTTGGACTAGCTTGAAATTATTACCCGTCCTGGTCATATTCAAAGATCATCTCTCGAATTGGTACATTCTACTCAGACAAGTCCTTTGCGAGACACGCTTACATCACTGGTAAACCAGCTTGAAATTATTACCCGTCCCGGACAAGTCTTTTCGATAACGGACATTTAGTTTCGTCAATTCGAGGGTTGTTCTGAGTCTTTTGAAGAGCTCGTTTGAGATTCAAACCACAAAAACTTTTTGATCACATTTTAATCACGTCCTCTCCCCCTTATACCAAATTGCCACTTAATCTCCCCCTCAAAAATAGCATGAAGTGATATTTTTGAAAACAGTTGATTAAAATGAAACGTTTTGGAGAGACGGACTGATTTTAGCAGGAAATTGAAACATTTTCTTTTTGAACTCCCCCTTAAACAGAGCATATACTTAAACGGCTGAGTTTAAAAGCATTTAAGGGTCTTAGAGGGAGTTATTGTGAGCACAAAATTTATAGAAAGACTTTGAAAAATCTTTTTGAAACAATTTTGATTAAGTGCTCACGTTTTTTGCTTTTTGCCATTAACATTGCGAGTCCTGATCGGAAATAATCAGAAGTCATCAATGTAGCATTTGTTTGAAATATTTTTGAGTTGGCATACCCGTGCTACAATAAAAGATTTCAGGTTTAAGAACGGGTTTCGTACTGAAATATACGAAAGCCTTCTGATTAGAAATTTGAGAAACGACATGTTTTAGAAAAACATAAAAATGAACTCTCGCTCAAGCATCTGTACATGCCCGTATCATTGTTGAATGACATTTCTAGATACGTACAGAATATCGATTATACGAGAGACATGTCGTGAGAAGAATATTTTTGGTTTTTCAGTTTTATGATTTTTATGTCTTTTTAAAATTTTCTATTTTTATATTTTTGTTTTTGAAAAAGTATATATTTACAAAAATATTTACATGCGAAGCTTGTTGATATAAATCAAGAAGATTCGAGAAGACTTTCTAACTCTTCTGGAGTTAGGCTTCGCATTCCAATTCGACGAACTAAGTTTTCAAACCGCTCTTTTGGGAGGGCCTTAGTAAATAGATCGGCGAGTTGATATTCAGTCTTCACGAAAAACAATTCAACAGTACCCTCTTCAACGTGCTCTTTTATAAAGTGATAGCGGACTCTAATATGCTTGGTCTTGGAGTGTTGCACCGGATTACACGAGATGGCTATGGCACTTTTCGAGTCGCGATACAAAGGTATGCGGTCGAAAGAGAAACCATAATCTGTTAGTTGTGTCCTCATCCATAGAACTTGGGCACAACACGCAGATAGAGACACATACTCGGCTTCTGCTGTTGATAAAGCAGTGCAGTCTTGTTTCCTTGATGACCAGCCTACTAGCTTTTCTCCAATAAATTGTGCTCCGCCTGATGTACTCTTTGATGTAACTTGGCAACCGGCATGGTCTGCATCTGAAAATGCGATTAGTGTAAACTCCGAATCCTTCGGATACCAAAGTCCCATGTTAATGGTTCTTCGTAGGTATCGAAAGATCCGTTTAACCTCTTGGAGGTGAAGTTCGGTAGGCCTTGCCTGAAACCGTGCAAGTAAGCAAACAGCAAAATGTATATCTGGACGACTAGCAGTTAAGTACATGAGAGACCCAATCATGCTCCGATATTTCTTTGGATCCATGGGTTTCCCATATAAATCAGCGCCAATTTTTGGTGAGGTGACCATTGGTGTACCAACAGAGTCACAATTGTCCATTCCATGTTTTTTCAAAATCTCAATTGTGTATTTAGCCTGATTAAGAAAAATACCACGTGGGGATTGATGAATTTGTAAGCCTAAAAAGAATTTTAATTCACCCATCATGGACATTTCAAATTTGCTTTTCATGAGATTTTCAAAACGTTTTGAATGTTGCGGATTAGTGGACCCAAATATTATGTCGTCCACGTAAATCTGAACAATCAAAATGTCATTTTTGTACTTTCTTGTAAACAAGGTTGGATCAATTGTTCCTTTGGTGAAATTATTTGACAACAAGAAAGATGATAACTCGTCATACCACGCCCTTGGGGCTTGTTTCAAACCATAGATAGCTTTCTTCAACTTGTAGACATATTCTGGATGATCTTTGCCGACGAAACCGTCTGGCTGACTCACGTACACTTCTTCTTTCAGAGTTCCATTCAAGAAAGCTTTCTTGATGTCCATCTGATAAACTGTGATGTTCTTGTGAGCGGCATATGCTAAGAAAATCCTGACTGCTTCAAGCCTTGCAACTGGCGCGAATGACTCTTCAAAATCAATCCCCTCTTCCTGTCTATATCCCTTTGCCACCAGACGAGCTTTGTTGCGAATTACAGTCATTTCTTCATCCTTTTTGTTTTTCCATAACCACTTAAGATCAATGACGAGTTTGTCAATTGGTCTTGGGACTAAATCCCAGGTGTCATGTAACTGATATTGAAGAAGTTCTTCCTGCATCGCTTCAATCCAGGCATTATCTGCCATTGCTTCCCGAATGTTCTTAGGTTCTATGAGACTGACTGAGCAGACATAGATGCACATGTCGCAATCGGTGTTTAGTTGTTTTCTCGTCTGAATTGGTCTTGAGGGTTCACCAATAACCTGTTCTATTGGATGGTATTTTGTCCACTGTAACGTTGAAGGGTACCTTGGACTGAACGAATGCGTGTTAGACGGTTCATGTAATCTGGAAGATGATTCAGCAGATTCCGTTCCAAACGGGTTTTCGAATGGTTCTTCGTTTAACACCGCATTATTTTGTTCTTGCTCATCAATTCTTGGTAGAACAATTTCAATTACTAGTGTTAGTGGAGTAGATGTTGATGATGTGGAGGGAGTTGGTGCGCCAGCTTCGAATGTTGTGGATGCATCTGGATTTGGTGGTGGTGGTGGTGGTTGTTGATTTTGAGTGGGTGCATCGGAACGTTGGTTAGATGCATTTGTTGAAGCGCCACCATAGTATTCATCATACATAAACTCGAAGAAATTATCCAGTTCTTGATTTGTGGGTTGTTCATTATGAATTGATTGAGCTCCTTGAGGTGCGAGTCTTGAACTGATATGTCCAGAAGTCATTGAGTTAAGCGCGGGTTGTAGAGCGAGTCTCTCAGAAGCCATTTATGAAATTTCATCAAACTTCACATTCATCGTCTCCATGATCTTTTTCGTTCTCCTGTTATACACCCTGAATGCCCTCGAGTTTTCAGAATAACCAATGAAGATTCCAATATCACCCTTAGCCTTCAACTTTCCCAGATCTTCCCTATCATTTGTTGGATAACATAAAGCACCAAATACATGAAGATAAGAAATATCCGGTTTTCTGTTGTTGACAAGTTCATATGGGGTTTTATTGAATCTTGGATGGATTAGGTATCGGTTTTGAGTAAAACAAGCAGTAGAAACAGCATCAGCCCATAAGAATAACGGTGCACTGGAATAAATCAGCATTGTGCGAGCAACTTCCACAAGAGTTCTATTTCTTCTTTCAACTACCCCATTCTGCTGTGGAGTTCTGACAGCGGATGTCTGGTGAGTAATACCAGTTTCTTCAAAGAATGTTCGTAACTTCTGATTTACAAATTCCGTGCCATTGTCCGTTCTTACTATCCTAACTGGAGCTTGAAGTAGAACTTGAATACGCTTCAGAAAGGTGATGATGGTGCCTGGTGCTTCGTCTTTTGATATCAAAAACTTTACCCAAGTATATCGTGAATAATCGACAACAATTACAAGAATATACTTTTTCCCATTTATGCCTTGAACTCTCATTGGGCCTAGGGATGGCAACGGGGCGGGTTTGGGGCGGGGCGGCCATCCCCATCCCCAAACCCGATTAAATAAGTTAGCCCCAAACCCTCCCCAAAACCCGTCGGGGATCTTATCGGGGTAACCCATCGGGGAAGAGTTGTCCACCAAACCCGCCCCAAACCCGCCTTAAAACCCGTCGGGGATCTTATCGGGGCAAACCCATCAGGGAAGGGTTCTCCCCCAAATCCACCCCTAGCGTTAATAATCAGATAAACACCAACAATAATTTGTAACACAAATAGTTTTTAACAACATACTCTTACATAGTCCCGATTAAAAATCACAAGCTACTGATTAAACATACGACACAAAAGATCATTCAAAAGTTCGACACACAAAAAGACCATTAAACACAAAAGATCATTCAAGTGAAAAGATTATTCAAAGTTCACAATGGGAAATCATTCAAGCTTGCTTTTCTTCATCATTCATAACAGCTCACGAAAGACGGTCTTCAAGCATTACCAAATAGTAACTTAATTTGAATCATCCAATCTTGTTGTTCCACTTCCCGTGGTACTTTCCTATAAATAAGATAAACAATATAAGATTAGAGACAACTAATATATTAAAGTGTGTTAAGTTAGTAACTTTAGTACATATACTAATTTTACCTCTTCCACATCGTAATCAAACTCAACTGTACGACAATATGCCTCGGTCTCTTGCGAACAAGTTTCTGTTTGTATAAACAAGTAAACACCTTAACATACCACATGTATCATCTATTAAGAAGGAAAAAAAAAGTTTTTATAACTAATTTCAAATAATAGGTTACCTCGTATTTCAAATAATAGGAACTCTAAACAAAGGTTGTAGACCCTTCACAAACTTCCGAAATCCATGATGCTCAACCATCGAAAGTGGATACTCATGCACGATGATCATCTCAGCAAGGTTTTGCCTTGAAGTGTCCTCGTTGAAAGTATAGTTAGAGAGAAATGACGATGGAGTACCATCCGCCTTATTTTGCTCTTCCACTAAGATATGTTGACGAATATCCGAGACAGGTCGGTATAGACAACGTTTGTAATGATCATTCAAATGTTTCGTACCATGTCTACTACTCCCGGCTAACTTTTTGTGGCAATAGTTGCAATCCGCTTTCGTTTCACCGTTCACTTGTATCTTCTTAAAGTGGTTCCAACAAGGTGATGTTAATTTTCTTTTTCTACCAACCTGCAAAACTTCATTGGATGCATCATCTTCTTCAGTTTGATCTTGTGTAGCAGTTGCAGCCATCGGTGGTGGCGGTACCCCGTTGCTTTCAATGCGAGTGTTTGCATTAGAGGTTTTGCCTTGAGTTTCCATATCACCTGAAATACGAATATTGTCATCATTTCCAGTAAATCATCATACAAAATAGAACATATACTTAATCTGTTCACTGTCATCATTTTGCATACATAATCTTTGAAAACAACAATATATTCTCTAATTACGTATTAAGAAGGTTACTTCATTCATGCGGATTAAACAAATACTAAAAGGGTGAAGATCGAAGAAGAGCAAACTAAAAAGTTTGCACTGTGGAAGTGTAAGAAGGTCGGTTGGGTCAAAGGTCAAATAATAGAGGAGGAATGTGCGCCAGCAATCAGGCCATATTTCACTACAATGATATATATACAATCGAATATACTAACTATAATATCTTATAAACACCAATCAAATATACTAACTATAATATCTTATAAACCATAAAATTCATCCACGATACAATTGTAATATCTTATAAACTATAATATCTTGATACAATGTCAATCGAATATACTAACTATAATATCTTATAACTATAATATCTTATAAACTATAATATCTTGAAAAAACAAGTGGGTATTTTACCTGTAACAGACAGCCGGCGACGGCGAGTAGGGGATGAGAAGGGCCTGATGTTGATAGATAGAAGGTGAAGACTTGAGACATATCACAAATGATTGATGGTATTTAAATTGATAACTAGGGTGGTGGTGAAAATCGATTATTGGGTGGTGGATGATGGAATCGATGGGGCAAATGGCAATAGAAGTGAACCGTCATTTTTGAGCTCAAGGCAAAAAGAGGTAGAGCCTAGAGGGGCTGTAACATTGGGAGGATAAGAGTAAAGAGAGTGGCTGTAATATTGGGAATGGGAGGATAAGAGAGTATTTAATATTAGATGTATATAAGTATTAAATATGTGTAATATAATATGTATGTGTATAATCGGGTGGGGCGGGTCGGGGATGCTTGGCCCCGGTCATTACCCGAACCCGTATAAAATCCCCGTTAAGTAACCCGAAACCCGCCCCAAACCCGTTTATCCATCCCCGCCCCGCCCCGAAATCTTCGGGTTTCGGGTTTCCCCATCGGGTACGGGTTTTTTTGCCATCCCTAATTGGGCCACATAAGTCCATATGCAATAAATGCAACCTATCAACCGAACTAGGTATGGGTTTAGGTTTGAATGTTGCTCTTTTGCTCTTTCCTTGCTCACAGGATGGACATAGGTGTTCTTTGGTGTATTTAAAATTTGGGAGACCGGAGACGATGTTGTCTTTGGCAAGCTTGTTGATTGTGTCAAAGTTAAGATGGGACAAACGTCTATGCCACAACCAGGATTTTGTTTCGCCTGCCCTGGTCATGAGACAAATTGGTGATGAAGAGGCCATTTGGTTTATGTTAATAGCATAGAGATTGGTGCCACGATTCCCAATTAAGAGATCATTCCCAACCAAATTCCTGACAAAACAAGTGTTTCTCCTAAATGAAACCTCTAAATCTGCATCACAAAACTGCCCGACTGAGAACAGATTGTGTCCCAACCCTTCGACATAGTAAACCCGAGTGATCAAGTAATTTCCAAACCGAAGATCTCCATAACCCAGAATAGCTGCAACATGATCATTCCCAAACCGTACAGTCCCCATGAACTGCCACACAAAATTGATCAGCAGCTTCAGATTCCCGGTCATGTGCTTGGAGCAACCCGAGTCGACGATCCAAAGACAAATTTCAATGACCTGCAAAGAACAGATGATTTTGTATATGGAAACCGTTTAACATTTGGTTCCAAGGGGTTAGAAGTAACAGGTGTATTACACTTAGAACTGGTTTCCTTAGATGCATTGGGAACTATTTCTAATGTGCCATTCTTAAGTGCAAACTTTCTACCCGTTGGTTTCCATTCACAAAACTTGGTGTGATCCTTAGGTAATAGGCTGCTAGTGGTTTTCCTAGCTTTTGCAATAAGTCTTCGAATATATCTGGACTTAGCCCTAGTTACTGAAGGAACCTTTTTCTGTTCAGGCATATCATTCACATTCACAGAATCAGAAACAATATCATCACAAGCATTTACAAACAAAGTTTTCTTTTGCATTAAACAAACAGATTCATTACATGCATTCAAAACACTGGTCTTTTCATTACATCCAGATGATATTTGTTTCTTATTTGAAAGCTTTAAATTCCTAGGGTGTTCTTCTACTTTCTTGCATGCACTCTCAGATTCAGGCGAGACACTAGTTTTCTTGGTATTGCTCCTAGTCTTTCGTCTGCTCCTAGAGTTTCTTTCTAATCCTGTAGAAGGTAAGGCACACTCATTAGAATTTATGGGGTTGTCCTTAGATGTTGTTGTAGCATTCCTAGACTCATTTGGATTATCTTTCTTACTTTTGTCTATCGCCCTATATGTTTTAAATGTAGAGGCAGACGCAGTAGTGGGACTAATCCTATAAAGGCCAGGTGCTATTACATTCGATGTTTCGACAACAACTTTCTCTTTTTGTTTCTCATTAGACAAGGGGGTTGATGGTGCAATACCCGTAGTTTCCTCACCCTGCCCTTTTTGACTTGCAAGCTGAGATTTCAAAAGATCAATTTGTTTTTGCATGTTGTGGTAAGAACGCTCATACGACAATTTGTCATACTTGCATTCTTCCTTTTTCTGATCAAGTTATTTAAAATATGTGACATTTTGTTTTTCAATCTTGGCAAGTGCCTTTTCATATTTTACAACAATTTCGGAAGTCTCAGCTCGAAGTTGTTCATCATCCTCAACAGAATATGTTTGGTAAATAATAGACATAATATCAGTCGATAGAGCTTCGAAGGAGAGAGAGTCATTTTGTTTTTCCAAAATCGTTATGCGTTCCAAGTATTCATTAGCTTCCTTCACTAAGGATTTTTGGTCCTTAACGAATTCTGCTGACTCTTTCAAAAGATTGTGTTCCACATTTTGAACAACCGCATAGATTGCAGCAATTTGTGGATTAATGTCATTGTCAAACATTCTTTTTAGTTCAGTATGAAAACTTGAAAACCAGTCTTTGTTGTTACTGTTTGTTTTGGATGCCACAATACTTTGAAGTGT
Organism: Artemisia tridentata subsp. tridentata; assembly: GCA_021014915.2. Lineage (NCBI taxonomy): Eukaryota > Viridiplantae > Streptophyta > Magnoliopsida > Asterales > Asteraceae > Artemisia > Artemisia tridentata. Next base: position 26,651,264 of record CP139507.1, on the reverse strand, counting down.
TTCTGTAAAACCCAAAAATTCTAAATGTGCAAAAAGACTAAAATGCCCCTACTACTTTAAAAATTATTTAAAGCTTATATAAGTGCCAAATAAATTACAAGACCTTGATAAATAAATCATATATGGAATAAAATAATTTTTAGACATCATTTAACAATTGTTCAAGCCACAAAAATAATTATAACACAATAAAATGTTGCATTGACCTAATTATATATTTTGTATTTAATTAAAGTGATTTTAAAGTATATAAATATATTTAAGATATCTTTTAATTATGGAAAAGGATCAAGATTATTTGAAATCTGATTTTTGGTCAATAATGCCGAATATTTGGCCTCCATTCCCCCTCCTCATTCGGCCTTTTCAATTATTTAACAAATTCATATCCATTTTATCATTCCAAAACCCTAAACACACCAATAAATCATCCAAGCTCAATCCGATTTTTCCAAAGCTATAGCCCATTTTTTCAGAGTTCCTTGACACCTATAGAAGCTAAGAAAAATATGTTTTGATGTGTTCATAGCCTGGTTTGTTCGTGGTGATTTATTTCCTTGTCGAAGGGAATTTTGAGGTAAATTCCAAATCTACTCATTCGGTCACTATAAAATTGGTTTATTATTTTTCTCATGACCCTCATATCGTGTATAATCTGTGAAAAATAATGCCAAGGTCGTGGAATAGCTTTTGGAGTCGTGGTGAATTTTATGGTTCGAATTGCTCATCCGTGTAGACCTATTTTCGTTCGCCTATTTCCACTCGACCTAAAATCAGTTTGGTATTTTTCTCATGCTTCTTATATCTTATAAACATCATGAAAAATGTTAGATTCGATCCATGCACACTCTATAGGTCGTTTGTGAATTATTGTATTCTAAACCCTAAAAACGTGTTTAAATCCAAAATAATTGTAAACGAATTTTTGGGGCTGCATATTTATTTTATTTACATCCTATATAATCACATATACCTGGGAAAAATGATCTTATGATTTTGGAGGCCTAAAATAATTATTTTTGATTTAATTATATTATCGGATTTTAGAAAAACAAAGAGGAAAAAGAAATTAAAAAGAAGTACGATTAGGGTTTTGTGATTAGGGCTTATTTTGGTCATTAAATGATGATTATAATGATTACTTAATGATGATGGAATGATTATCTAATGATGTGTAGAAATTAGGTTTAAGGTTTTTGTGAAAAAGTGTTACCGATTTGTAATTAAATAAAAGGGGGTATTTTGTAATTAATCAAACTTGTGGGTTATTTTTATAAATTATTTTAGACCTGGTATAATTCGTATAAAATATAACTTGAGGGTCTCATGTGTTAATTTTGCATTTTAAAGGGTTTATTTGGTTAATTAATAATTATGTAATTCGAATTGCAATTAAATAAAATAGAGGGACTAAAAGTGTAATTTCTGGAAAGTTAAGGTTGATTTGAGTAATAAGATATATTCAGGGGGTTATGAGTGATTTTGGTAATTTAATGGCTTAATATGTAATTGTTAATAATTAAAGGTTAAATTTGTAAATTTAAAGGACTTAATTTGTAACTTTGATAACTTGAGGGACTTATTGTGTAAATTATGGATATTTGAGGGTGTGATCATACAACTTGAGGAAATAAGTGTTTATTGTGTAAAATTGGAAAACTAAGGGTTTGATGTGTAATTATAAATGTTATGAGGATTAAAATGTAACTTATATAAACTAAAGGGTATAAAATGTAACTTTGTTAAACTTAGGGTTTTAATTCGTACATATGAGAAGATGAAGGGTTAAAATGGGAAATTATGAGAACTTGTCTTCTAAACCTTACACTTTGGTATTTTGTTAAAATACACCTTGTTTCCATAATATGAGAACTTACCAAATATGGAAAACTTTCTAAATAAGGAAACCTGCTAAAACGGGAAAGTTACTTAAAATGGAAAGACAAGCTTGTAATACTCTGCTACTCCTCTAGGTGTGAAGAAAGAGAAGTCCTGAGCTATTCTGTGCTTTTATTCCCTGGTTGGTTTTTGCAATTGGTATAAGGTACAGATATTCTGCTCTTTAATAAGGAGCCTTCGTTCTCTTACTTTGATTCGTAATAGGGTTTCCTAAGCCATTGCTATGTTCCCTACACCTTGATTTGGACCTTTGGCATATGAACCTTTGAAATGTGAACCTTTGATATGAACCTTGAGATTTGGACTATGATTATGACTTTGTGAACCATTGCTTTGATATGAACCTTTGACCCTTAACCCCAGTTTGATACCCGAGCCAAATGTGTTTCCTAGCCATGAAGGTAACATGGCCATGTCTTTGATGCACCACTGACATGACTCGTGTGTGGTTCGAGTGATTAGCCACACCGTCCCCATTGTGATTTGTGATATGCATGCGAATATTATTATTATGGCCAATGTGATATGTGGGGGGCGTATGGATGCATCCTAGGTACGTTTGTGATTTGTGATATGATATGTGATATGTGGTGACTGATGATGGGTGCAATCCACGTCTTTCACAAAATGTGGGAGCTGATCACTCCATTGGATACATGAGGACACCCCTCATATTATCTGGTTACTAAAGAGGTATCCCCTCTAGATTATGCAGGCTTATGTGATGTGATATATGTGGGCTCGTGGTGGATTACTGTCCTAAACCTTTACTCTTTATACCTTTACTTATACCTTACTCATTATGCTATATCTGTTCATTTCCATTTACTTTCATTTCCGTTTGTTATATATATCTGTTCACTGGGCTTTTTAAGCTCAGCCGCGTTTCTTTTCCCGCGGCAGGTTTTAGTTGGAAGCTGGGTAAGAGTGAAGAGACTTTTGGACTTAGAAGACCTTGAGTAGAAGCCGTTAAAAGGATTTCAATTGTAGACTTAGTATTTAGTTTTGTGTATTCAATATCTCTATTGTAACCTTTGAGAATCTTTGTATTACTATTGAATGTATGCTTTGTTTGATCTGATATGAAGCCATTAGTGTGATACTTCTACCCTTGCCGGGTTGGGGTGTTACAGTTTCAATTCTCTGTTTAAGATCAACCAAATATAGTCTAGCTGCACTTGTTTCACAAGTGTTTTTAGATGCCATTTGTTCGATGTTAGACAGATGTTTTGAGACAAATATTCGTTTTGCGACAGCCACTGGTTTTTTGAAAACATTGGTGACTCTTTTTGAACAAGATGAACCCCAGAAAGTTTATTAAGTTCATTATAGTCTATGGGTTTTATTTCTCTGTTCAATTGTCGCATTTTGATTCTACTCTCTTCGGAAAGCTTAATCGTCTCAACAAAATCATAACCCGGTGGAGGATCATGCACATCATTTATAAGAGTACCATCATATAACACATTCTGTTCTTTCTGAGCCTTTTTGAGATTATAAGGGTTTTCACATCCAATTGCCATTTTCTTTAAAGTATGTAAAATCGGGTTTTTATCGTTTATTAACAAATTAATTGTTTGTGCAGAATGTCCCGTTTTTACAAGTAAATCTTCCAACTTTGCAATGGTTTCCTTTTTGTCAGTAATCTCTTTAAGAAGATCCTTTTCACGTTTTGAAAACCTTTCATTCAACTCCTTCTTTTCGTTTTCAAGATTGGAATAAGTTGATTTTTGTTTTGAAAGCTGGTTGGTTAGTTCAGAAATTTTTTTGTTAAGAGATTTGATTTGCAAATTCAAATTAACATCGAGAGTGTCAAATTTTATTTGCAAACGTTTCTCTCTTAACTCAGAATCTCTTAAGCTAACCTCAAGATCTGTCTGACGTTTGTTGTGAAAATCAAAAGCTTTTTCATTATCCTTATAACTCTTAAGCTCAACGGTCAATTTGTCATTCGTGGCCTTAACATCGCGATTGATCTTTTTGACCTTTTCAATTTCCATACTACAATTTTGCAATAATGATTCAAACATAGCACGTGTTTCCTCATCATTATCAGTATGTTGTGACTCGAATTCTTCATTAGGATCCATATTTGGAGTTACCAAATTAGTATTACTACAATTTGGTTCATCCATGTATGTATCATAAATGAGATTAGGAGTCGTAGGATGCTGTTCATTTTGAGGTGACATATCAAACATATCAAACATTTCATTATTGTGACATGTAGCATATGGTTGTACCTCAGAAACCGCATTGGTGTCAAAAGCAGGAGGTGCTTCCGAATCTGTGTCGTACTTAGCCTCCTGGAGACTTGCCATGAAAATGCAGTTTGCATCGATGTCCTCGAGATCTTCTGCATCATCCATAAGAGCCATGAAGTCATTCTCTTCTGCACTCAACTGTAACCCAGCCGTTTCCTTCTGTGCCAACATTAATGCTTTCTGCAAGTAAGCTGGATCCCTCTTTTTCGGCTTATCAGGACAGTTCCTAGCCATGTGACCAACACCCTGACAGTTGAAGCACTTCATCACATTACCCTGATGCATATTCCCAGCTCCCTGAGCAGCAACATTCCCAAACTGATTCCCAGCATTCTGACCCCTTTGATTACCAACAGCTGTACCCATCTGATTTCCTGCAAACTGACCCATCTGATTACCAACATACTGCCCTGCATTCTGATTACCCATCTGATATCTTGGAGCATATCCCTGCTGATTTCCATATCCCCCAACCATCTGTCCTTGTTGTCCCATGTTGAAACTCGGCTGTGCAATTTGCTTGTTGCGAGTGTTCGATGAGATTCGTTGATTGTTGTTGGTGGGTGTGGAGTAGCGTCCTTGGAATGCTTTTGTTAGGTAAGCAAACGCTTGAGTCAAAGCAGCAGTTGACTCATCCTGATCATCTTGATCTGGGTGTTGCGGGTATTGTTGTTGTGGGATTACATGTTGTTGTTGTTGTGGGTAGAACGGTGTTTGTGAATTGTATTGTTGTTGCATGAAGTGTTGGGATGAAGATGAAGATGGTTGTGTATTTACTGTAGCAGGTGTAGGAGTTTGGACTATGAGTGCAAGAGGATCATTTTGTTTTGCTAACTTTTATTTTCTGACTTCATTTGCCTCTGTCTGGTTTTGCTTTAGGAAGTCATAGAGCTGATCATAGTTCACCTCGTGAAGGTTCTTTGTTTGGTTGACAATAGTGACATATCGTCCCCATTCCTCTGGTAGGTTGTTGATGAACTTGATGTTTTGAACAATTTGAGTTGGAGTCAACTTGTTTCTGATCAACTCATTCATGAGTGTGCAAAACCTTGTATAATAAGATTCAATTGGTTCAGCTGCAGTTGATGTGAACTTCTCACATTTAGTTAGAAGCTTGTTTTCGATGTCTTGTTTACCAATTTATGTACCATGACAAAGGCGTCTAACTCGTTCCCACATATCATAGGCAGTCTCACAACTGTCTACAGCACAAAATATTTCTTGTGGTAAACCGAGTTGGATTAAGTGCATTGCCAAGTCATCTGCTTCAATTTGCTTCCAATCTGCCAATGTGTATTCCTCTTCCATTTGTGTCCGGAAGGTTGCTTGAATGGGTGGTGTTGCATCTGGATTTCCCGCTGTAACTTGAATCTGACGAGGCTTGAATGGACCGTTCTCGATGGAGTTAATCAAGAGTCTACCTTGACCATTAGGCGTGGTTTTCATGTATCGAAGCATACAACTCGTCCATGGAAGATAACTACCTTTTTCTAGCATTGGAGGACGGTTTTCAGCACCGACGGCATGGATGTCTTGTTGAGTAGTCATTGTTGTTGTTGTATGGTTAAGATGGTATTGGATCGGTTAAAGAACTAGGATAAGGTTGGTTACGGTTCACAAATTTGATAAACTTGAGCAAACTTCAGAAACTTGATCTAACTTGAGAGACCAGGTTGCTCAAACACAAAGTTACTTGATGAAATGAAGTTCCTCGACCAAAGTTGCTCGATCACAAAATAAAGTTCCTCGACTAACTAAAGTTCCTCGGTCAAAGTTACTCGACTAAAGTAGTTTCTCGATCAAATGGAGTTACTCGATCAAATGAGTTACTAGATCAAATGAGTTACTCGATCAAATTCTAACTCGATCAAATTCTAACTTGATCAAATTCTAACTTGATCAAATCTAACTCGATCAAATCTAACTCGATCAAATTCTAACTAGATCAAATTCTAACTTGATCAAATCTAACTTGATCAAATCTAACTCGATCAAATTCTAACTTGATCAAATCCTAATTTGATCAAATCTAACTTGGTCAAATCTAACTCGATCAAATCCTAACTTGATCAAATCCTAACTCGATTAAATTCTAACTTGATCAAATTCTAACTCGATCAAATTCTAACTTGATCAAATCTAACTCGATCAAATCTAACTCGATCAAATTCTAACTTGATCAAATTCTAACTCGATCAATCTAACTCGATCAATCTAACTCGATCAATCTAATTCGATCAATCTAACTCGATCAAATGACGTAGTTACTCGACAATGAGATTTCAGTTACTCGATCAAAGATTCTGATGAACAGTAACGTGCCCTAGATCTTTAATTTTTAGATTTTGCTCTTGATACCACTTGTTATATCATACAATCTATCCTAACCAACACAACAAACACTAGGAGAGATCAAAGATCACCACTTTATCACACAACCTATATTAAAGATTAAATGTTACTCAAAACAAAAACAAGATGAGAAGAGTGTGGATCATATACATTAACATGATGTTTATTAGCTTCAAGAAAAAAGAAACAAACAACAAACATTAAGCACACACACTTCCCTTCTTTGCTATCTTCCTTTTGCTGTGTTTTTGTCACACACACTTACACACTTAACACCCACCATCCAAATGAGGATAAGGTGGGTTTATATTTGTTTGAGTTGGATGGGCTTGGACTTGGGTGGGCTTATACATGGATCAACATTTTACTAACAACCTTAAGTCCAAGCCCATTAAATAAACTAACTTATTCAACGACACATTTAAAACAAAAATAATAATGACGATGACCATCACTTTTTATAAATCCTAACACCTTCAGCACCCTGTTTTTCCTTTCAGAAATACCATTTTGCTGAGGAGTATAGGGAGCAGTCGTTTCATGGATTATACCAACAGACTGAAAATACAGAGTATCTATGTACTCACCTCCCCTATCAGTCCTTAATCTCTTGATCAGGGACTCTTGTTGCAATTCAACCTCAGTTTTAAATACTTTAAATTTATCTAATACTTCATCCTTAGTATGTAATAGATAAACATAACAATACCTAGAAGCATCATCAATAAAAGTCACAAAGTATTTCTTATTCCCCAAAGAGGGAGTAGCATGCAAATCACATAAATCACTATGAATCAGTTCCAACACTTTAGTTTCACGTTTTACACTTTGAAATGGTTTCTTAGTTATCTTGTTCATTATACAAGTTTTACACTTTTTAGTGTCCATGTCAAATGCTGGGATTAACCCATCCTTAGACATATCTTGCATCCTTTTAAAATGTACATGGCCAAGTCTAGCATGCCAAAGGGTTGAATCATACAAACTAGATGTCGACATAAAAGCAGAATCAATCATATCATGAACAATATTAAGTCTGAACATTTGATTACATAAATAACCAAAACCAATAAACACACCATGTTTAGATAACACAAACTTATCAGATTCAATCACTTGTTTATAACCACAATTATTCAAAACACTACTAGAAACCAGGTTCTTCCTAATAACAGGAACATGTAAAACATTAAACAAAGAAACAATCTTTCCAGAACTAAACTTCAAATCCACACATCCTCTTCCATGCACCAGGGCTATTGACTCATTTCCCATATGAAGAATAGAACCATCATTCATTGACTCGTAGGTCTTGAACCAGCTTCTATCTTTACACACATGAGTTGTTGCTCCAGAGTCAACCCACCACACAACATCATCATCCTGCACAAAGTACACTTCAGATATATATGTAACATAATAAATCTCAAAAGACTTATCAAATATATTCTGACCTTTTAGGGAATTGGTATTACCATTCCCAGAACCACTTGTGCCTGATCCATTGGTTTTATTTCCAATCTTAACACCTTTACAATCCTTCCTGAAGTGTCCAGTTTTACCACACTTCCAACAAGTAGCTTTTGACTTCTTGTTAGGATCAGTTTTGGTGTTGTCCTGATGCTTACGTTTGCCCTTGTTGTCATTGTTCCTGGAGGAGTTGTTATGCTCCACCATATTGACAACTGATGGACCAGCAGCATTGCTGCTCTTTGGCTTGTCACTTTCATGCGCCTTGAGTGATTCCTCAATGCGCAAATGACTGCCCAACTCTGTTAGTTTTTGTGTATAATGATATTAATATTTGTATGTCCGGTTTCGAACCCGAGACTCGGGATTGCACACAATACGTGAGAGTTCCAATGGTTTGAATAGATTAAATATATTTTATATTTATATTTATTCATTTCACTTAAACAAACACTTAACGATAGTTAGTACTTAATGGGGTTAGAGATAACGACCGTTAAAGGACTAATTATGCAAAAAGGACCAAAGAAGGATCTAGAAACCCATGGTTGGGTTTGGGTCGGCCGAATGGCCTTATGGTTGGGCTGGCCGGTTTTTGAGATGGAGTGGGGAGCAAGTTTGGAGCTTTAGGGATTGCCTATAAATACAATTCACTTTGTATTTGATTTTCACCTAATCTTGAATCCCTAGCAAGCCAAATTTCTCTTCTTCTTCCCTCTAAGCTACACAACCGATCGACCTATTTTAATTCCACTAGGAATTGTCGACTTCGGTCTTGCTTATTAAGTGTTTGGTTTGTTAGTGATCTTGAACCTAGCTTTCCCATTGGAACGCTACTATCGCGTGTGTACAAGAACGAGTGACAAGCTTATTTTAGCTTGTGATTCTTGGTGTTTTTCCCTTGTGTAGTTCGACACATTCATAACCCATATTAGGGTTCTTGTTGTTCTTGATTGATTGCGCGATTAAGGTACGTGTTTATTTAAGTTAATTAATTACATGTTCATTAGATCTTTCCGCTGCGTTTTCTTGATGTAAATATATGTTTATAGTATTTATATGATTCATATATTACAACAGTGGCATCATGAGCCTCGTTTAAGAACTTGTAATTAATTACTTAAACCTAAAAATTGGATCTTGTAGAGATTACATGCAATTATAAAATTAGGGTTTGCTTATTTTTTTTATAAAACATTAATATGGTTCGATCCATATTAATTAATAAGTAGGGTTTTAGTTTTTAATTAAAACTTGAGAAACCCTAGGATTGCATGAAAATTTTTAGGGATTAATTAGTAAGTACCGTATGTGATGTTACTAATTAATTAGATACGTACAATTAATATTGACATAATAATATGTGATGCATGATTATGTGATCAATATGGGATCCATGACAAAATCTTGCATATTTTGTCATGGTGTGATTTGTATGTTTTGTTTTGAATTGTTTGCTACATGTTTTAAATAAATCTTAAATTGGGAAAGACCTCAATAAATATTAATTAAAAGGTTATGTGCAATGTGGTATCTAACTAACCAAAACTTACGCGGCCAAGTTATTTGGTGTTTGTGGACCATTGGGCACAATGAGCTCGAAAACCAATGGGAGTTTTGTTAGTTACATACATTTAAAATTCACATAGAATTAATATTAGGATTTATTGAAAAAGGTTTGCATGTGGCTATATGATATCGTGGATGATCATATATTTGTTATTATGTGTTTATTTATTTTTGTAATTACTTGATCTTTTGTGTTTAATATTATGATGGATTGTAAACTACAAAAGAGGGTAATTTTTCATAATAAAAATAAATAAGACTAATAACTATGAAACCTTTGTAGTAATTTTATTTATTGCCAAGTCTTATGTGCCGACAGTGGTTCGCTTCACACGGTAATTTGCTCCCAGGCGAGACTAGCAATAATAAATTTACTACATTAATTATTTTAGCAAGAAAATCATAATTTTTTAGTTGATTGATTGCAACTGTACAAAAGTGGTCGAAGCGGCGGACCTATTATTGACAAACTATAAAGTGGGTTTAAGGTTGGCTCACATTAAATTGTAACCTTAAAGGGGCACGGTTTTAACCAGCTTCGGCGGCTGTCGTCCCTCCGCTCGCCTGTGCGTCAATAATAGACTTACCAAGTACACCATGAAAAAGTACGAAGCATCTTAAGGCAATGTTGTAATTTGCTCAACGCCTCAATTAAAAGATTTGATGATTTGAGCTACGAATGAGTAAATGATTTTGTTTTGAAAACATATATGATACAAAGATGAATGCATGACATCTTTGTACATATTTTTTTGATTTAACACATCAAAATTTTATTACCCTAATAAATTTAAGTTAAATGCCACCCAACTACAAAAAGGAACACCTAAGGTTTCATCCTACATCACTAGCAGCCAAAGCTGAATGTTGATGTTCAAAGGATGGTCATCTAAGGGTAAATTGAGTACTTTATTGCTAGCAGCCAAAGCTGAATGCAATAAACTGATGTCAATTTACAGTTTCTTGAGTTGGTTAACTTAATTGGGCACTTTCATTACTAGCAGCCAAAGCTGATGTAATGGAACGGCGCCAAGGCATAAAGAATTGGGGATGAAACATGCTTACATTTTGCAACTGAGGTTGGCAATATAATGTAAGTCCCAAGATTTCTAGGAATTGCAATTTGACATTGGCAATTGGGTGATCCCGTACCTTATTGAGCACTTTCATTGCTAGCAGCCAAAGCTGATGTGATGAAACGGCGTCAATTAGGATCCTAGTTTTCATAGAAAATTAAATGGTTTTTTAAACCAATGGGTGTTTAATTTTCTTGAAATGTTTATTATCGAAAGTACTAACTTTTGAACTTTTTCTGTAGAAATGGCCCAACCCGGAAACTCGTCAAACCTAACTTCCTGTTTCAAGATGATGCTTGAAAAGGAAAAACTGACTGGGACTAAGAATTTTAACGCTTGGTATCGAAATCTAAGGCTTGTTCTTAGAATTGCCAAACGTTCAGAATGTCTTACTGAGGACCTTCCTGAAGCTCCTCCTGCAAACTCGCCTAATGAAATACTTAGGCAGTACAATGAAGCCTATGACAAGCACAATGATGCGGCTTGTCTCATGCTATCGGGGATGGATGATCAACTGGTTAAACAGTTTGAGAAATATGGCCCGAAAAACATGATTGATGAACTGACACGTATGTTTCAGAAATCCTCTATGGCTGAATTGTATGATGTACTTGACAACTTGGGCAAGTGCAAGCAGGATGCGACAACACCCGTAAGTGATCATACGATAAAAATGAAAGGTTATCTTAACCAACTGGATGCACTTAATTGCGGGTTTGTGGAAGACGTTAAAGTTGGCCTCATCAACAAATCCCTCAATGAGGAATTATATGGTGATTTTTTACGCAACTTTAACATGCATTGCAAGGGGAAGACATTTTCTGAATTGCATGCAATGCTTATTGAGCATGAGAAGGCACTCACTAAGAAAGCTCCTACACCTGCTGTCATGGCAATAAGAGGTGGTAGGGTAGCTAAGCCCGGTAAACCGAAACAAGTGAACAAGAAAGGAAAGGGCAAAGCTGACAAGGGCAAGCAGATTGTGACTTATCAGCAAAAGCCAAAGAAGCAGAATCCTCCTCCCAAGAAGGATTATCCCAAAAAGGATGCGGCTGCTTGTCACCACTGCCATACTCCTGGACACTGGAAGCGTGACTGTCCATTGTTGCTTGAGGAGTGTCGCAAGAATAAGAATGCCAAAGCTGGGCAGGGCGCCAGCACTTCAGGTATTTTTATGGTTGAATTGTTTTCTTTTCCTCGTAAGCAAAATGCCTGGATATATGATACAGGATGTGGTACTCACATTTGTAATACATCGCAGGGGCTTAGAGGAGCGAAGAAGCTGAACTATGGGGAATGCTACTTGTACGTGGGAAATGGAATACGTGCAGCAGTAGAAGCCATAGGGACTTTTGAGCTAGTTTTACCTTCTGGTTTAATATTAGTTTTGAACAATTGTCATTACGCACCTTCTATTGTTAGAGGTGTCGTTTCAGTTTCTTTGTTATTGGATTTGGGTTTTAATCATACGTTTAATGATAATGGAATTTCTGTTTCTCTAAATTCTGTTTTTTACTTTAATGCGATTTCATTAAATGGTGTGTTTGAAATTGACATGGAAAACCATGTATCCAATAGAAATAATTCAATGTATAGCATCGGGAATAAGAGAGCCAAGTCTAACTTGGACTCATCTTATTTATGGCACTGCCGTCTTGCCCACATAGGCAAGAATCGCATGCAAAAGCTGCAACACGATGGGCTTTTGAAAAATATCAATGATGATTCAGTTGATAAATGCGAATCTTGTATATCTGGAAAGATGACAAAGAAACCTTTCCATAGCAATATGGAGAAGGCTTCGGATCTACTTGGATTGATACACACGGATGTGTGTGGTCCACTTAGACATGTGTCTAAATGCGGTGCTGTCTACTTCTTGACCTTCACGGATGACTATAGTCGTTATGGTTATGTTTATTTACTTAAACATAAACATGAAGTCTTTGAGACATTCAAGGTCTTTAAAAATGAAGTAGAATTACAACTCGGAAAGGAGATTAAGGCACTTCGATCCGATCGTGGTGGTGAGTACTTAAGCCAAGAGTTTAAGGATTATCTGGGTGAGTGTGGCATTGTGCAACAACTCACTTCTCCTTATACGCCACAACAAAATGGTGTATCTGAAAGGAGAAATCGTACTTTGTTAGATATGGTACGATCCATGTTTAATCTTACAACTCTTCCCTTATCCTTTTGGGATTATGCTCTTGAAATGGCTGTTCACGTGTTGAATAGGATTCCAACTAAGAAGGTTGATAAGACTCCATATGAAGTATGGACTGGAAAAGCTCCCAACTTTTCTTACTTAAAGGTCTGGGGTTATGAGGCGTTTGTTAAACGTGACTCACCTGATAAACTCCAACAAAGATCTGTTAAGTGTATCTTCGTAGGATACCCTAAGGAAACGAAGGGTTACTACTTTTACTTCCCACAAGAAAATAAGGTCATTGTAGCTAGGTACGGTGAATTTCTTGAAGATAATCTAATATCTCAAGAATTCAGTGGGAGAGCATATGATCTTGAAAATGATCATGAAGATACGTCACCTTCTGAAAGCACTAACACACTTCCTATGGAACCGGAAAGTTTAGGTCCTCCACCTGAAGTTGAAGTGGTACCCATCCATAGATCTTCAAGATCTGCAAAGGTGATGCGTGGTTTTGCGACCTTACAACAGGTTTTACCTCTCGAGGGATCTCAAGAGGCTTGCAATCCCCACCAGGCAGTGTACCTAACCGATGTAGTATAGTGTAGTGGCAAGTACCGGGGGATTGATCGTTCAACTCAAAGAATAGTGTTCGTTAGGATTGAAATTATTCTAACTAGGTCTAGAGGTGATGGATGATTCTTTTTGTATTTTTATATTTTATGGAAAGCAAGTAAAAATCTCGTGTTTTGGAAGAAGGGGCGGAATTAGTTGCTAATCAACTAACCCAAAAGCTACTAACTAAACTAATATGCAAGAAAAGTAAACTAGGGTTCTACAAGGGAAGTGAAGCATGTCTACCTATGATATGTTACTCCTTGCTAGCTATCCAATTCTACTTATTGAATTGTCACACCTTGTTTTAATTGACGGGTTGTATTCCTTAATACCAATCGTGGGGGTGTGTACGATCTTCCCCAACTCTATAAGCTCCTACTTCACTCCTATGTCGAGCCGGCTAAGAAGCTCCTAACATGGGATCACTAGAATTCGCTTATGCATTAAATACAACCAATTAACCTTAGTACACCTTGGTTCATGCTTCTTAAGACGTTCAAGCACGTTACTATATAGGAGGTTGGCCAGTTTTCTTAAGCCTAACATCGATATCACCCAATCAAAACAAGAAACAATAGGAAGCAAGAATTATAAACTAAACCAACTAGATCTATTTAATTTGTCACACCCTAATTGATGGAGATGGACACACACATCAACAAGAAATCAATAAGATCTAATTAGTTATACACAAGTTTCACACAATCATAGGTAAACACTAGGTGATTTAGTAAAACATAATCAATGAAGAACAAGCAACAATAATAATGGAAGACATAATTAAGATAGAATCAACACACCATTACAAGATGTTTATGGAGTGATTAAGACCTTCTAAGTTGCTGGAAAAACACCTACCTAAACCCTAGAATCGGACTTAGGGTTTAGGGCTTACAAAAAGTGAAGTTATGATGTTGTATTTATAGGCAATATTTCTGTCGGCAAGGCTTGACGGCGTCAGCTCGTACAAGTGACGGCGTCAACTTCTCATTTTCACCAAATTGTAGATCTTTTCGTCCTCTTCGCGTGGCCTTTTGAATCACCCAAATCCGAGTTCGTATGAAGATTTTATGGCCAAAACAGTGACAGCTACTCCGCGCGTAAGTTGTGATTGTCTTGATCAGCATGTGACGGTTTTACTAGGGTTTCTTCTTGTGCAAGTTGTCATTCTTACGTCGTCACTCAATGGCTTCTGACGTCGTCAGGTTGAGTCCTGACGCCGTCACTTCGCCGCGGTTAGGGTTTCTTGATGGCCTTCTTGACGCCGTCCCCCTTTAATCTTCCAAAATCCTCTCTGGCTTATCAAGGATTGACGGCGTCACACTGGGGCTTGACGCCGTCACAGGTACTATTCCAGCAGATTTAGAGACTTTGTCGTTTTCTTCACTTTTATGCTCCAAAAACGTCCAAAATGCTTCCTTTTCCAAATTTCATCTCCAAAGTACCTAAAATGACAAAAGGAACGATTTAGGGCAATATTTGATCAAATAAATACGATTTAGGGCTTAAATGACCCCCGAAAAGCGGTACACTTTTTGCCTCATCAAATACCCTTACACTTGAGATTTGCTTGTCCTCAAGCAAATGCGCTTTTATTCTAATCAAAATACAAGTTAGGGGTCATTTAACGCTAATATAAAAGTAATTACAACAAATAGTCGTTCCCCTTTAATCATAATAAGCACGGAGATTACACACTAGCACCTCACAAGTAGTGTTTAGATACTCACATCTCTCAGGTGTCATAAAAGTATATCTCACAAATGAAAATGAATAATATCTCTCACTACCTGTCATAGCAAATAGATTACCATAGGCTTGGGAAAGGATCAAAAACCTCCTCCACTAGGCGTAAGCACCTAAGATAAACTATCAAAGAGGGCTTTTAAACGGGTTATAACGTTAGGTGTAGGGATATGATAAACACGGTTTTGTTGGATAAAGGATATTTTACTGGTGGCGAGTTAAAGATCTTGATTAATTACATGTACAATATGGCGTTGCTAAGCCAAGACTAGACTCGACTTAAGCTAATGAAAAAAAAAATAACAAAAAGATAAAATAAACATAAAATGAAACGGGATGGTAGTCCGTATGGTTTTTTTCTACTTTTTTTTTTTTTTTTTTTTGCATACACTCTTGCCCTACCATCCAAAATAATACATCGTAGGGGGGTTGTATCCCCCTTACACTTGAGCTTTTACATAACTTTACAATTAACTATTCTAATGACTCGAATTAAGATAATCGAAACACTTGGAGTACTTTTAAAATATTTAGCACATATGGGGGTAATAATGTTGTTCTTCCCCATTACTCCATTACACTAGTACTTTACCCATGAGTCCCAATCGTCCCAAAACAATATGTACAAGGATATGACTCGACTTAGCAACCATGTAATCAATTAGATAATTAACTAAGGGTTTAAACAAATGTTGTCACAATAATGCACTAAAGATGAGTGCATACAAGGTAGGCTAAGGCGATTTGGGTGTACATTTAAGTGGGGTGTAAACAAATTCTTACTTTAAGTAAAATGCTTAAAGTTAGAAACGAAAAGATAGGCTCTGAGGGGTGTACTAGGGGTATCGTGTACTAAAAATGAGTACAACGCAAAGGGTGTGGGAGAATTACTTGACCAATGTAGCCAACGTAATTATAACAAAAACACAGGTGTAAAACAATGGGTTAATCCTAATGCCTCTTATCATGTAGTAAATCTAACTACACGAATGTAGTCTCACTTGTGGCCTCAGAATGGTCCTAACGCAAGTTCTAGAATCTAAGTGCTACCGGTACACACATCATAGCATAAATGCTTTTCCTACCAATTCTAGGGGCGAACCTCACATATTTGGGGGTGGAAATTTTTTTTAGTGGTACGGTTTTGTGCTAGTCATATAACTCCTATCCGTGAGACGCTCATTAAGACCAAAGTTTCACTCCTATATGTTGTAAAAAAATTTAAATTTGGCACTAAAATTGCCTTAACAGGTATTTATCTCAGTTTTATTACACATCTACCATCAAACAAACAAAAATCAAGTGCAATTGTATTCTCTAAGGTATCATCATTTACCCTCCCCTTACACTTAAGCTGAACATTGTCCCCAATGTTCATTCAAAGGATGTAAAAGTAAATAAGGTAAAAGAATGAAAACAAATACTCCCCTGATTCGTTCGATGTGGATAATCCGGTAACATGGTTAAATCCTCCTCCAAGAAAATGAACGTTGAAAGCTTCCCTTCCGAAATATAAATCATCTTCTTGTCCAATATAACCTGTTAAACCTGAGAAAACAAACACAAAAAACCCAAAGCATCAAACCGAACAAAGAAAACTCACAACTAGATGTAATTCCAGACTTAGAAATAAAAACAAAACAATTAAAGATATAATGCTTGTGGAATGAATATTTGCAGATTTCCTGGAGTTTATAAAACTAAAGATTTAACAAAAACTTTATGACTCCGGTAGAAAAACAAAACTTGCAAAATTTCCAGAATTTTACACTTGACGCCGTCAGAAGCGACCTGCAGAAATTTTATGGTTAGTTTCCGGAAAATTTCTGGAAAAACTTATGCCTCACTTCCTGGAAATCCTGCAAAATATTCATTATGACTCGATACAAGCATTTGACTCAAACAATTACTAATATACATGTTCATTTAATATTGTTGTGGTTCATGCTCAATTTCGTTCTTATAAACAAATTTGGGTCTCCCCTTACACTTAGCTTTTGCAAAATACCTTTATATGTAATTAAGACGAAGTTAAAAACAAAATAAAGCATTTTCACAATTTATTTTGAATCATGATCCACAAACAATAAAAATTAAACTTGCATACGGAAACAAATAAAATCAAACAAACAAACAAACAAACAAATAAAGCTTGGGTTGCCTCCCAAGAAGCGCTTGTTTTTGTTCGAGTCACGAGCCTGACTCTACCCTTATTTAACGAAAATAGGGGAGGTTTTCCCTACACTTAGGATTAAGTGCGGGTGGAAGTAGCGATACACACCCTTAGGGTGTGAATATGCCACGTGAGGTGAAGGGGGTGAGTGAATGGCTTCCTTCATCCTAAAACTACCCGGATAATATTGGTTGATGGGTGGGTCGGTTCCTCTTTTTTCTCCTAGATGTAAATCTAAGGATGAAAAGTTGTGTAAAGGTTGAGGTTCCGGCTCATCAACACTAGGAAATTCCCTAGAACTAAGAGTAAGGTCATCACTAAAAGTGTTCAAACCTATATCCTCTAGTTGTGCTTGGTCCAAGGGTTCTACCTCCATCGGGATTCCTAAAGTCGCTTCTACTTCTTTCGGGTAAGTCACGGGCGGTGTGGGTGCCTCAAATGATGGTTGAGTATTTTGTGGGCTTATGGTGTTTACCTCATCATTCCACGTGTCAAGATCACCTATATCCTCATCAATTGTTTTCTTAGGTAGTGATAATAACAAACCTAGTGCTTCATCCAACTTATGGTTTATTGATACGGCTCTATCCACAATTCCTTGGCAAACTATGTCGCTTTTCCTATTGGCCTCACTAAGATGAGATCCTAAACATGGAGGTTGTTCATAAGAATCTATCCTAGGTGAAGGCTCATATGATTCATAGGTGTCTCTAAATGAGGTATTTTGAACTCCTTGGTGTTCTAGCCACTCAACCATATCTTGCAATCTTAGAAGTCTAAGTGAAAAGTCCATTTGAAGCAAATTACAAACAAAATCACAAAGAAAAGATAGACTACGAGAAAGCTAATAAAAAGAAAATAAAAATCTCACTAGATAGGAATCTAATGAGTAGACCTAATAAAAATAAATTTCAACCTAAGCAATAACTACTCCCCGGGCTGCGGCGCCAAAAACTTGATGCGTGGTTTTGCGACCTTACAACAGGTTTTACCTCTCGAGGGATCTCAAGAGGCTTGCAATCCCCACCAGGCAGTGTACCTGACCGATGTAGTATAGTGTAGTGGCAAGTACCGGGGGATTGATCGTTCAACTCAAAGAATAGTGTTCGTTAGGATTGAAATTATTCTAACTAGGTCTAGAGGTGATGGATGATTCTTTTTGTATTTTTATATTTTATGGAAAGCAAGTAAAAATCTCGTGTTTTGGAAGAAGGGGCGGAATTAGTTGCTAATCAACTAACCCAAAAGCTACTAACTAAACTAATATGCAAGAAAAGTAAACTAGGGTTCTACAAGGGAAGTGAAGCATGTCTACCTATGATATGTTACTCCTTGCTAGCTATCCAATTCTACCTATTGAATTGTCACACCTTGTTTTAATTGACGGGTTGTATTCCTTAATACCAATCGTGGGGGTGTGTACGATCTTCCCCAACTCTATAAGCTCCTACTTCACTCCTATGTCGAGCCGGCTAAGAAGCTCCTAACATGGGATCACTAGAATTCGCTTATGCATTAAATACAACCAATTAACCTTAGTACACCTTGGTTCATGCTTCTTAAGACGTTCAAGCACGTTACCATATAGGAGGTTGGCCAGTTTTCTTAAGCCTAACATCGATATCACCCAATCAAAACAAGAAACAATAGGAAGCAAGAATTATAAACTAAACCAACTAGATCTATTGAAGTTGTCACGCCCTAATTGATGGAGATGGACACACACATCAACAAGAAATCAATAAGATCTAATTAGTTATACACAAGTTTCACACAATCATAGGTAAACACTAGGTGATTTAGTAAAACATAATCAATGAAGAACAAGCAACAATAATAATGGAAGACATAATTAAGATAGAATCAACACACCATTACAAGATGTTTATGGAGTGATTAAGACCTTCTAAGTTGCTGGAAAAACACCTACCTAAACCCTAGAATCGGACTTAGGGTTTAGGGCTTACAAAAAGTGAAGTTATGATGTTGTATTTATAGGCAATATTTCTGTCGGCAAGGCTTGACGGCGTCATCTCGTACAAGTGACGGCGTCAACTTCCCATTTTCACCAAATTGTAGATCTTTTCGTCCTCTTCGCGTGGCCTTTTGAATCACCCAAATCCGAGTTCGTATGAAGATTTTATGGCCAAAACAGTGACAGCTACTCCGCGCGTAAGTTGTGATTGTCTTGATCAGCATGTGACGGTTTTACTAGGGTTTCTTCTTGTGCAAGTTTTCATTCTGACGTCGTCACTCAATGGCTTCTGACGTCGTCAGGTTGAGTCCTGACGTCGTCACTTCGCCGCGGTTAGGGTTTCTTGATGGCCTTCTTGACGCCGTCCCCCTTTAATCTTCCAAAATCCTCTCTGGCTTATCAAGGATTGACGGCGTCACACTGGGGCTTGACGCCGTCACAGGTACTATTCCAGCAGATTTAGAGACTTTGTCGTTTTCTTCACTTTTATGCTCAAAAAACGTCCAAAATGCCTCCTTTTCCAAATTTCATCTCCAAAGTACCTAAAATGACAAAAGGAACGATTTAGGGCGATATTTGATCAAATAAATACGATTTAGGGCTTAATGACCCCCGAAAAGCGGTACACTTTTCGCCTCATCAAAAGGCTCCTGAGCGTCTATGTTTGAACATAGATGATGAGGAAACTATACTATTGGATCAAACTGATGAGCCAACTAGCTATAGAGCTGCCATTATTAGTCCTGAAAAGGAAAAATGGCAGACTGCCATGGATGGGGAAATGCAATCCATGAGAGATAATCAAGTCTGGACTGAAGTAGACCTTCCACCCAATGCTAAGGTAGTTGGGTGTAAGTGGCTATTTAAGAAAAAGACTGACATGGATGGCAATGTACACACCTATAAGGCTCGTTTGGTAGCTAAAGGCTTTACCCAAACATACGGTGTTGACTATGAGGAGACCTTTTCTCCTGTGGCCGACATTAGAGCCATTAGGATTCTTATAGCCATAGCTGCCTACTATGACTATGAGATTTGGCAAATGGATGTCAAAACCGCTTTCCTAAATGGTCGCCTAGATGAAGACATCTATATGGCGCAACCTGAGGGGTTTGTGAATCCAGATTTTCCTGAGCGTGTATGCAAACTTCAAAGATCCATTTATGGATTGAAGCAAACATCCAGGCAATGGAATAAGAAATTTGATGAGGAAATCAAGAAGTTTGGATTTATTCAGAATTTCGATGAGCCATGTGTATACCACAAAGTTAGTGGGAGTAATACTGTTTTCCTTGTTCTATATGTCGATGACATATTAATCATGGGAAGTGACATACCAAGCCTTAATGAAGTTAAGGAATATCTTGGTAGTTGTTTTGCCATGAAGGATTTAGGAGAAGCAGCTTACATCCTTGGAATCAAGATCTATCGAGACAGATCTAAACGGTTAATCGGTTTAAGTCAAAGTGCTTACATGGATAAAATATTGAAGAGATTCAATATGCAGAATTCCAAGAAAGGATATCTGCCCATGCAAGTGAAACATGAATTGAGCAGTCAAATGTGTGCTTCTACACCTGAAGAGGAAGCATACATGAAGAAAGTTCCATATGCTTCTGCAGTTGGTTCTATCATGTATGCTGTTAGATGCACAAGGCCAGATGTGGCATTTGCTCAAAACATGACCAGTCGATATCAGCAGAATCCAGGGGTAAAACACTGGAAAGCTGTAAAGGACATTCTTAAGTATCTAAGGAATACTAAAGATATGTTTCTTGTTTACGGGGGAAATCCAGATGCAGAACTGAATGTTACAGGTTTCTGCGATGCATCCTTTCAGACTGATAAAGATGATACGAAGTCTCAGACGGGTTATGTTTTTGTCATCAATGGAGGAGCGGTAAACTGGAGCAGTAAGAAGCAGAGTATAACGGCCATGTCTGCTACAGAAGCCGAGTACATTGCTGCATCGGAGGCGGCAAAAGAAGCTGTTTGGATAAGGAAATTCATTAAGGATCTTGGAGTGATGCCTTCTATTGAATTACCTATAAATGTATATTGCGACAACTCTGCTGCAATTACATTCGCCAATGAACCTGGAGTTATGAAAGGCGCCAGACACTTTAAAAGGAAACTTCACTATGTTCGAGAACAAGTGAATGATGGTGAAATAAATGTACTCAAAGTTCACACAGATAACAATCTGGCTGATCCTTTTACGAAGGCATTACCTAAAGAATCGTTTACTCAACATGCTCAGGGCATTGGTCTTCGATTGCCAGATAGTTTCATGTAAATCTGTTGAATTAGTATTTCGATAGGGACATGTAAAACAATTATTATATTAATGAAATAAAGTGCGGATAACGTTTATTATCATTATTAATATTTGTGTCCTATATTTGCATGTTTAAATCCGTGAATAATTAATTTATTCTAAATAGTCCGTTGTCATTTAATAATATGGGAATATTATTAAACTAAGGCAAATGTGAGGATTGGTAGAATGTACTGTGAGGTTAAGATACCAATATCACATGATATTCATTATTGGATAAATGAATATAGGACTTATCCCAACCGCATGATTATACTTTATGGATCATAGTCATTAAGTATATCATGAATATTTATCCTCTGACTTGAGATACTGGATAATTGCCGAGGATGTAGCTCATTTTCTGTGAGATAGTCTAACGCTATCCGTAAAAGGTAGTTATAAGGGCTATTTTCGGAAATGATGTAAAGTTCGAGGGTTATGCTAGTAGTCAATAAAGAATTTGTTCTTTCAACTTTGTGTTGAAATTTAATACTGCTAGGCCACTCGTAGAATTGACAAGATGTTTGCGTGCGCACGCCCAAAGTCTATCTGGAAGACGTTCAGATGTTTTGGTAATCTTGTTCAATTATGTACAAACGAGAAAACTATTGTTAATTATAGAATGACAAATATCCATATCCAAATTAACGCGGTATTAGTAACAAAAGGATAAGTATGATGATTATATCATCAAGTGGTTTTTTCAGGAGAACCACAACTCGGATCGAGCTGGGGGCATTGGGATCTGTTAAAGCTAGACTAGCCCATGTCATTACAATATTAATCATTATCCAAGTGGGAGCTGTTAGTTTTTGTGTATAATGATATTAATATTTGTATGTCCGGTTTCGAACCCGAGACTCGGGATTGCACACAATACGTGAGAGTTCCAATGGTTTGAATAGATTAAATATATTTTATATTTATATTTATTCATTTCACTTAAACAAACACTTAACGATAGTTAGTACTTAACGGGGTTAGAGATAACGACCGTTAAAGGACTAATTATGCAAAAAGGACCAAAGAAGGATCTAGAAACCCATGGTTGGGTTTGGGTCGGCCGAATGGCCTTATGGTTGGGCTGGCCGATTTTTGAGATGGAGTGGGGAGCAAGTTTGGAGCTTTAGGGATTGCCTATAAATACAATTCACTTTGTATTTGATTTTCACCTAATCTTGAATCCCTAGCAAGCCAAATTTCTCTTCTTCTTCCCTCTAAGCTACACCACCGATCGACCTATTTTAATTCCACTAGGAATTGTCGACTTCGGTCTTGCTTATTAAGTGTTTGGTTTGTTAGTGATCTTGAACCTAGCTTTCCTGTTAGGAATATAAATATTCATATGAAGGTTCGGTCACCCCGAGTATCTAATTAGCATTTATATAGCTCGTAGGCTTATATATATTCGTTTAGTAGTATTAGTATTATCAGTATTATTAGTGTAGTAATATATATTCGTGGAGTGGGTCGGGGCTTTCCCCACTGTCAGCTCACTCCACAGCCCACTAGGGGCACAAATATTAGGACTATATATATAACCCTTCCCACACAAGGGAAGGGTGGAACTCTTGGAACTCTTCACACACATTAATCTAAAATTCAGATTTTCTCTCAACAAGAGTCTCCCTCTCTCTCTCTAACATCTCACTAACTCACCATGGGATTCTTGATCTTTCAAGATCCAAGACCACCCGAATCAACCACACAATCAAGATGGTTAATTCCAACAATTGGTATCAAGAGCCATGGTTAGGTCCATGAGAGTTGGTATTCACGGATTTGTGTAGTTTGTGAGGTTTTTGGTTCGATTTGTAAAGATATTTGTTAAGGTTTTTGGTTCGACTTGTTATTTCATTTTGTGCTTTGTTTAGTGATTTAAAGTTGTTATAACTTGTACTTTCTAGCTTAGGAATAGTATAAGAGTTGTATTTAGTGCTTGGATTCACAGATTTAAGGTTGGTGTGGTGTTTTTAAGTGATTCGAGTGCTTTTTCTTTCAAGTGTTCTTGAATGCGGTTTGTGTAGTTTGGTCGATCTTGAATGCGGTTTGTGTTACATCGGGTACGCGGTTTGTCTTTTTACTAGTTTAGGCAAAAGGACAAACTGCATTGAAAGTGACAGGTTTGGTAGTTTGTGCCAACGCGGTTTGTCTCTACGGTGCGTACGCGGTTTGTGTCTACGCGGTTTGTATATCCAGTGTGAACTCGGTTTGTCTCTTAAGTGCATACGCGGTTTGTGTCAACGCGGTTTGTATCTCTAGTGTGAACTCGGTTTGTCTCTTTGGCGCATACGCGGTTTGTATCAACGCGGTTTGTCTCTCCAGCGTGAACTCGGTTTGTGTCTACGCGGTTTGTCTCTGCAACGTGTATGCGGTTTGTGTCTACGCGGTTTGTCTCTGCAGCGTGTATGCGGTTTGTGTCTACGCGGTTTGTCTCTGCAGCGTGTATGCGGTTTGTCTAGGCGGTTTGTATCCACAGAGGTGCTATTTTTACGTCAAAACTTCAAACGACCATAACTTTTGAACCGTAACTCCGTTTTCAGCGAAACACCTGTCAAAACGACCGTGAGACCGAGGAGAAGGACACGTTGAATAAATTTATTCATTCAACCCAAGTTTCGAGGCCTGAAAACGCTCCAAAATGAAGTTATTGAGGTTTTAAGTTTGCCAGACCAAAATTTCGCTGTAACAACTTGCATCAACCAAACCAAATCAGATCAACAAGTCTACCAGACCTTCATCATAACACATATCAAGCATCATTCCACGGTTTATTCTTGATTTTGTAAAACCCCGCGAAAGAATCTATTTCTCGGTTTAAATCATAGAATTGTAAAATCCCGTGCACGTTAATATCATGTCAAATACTTCAGATTCTGCTATATCAGAGATACTCAGTTTGTACAACATGATAGACAAACAAAAGATTCCCAAAGATGTTCGACAGATAAACGTGTTTGACTATGTTGGTGCCAATAGAGACTTTGTGTGCCCGAATTCTCAAGAGAAAGAGCTTCATCAGCCACAGACAAACGTTGTTGAGTCAGATACTGTTAGGAACAACGTGCAACATGAGAAACATAACGAAGCGTCGGCTGAACCTAATGGGGTATCTTCTGTCATGAATAATGATAATGTGTTGCATGAACAAAAGATTCCCGACAAAGTACAACAGACAAACGTTGTTAAGTCAGATATTGCTAATATGGGAAATAACAATGTTTTCCCATATGAACAATATGTGAATCACAACGAAGCGTCTGTTGTACCTAGTTGTGCATCTTCTGTTCTAAATGATGATTATGTGCTGCATGAGAACACTGTATTTGTCCCTGATGATAACTTGATCACTAGACTAAACATTTATAAAGAACAAGTGGCTATGTATGAACAGCGTGCTAAGTTTGAGCTTAATGAACGTGAGCAGAAATTAGAAGGCCAAATGAGTACACTTATTAAAGAGTCTAGAGTAAGAGAAGAAACATTAAAATTAGAGTTGAGTTCTTTGAAAAGTCAGCTAGAACAGTCTGTCAAACAGAAACAGGAAGTTCAAAAGTGTATAACTACACTTAAGCTAGAATTCAAACAAAAAGAAACAACACTTTTAAATGATTTCTCTAGACTCAAGACGTTAAAAAATAAGCTTGAAGATAAGTTGTACACACAAGATCAAACCATTCAAACTGCTCAAATGATTCATAGGCACAAAAAGTTGAGTGATAAGCATAGTAAGAACATGATAGGTGAACCCAAGTCAACCATCCTTAGGGACATGAAAGCAGCTCAACCTGCCCTATATGATGGTAATGTGATGCTTATGCCCATTCATGACCCGCCTGAGCATATCTACACTAAAGAGGAGGATGAGATAAGTGAGAGAACTAGGGAAAAAATGAATGAGAAAATGAAGGATCCCAAATGCATAGCCAAATGAATAATAGTCAAGCCCCATGATTATTATGAGGAGAATCGTTTGACTGTGTTTGCCCCTCAAAAGAAGTTAACACCTGAACAAATATTTTGGAAACAAGATAATGAAAAACTTAAGGAAGAAAAACTTAAGGCCAACACACCCCTCATTAGAAAAGTTGCGTCCATAACGGTGTATCCTCCCAATACACCTAGGAATTTGGTGCCTTTGTCTCTTCCCACTGAATGCAAAACCTTTATTAGCTTATATGTGCTTTGGCAACTGTTCGCTGATTTCGATAAAACATGTAAGAAGAGAATTACACCCACCGGCATTACTGAGGGGGAAAGGTGTTTTGAACATGCAAAAAGGTGTTACTTAACTGAGGTCATGCCATTCTTTAAACTACTTAAAGAACATTTTGAAGGGTTGCAAACTGCCCTTAAAGCCGAAATAAAAGAAATGGAAGTAGTGTTTAAAGACATGGAAAATGAGGTGAATGAATATGCAATAGAACTTAAGAGTCGAGAGATTGAAAGAAAAAACATACTCATCACTAATGACAACTTGATTGCTAAATGTATTGCACAAGATGTATTTTACACCGCTACTGATTCTGCATTGTCTGCTTGTCAATTTAATGAGTATGCTATTGCGTTAAATGTCACCCAGAATCGTGTTGTTGAGCTTGAGGGGGAGAATTTGAAATTGCTTGAAAAAATTCAAAATGATGACCATGATAACATGGTTAAACGTTTTTCAAAACTAGAAGTTGATTATCTGAATTTGCAACTCAAACATCAACACTTAGAAGAAAAATGCAAAATATCAAATGTCAAGACATCCTCGGATGCTCCTGAGTTTGATACATATTTTGAATTAAGCAAACGTGATGAAAAAATTCAAGCTCACACAAACACGATTCGACTGTTGAGGGCCCAAGTTGCCCAATTGAAATCCAACAAGTGTGATGTGTATGGTTCCAATAAACCTTCGCCTTTAGATTCTCAGAATTTTCAATATCAAAACACCATAAATAAGTTACATCATGAAAATGAGTGTTATCGAGAAGAAAATTCTAAGATTAAACAACATTACAAAGAGTTATACGATTCCATTAAAGTTACAAGAAACAATCATAATGATCAGATAACCTCTTTGTCAAATGAAATTGAGAATCTTAAGGCGCAGGTGAAAGGAAAAATGCCAAGTACCACTTGTCACTGTGATGCACCAAAGGTTTATGCTATTAAAAAGTATGATGTTGATGTACCATGAGTTATTCCGTTTCCCCTTAGGAATAATAGTCTTGCCCATCAAACATATATCGATCACCTTAGGGATGGCCTTGATATACTTCGTAAGGTTGTTGAAGAGATCAGAATAGAAAAGCCACGCGATAGGGCAACTGGGTATGCCTGCGTCCTCACAAAAAGGATTCAGGAACAGTTAGAATACGCCATTGGCACGTGTCCTAAGTCTCACAACCTAAGAGATAGGGTAGTTACATCATCATCCACTATTAAAAACAAGCATGTAACCTTTGAGGTATCCTTGGAAACTTCAGATCCCAACACATCAAAACATGTTCAGCAACTAGAAGTGAAAAAGACTAAGATTCCCATCAGTCCTTCTACAGGAGTTAATAGTGACACTAAAGCTAGCGAGTCAAAACCTAGGAGAAACATAAAGAATTCTAGGATTTCACCAGCTAAAAGTGTTCCTAAAAGGAAAGTAGAAGACCACATGAGAAACAACAAGTCAGATTTGAACAAAAGGAATCATAATTCGAATCCAAATTCACTTTGCAAAACATGTAATGAATGCATAATTTCGTGTAATCATGATAAATGTGTTAAGAAATTTCTGAAGTCGTCCAACAAAACCCCAGTTAGGAAAGTTTGGAGAGCTAGACAAATTAAGCAATCTTGGAAACCCACAGGGAAAATGTTTACCAATGTGGGCTTTCAGTGGAAGCCCACGGGCCGAACATTCACACTAGGGGAACATTACCCTTTAACAAGGATTACAATTCCTAGAGTAGTGCCTGTTAAGGAATGGAAGCCTACTGGTAGAGTTATCCCTTTAGATACACAATGTCCCTTAACTAGGTCCATTGCATCTACTAGTGTTGCCCCTATTGTTAAAACCAAGGCACCAATGGTTTCAGCAGCCCCAAAGATTGTTTGCACTAACCAACTGGAACCCAACCTTAATTGGGGATCCGGCTCTCCAAATTCTCTTCTTTCGTCTGTTTTCAAATGCAGGTCGTACGGATCGTCCTTTGACATTTGGACACAGGCTGCTCGCAACATATGAGGGGAATCATAATGACGTCTGTACACTTCAGTGCAGGCCTCGTTCTTCATCAAATGACGTCTGTACAATTCAGTGCAGGCCTCGCTCTTCATCATAATGACGTCTGAATACCTCAGTTCAGGCCTCGTTCTTCAAAGAAAAGAAAAGTGTACGCTTGAGTGCACTTTATCTTCAAAAGAAGAGGAGTCTTCTTATTAATGGCCATTCTCATCAACAAGATTCATGCTCTTTCCGTGCTTATTCAATCTTCAAGTGGATCGGCGCATATTGGAGTATTCTTTTATTCACGTATTCAACCAAAAAATTGCAGTTGACAGGCATATGCAATTTTTGAGGGGGGGAAAGGGTGAATAAACAACATGTCAGTCGTCAAGAACCGTCAAGTGGAGCTACTTACCGTTGATGGTATTCATATTCACTAGTTCAATCATCAAAAATTGCAGTTGGAAGGCATATGCAATTTTTGAGGGGGGGAAAGGGTGAATATTAATCTACATGTTGGTTGATGATTGAGAAATGGTCATACGACTCCTGAATACGTCAGTTCAGGAGTCGTGCAAACCATGGTTCTCCAACACTACTTCTTCTGTCTATCAAGGTGTTGAAGAACATGGTCATGGAATGCTAATCAACAAAGTCTCATGGGTTGGTCTAATCAGCAACAATGGGTTTCCAGTCAATGCTTCAAGTACACGTCATCAGGCTACATGTACACATCATGATGATGATTCCGATTAATCGTAACCATCATGGGGGAGAGAAATGTGTACACCAAGGACGCACAACAGGTTCACGTGATCGGGCTTAATCATATATTCCGGTATTGATAACCGCAGAGATGATCAGTGGTTCAACTTGTTACCTTGGTATTTACGTTTCACTGTTACGTCATGGGCTGATTAATCGTAACCATCAGGGGAGAGAGAATGTGTACATCAAGGACGCACAACAGGTTCACGTGATCAGGGCTTAATATCCAAGGATGGATACATACTATAGATGATCAGTGGTTCAACTTGTTACTTTGGTGTTATCCTAAAGACTGAAGAAGGTCGAGTCATCAGTCTATTCTTCATTCTCTGTTGGGAGTTATCTTCTCATGTGTATGCTGCGGGCTGATGGGTTATATGTAAGGGTACTGGAAGACATTTGGTGAGATGAAAATGATTGGTATTCTATTCCTCCACATTGGGCAATCTTGAAGAAGGTCGAGTCTTCAGTCTTCTCTACATTCAAGAATGTTGAGCTCTTTTCTTACAACTTGATATTTAACTTAATCCCATGACAGTTCTTGTTTGATGAGTTGTGGAGTTAAGTTAGGTTCAAGTTGTTCCGTAGTTTAAGGTTAAGTCCAACTTGATGTTAACCTAATCTCATGACAGTTCTTGTTTGATGAGTTGTGAGGTTAAGCTAAATTTCAGTTGAGGCTCAACTTAAACTACCGAAAAGTTGCCTAAGGTTTTTGACGGAGTCACTCTAGGACGGGAGTGTTAGAAGATTAAAGACGGCATGCATTTGGTTATCAAAAGACTTCTTCATATTTCGGGCGTTCATCCAAAGTCTTCTTCCTATTATGGGTAATCGTCAGAGGTTGTCAGATTGGGGGAGAGCACTAATTAGGGGAGAGTGAAAAGCCAGAATCATTCCCTGATTGAAAGTGCTCACATTGCTCTTCAGCAAGTCAGGTGATGAATGCGGTGAAGATTCAGAATGCTGAGGAGTAATGGTTTCTGGTTCGTATCCTTGTACATATATACTTATTCATATTTTATACCCTCTTGTAAATAGTTATATAGAAAACCTGCAATTGTAAATAGAGAATCTTAAATCCAGAAAAACCATAAAAATTAAAAAATTAGAAAAGACCAAAAATAGTTTCACCTAGGCATGTCTTCTGTTTATCGATAACATTTACGGACTTAGAAATGTCATTCAATAATGGCACGGGTCTTTAAATGAAGCTCGAGCAGAAGTTAAAATGGATTCTTAAAACATGTCTAAATGGCTTGCTATTACTTTAGATAGCAACCCGCGCTTCAAACTGGGGAAAGCACGTCGCCAAAAAGACGGCTGTTCCTCCAACTGGGTGATGTTCACCTGGGCATGGATTACTTTATATCCATGTTTCTTCGATCTGATGTACGTTTCAGTGCATCATTTCTTGAAAAAGAAGAGAAGTCTTCTTTGCATACAAATAGTTTTCATTCTATGATTCTTCTGAAAATTATTTGTGAGACACTTGGTGAATATGTGTTGTATGAAATTTGTTTAAACTTGGATTATGCATAAAATTTGTCACTCAATCAACGACTACAAAACCTCACGACAGTTCTTGTTTGATGAGTTGTGGGGTTAAGCGTGATTTTAGTTGAGGTTCAACTAGAATACGGGTCATTGATTGAGGGGGAGAGTGAATTCAAATTTTATATCATCAAACGGATTTATTGGTTAAATCATACTTGTTAGAAATGGTTTTGTAGTTAATGGGGAATTAGTTGAAGAGGATCTTGCTTAAATATATCAAATGACCAAGTGTGTTAGTTGCTAGAAAGTTTAGGACATTATGTGCAATTTGCTTATAGTTTCCTAGCTTTATGTATCTAGAAGGTTCATTTGTGTTACTTTGGTATCCTCGTATAATCCCCAAAATGCTTTAAGACTCAAAACCTAAAAGAAGTTAGAAAACCAGTTGTGTTTGATGTTTTTGAATACTCCACTGGCATTTGTATGATCTAAATGAATGAGTTTCAAATGTTGTTTGTCTCTGCTGCTTAATGGTTGTTGATATTGTGCATATGTTCTCAGGATTCGCTTAGGTAGATTGCTATTATGTTAGAATCATGTTCCTAAGATCCTGAATTGAATATTGAAATCTGTGTGAATTGCCATGTTTATGATTGCTAATTGCTCTTCATGCTAGATAGTGGTTTGACGTAGTTCCTGATTGGGGTTTGATTATACGATGAACTTGGTATTATAATGTGGCAAGCTGCTGAAGGGTAGCTATTAAGGAATAGTGTATCTGTATGCATGTATATCTGTGTTGATATTCTTATGCAGATTCCATAGCCAAAATGAATGTGCCAGTTCCCATTCTAACCATTTGATCAGACGTTCAAACTCTATTGATTGGCTCGAAATTCACCACGACAACAACATCGGCAGCAACAACAACAACAACACCTTCACCTCCACCACCATCATTTCAACAAAGAAGTAATTACTCAGATCTCGCCAAGTGGGGATCGACAATACTTGAGAAGATTTGTTGATGGATGGATAATCGATGTTGACCACTGACTCACTCAGAAAAGTGGGTGATTACATCATTTGAGCAAAAAGGTCAATATCATATGTGTCATAATAATCAAATGTGCAAAATAAGCAGTGAATCTCCCTCTTAGATTAAGGGGGAGCAAAGTATGTTTCATCATCAGAACATGTTAAACCTGACCACATTTTCTCCCATGTTTTTTCTAAATTATTTAAATCAATTGGGATCACAAATCTCAAAAGGTTTGAAATTTTTGATCGGGGGAGAGAATGTGATTTAAATATGAAACCTGATGAAAATGTGATGTTTTGGAAAGTATAATGTACGCTCTCCCATATGTGCTAAACCATTTTATATATCAATGCACATATTGAGGGGGAGCAAAATGTTTTGGATGTGAAAGTAAGCTCTCCAGTAAGTGCTAAACTCTTTTGTATACCAATGCACTTATTGAGGGGGAGCAAAGGATTTGGCATGCATCTTATGTGAGCACGGCTCAGAATTCACAAAAGAATTGACGAAACAAAACTGTCATCTATCGAAAGGGCATATCCTGGCCGGGTAATAATTTCAAGCTGGTCTAACCAGTGATGTAAGCGTGTCTCGAAAAGGATGTGTCTGAGTAGAGTGTACCGTTTCGAGAAACTTTCTATGGACTTGACCAGGCCGGGTAATAATTTCAAGCTAGTCTAACTAGTGATGTAAGCGTGTCTCGAATCGTTCATGTTCACTGAAAGTTGATCAATTCAAAAAGTGCGAGCTCTACCTAACATGTGCAAATTTATAAAACAATCAACCGAGCACATGTTGAGGGGGAGCATTTGAAAAATATAAAACTCTCAAGTGTTTGCAAAAATGTGTTTCAGAATCATGAACACGTTGAGAGATTTTTCAAAGATTTGGTTTGGCAATCGTGGATGAATACCAAAGACCGACCATTTTAATTAATGTATGGAGTTATAAGGATGGTTAGGTTAGGCTCAAGTTCCCACGATCCCGCCAGAGCCGGAGGGATCTACCCAGGGACAATCCACTAGTTAGTGTAGAAGTCCTTAGGTATGATTAAAAAGGAGAAAAGTGAATGAGGGAAGAGTGCCGACTGAGATGGAGCTAACACTGGAACAAACCCAACAAGGTGTTAGTTATGAAGTCTCGGTAAGCACTGAAGGGGTTGAAGAATGAAAAAGAAATGTAAAGGTAAAGGGTGAAAAGAAAGAAGCCCTCCTTACACTTAGGCAGAAACCGGGTCAATACATATGCTGTCAGAATCACTTAGTTGATTGCTGACATTGAAGACAAAGTATCATGGACCCAGTGATACGCTGCACAACCCTCCCTAGCCACTCAAGGTCCCTCAAAGGATTCTTGTTTCAATTGTCACGGAGTTCAATACATTCCTATCGTCTCTCTCACTCCGAGTTAGATGATATTGAATAGGTGGCAGTTCTCTCCAGCCTCCGCTCACTAAATCAAAACGCACTATAGAGTCTAGAGCCACGAGATGCATAATAAGATCTCATAGGGACACGAATTACTTCTACACTGGGTGTTCAACATTAAGGACACCAGTTGTACACTTAAGAGTCCTACGCAGATCTTAGCAATCTGCCAGAACATTTATGAGGGAATTTACAAATGTAATTCTCAATGATTGAATGGAAATTCCTGCCAGGGTCAACATCAAGCAGCCCTGAAAGCAGGTCACTTCGGTAATTCTTTATGGATTACGCTTAGTGGTCACGGCGGTTTCAAACGGTCTACAGTCGTGGAGTGATCTCCAGCGACTCACCTAATCGTTGATGTGCTACGGTTCGATCTTAAAAATCCCTCTGTGGGTTTTCGATTAGGAACGGTCTTGGTAAGGATTAGAGAGAGTTTTCACACTATACTGTTAACAATCTCGAAGTCCGAACCTGTAAGTACCGGACGTTTTATTGCTAACTGTCGTATGCAGGAACATCTGGCGGTTGATGCTGATTGCTGTTGCAGCTGTTTGCGGTTGTACCTGATTGAGGTTGCAGCTGAATGCGGTTGTAGCTGATTGAAGATAAGATGCCAATCCTATACCACATGCTTACACTACAATTGTAACTTAACAAAGTCATGATCAACCTAAAAGACCTTTAACACGGCTTCTGCAAACTCTGATGTTAAAGATCATGACACCAAATAGTGTGAGCATGTCGGCTCAAAGATTTACACATCACATGGAAACATACTGTTGAAAGATGACTTGGAGACTCAAGTTGGATGATAGTTTCGAAGAATACTCAAAATCATCCAAGACAAAGAACGGTCATCAAAAGATCACTGCTAAAGGCACAATGATACAAGACGTTGAAGAATCGAAGACTACGAGCTATGAAGTCAAGATCAAAAGATAAAATGCTAGAATTCAAGTTATTATTTCCGGGGTGACCTCCCTTAGGGGGAGATTGTTAGGAATATAAATATTCATATGAAGGTTCGGTCACCCCGAGTATCTAATTAGCATTTATATAGCTCGTAGGCTTATATATATTCGTTTAGTAGTATTAGTATTATCAGTATTATTAGTGTAGTAATATATATTCGTGGAGTGGGTCGGGGCTTTCCCCACTGTCAGCTCACTCCACAGCCCACTAGGGGCACAAATATTAGGACTATATATATAACCCTTCCCACACAAGGGAAGGGTGGAACTCTTGGAACTCTTCACACACATTAATCTAAAATTCAGATTTTCTCTCAACAAGAGTCTCCCTCTCTCTCTCTAACATCTCACTAACTCACCATGGGATTCTTGATCTTTCATGAATCAAGACCACCCGAATCAACCACACAATCAATATGGTTATTTCCTACAATCTTGAACCTAGCTTTCCCATTAGAACGCTACTATCGCGTGTGTACAAGAACGAGTGACAAGCTTATTTTAGCTTGTGATTCTTGGTGTTTTTCCCTTGTGTAGTTCGACACATTCATAACCCAAATTAGGGTTCTTGTTGTTCTTGATTGATTGCGCGATTAAGGTACGTGTTTATTTAAGTTAATTAATTACATGTTCATTAGATCTTTCCGCTGCGTGTTCTTGAGGTAAATATATGTTTATAGTATTTATATGATTCATATATTACAACAAACTCAACAAGAGTTAACTCCTCCTTCTTATGCTTTAGCATATGCTTGAAATCTTTCTAAGAAGGAGGTAGTTTATCGATGATACAAGAGACTGAAATAGCCTCATCCATGTTCATCTTGTGTTGTGTGAATCGACCAAGTATACTAAGAAGTTCATTATATTGTTCCATGACAGGTCTAGAATCGACCATTTTGTAATTGTTAAAATTACTTACAAGGAACTTCTTACTTGATGCATCCTCAGCCATGTATTTGGCTTCCAAGGAATCCCACAGTTCTTGAGAAGAATCAACATTTTGATAAAGATCAAACAAAGAATCAGACATACCATTGAGGATCAATCATCGGCAGACATAATCATCATTCTCCCACTTGCTTCTGTTCCTCATCTGTTCCATAGTAGCATCATCCCCATGATCTTCAGGAATGGATGTGGTCAGAACATACACCACATTCATGCTTAACAACAAGAAGTGCATCTTCTTTTGCCACCTTCTGAAATCGACACCTTCAAACTTTTCCAGTTTGGAAAAGTTAGCAGCCATATGCCTCATAGCAGCAGCCATTGATTATCACTAAAATAGTTTCTATTGATTGTTGGTTTGAATTGTGTTTGGTGTTCCCAGAACAGGGTAAAGATAATCAATCAAGGTATCGGATATTCACTTGAAATCGTGTAATCACTTTCCAATAAAAACTATTCGACCCTATGCCTGGGTTACACGAATATCTCTATGGGATAAGACCAAGTGATGTTCTTGTTTTAGGCACAAATCAAGAACCGAATTGCTTTCAAGTGTTTAGGTTTTCTGTGTATTAATCATGCCGTATAATGATCTCTATATATATTATAGATATACTCAAAACCCTAGACTAAGGAAATATGAGAAAATATTGGCCAAATATTCTCCAATATATTTTCCTTAATTCTAGCCAAAGTGGTTACAAGACCAGAAGATCATAGTCTTAATTACGAATTTGAACTTCCCAAAATATAGCAAAGTTAGTTACAAATTCTATCTGCGTACCAGCAGCAGAATCTCTACCCATCAGCACAATAAATTGTACTAGCAGCAGAATCTATTGCCTAGCAGCTCAGCAGCAGAATTATTGTACTAGCAGCAGTATCAATGAACTAGCAACAGTAACAATAACGCTAGCAGCAGAATGTTCTGTATCAGCAGCACAATGAATAATACTAGCAGCATAATGATATGCATCAGCAGTATTATCATTTACACTAGCAGCATAACCACAAACCACTTAATATGAGTCAGGGTAAACAGTGACCAAATGGGTGTACACTCCGTACCTCCAAGCCCATTACCAGGTGTGAATTGATCCCTCAAGTGCACTAAATTTTCCAACATCTACTACAGTATGTGGGTGTTTGGGATTCTTTTTTTTCTTTCTTTCTACTTATTGTTAAGCAAAAATCAGCTTTAATGTTATTTTAGTTGCAAAGTAAGCTGTTTCCTACAAGTATTTAAAAAGCAAATCTAAACGCTAGTTTTTTCAGAATTAGTCATTTATAATACAGCTTAAGTGATTCTCGCTCATGACTAGTAGGGTTGTTAGTTGTGGGTTGGTCGGGTTCAGGTTCATTCGGGTTAATGCTAAAAGAGCACACTTCCAAGTTATAAGCATTATGTTTGTCAGCTTCTATTATAAATCTTGAACTACTTGCCATCAAATAATAATGTTTAAAGAAAGTGATTGCTACACATCTACTTTACAGGTACATGAATTGGCTCTTCACCGCATATCGTGCTCCAGAGGTCACATACCCATACAAAGTCTTGCAGGAAGCTGATGTGTACATCTTTGGGGTGTTGCTATTGGATTTTTTAACTAGAAGGAACCCCAATCTTCCCCTTTCAAATGGAAGTGAAAGTGTTGACCTCGTGAGAAGGGTGCAGTTACTGTTGGTGCATCGGATAGAACTTTCATTTAACGCGGTTTAGGCATATACGCATGTATTACAAAGAAACACTTGTAGGCTTGTATAGAACGGTGCTAACAATTGAAACAAGTGTCGTAACTGTTGGTGCATCGGATAGAACTTTCATTTAACACGGATGAAAAATTATGGTGTAACAGGTAACACTTTGTAGGCTTGTACCTTTTGTTCATCCGATTCGATCATAAAACATGATTTTGTCCATACTGTTATACGGGCTTGCACTCCATCACTTGATCCCAAGCCTAGCTTCTATTATGCTTTTGTACAATTGTTTTAAACGGATGTTCATGTTACCTAGGGATGGCAAACCATTTCCGACCCTTCCCTGGCCACCCCTAAATGTATACAACACACCTAGCAATGTTTGAACTATTGACCTCTTGTTTGAATAACAAGAACCTTACCGCTAGACCATTTGGTGGTGGTTCAATATTCCAACAACGTACTTTCAATAAAAAATTTTGCATTAATTTAAAACCAGTCCTAGCAACGTAAAGTTGGGGTCAGCGGTTGGGTATCGGGTTGTCGAGGTTTCACTAGTCGGGCTTTCTTTTTTAGCTTTTTGTGTGGTCTGAGCGTGATAACAAATTAAAAATATTTATGTTCTAACTAAATCAAACTTACCAACATATCAGAATTTATGGCTTACATTGATTTTGCTAAACATAAGTAAGATAGTAGAAGGTTGGAACTAGAATCCATAAATGTAGCGAAATTAATTTTGAGGTGGATAGAAAAATTCAATGGCATCGGATATTGCGACCTCTAAAATACAAGTAATACTCACTTAATTTTTTTTTTTCGGAAAATACATAATTAAAAATTTAAGTTGACAAGTTAAAAGTAGTAAAACACAAATAATATGGAAAACCATGAAAAACTGTTTTATCATGTTAATAAAGTGTGTAATATATATATATATATATATATATATATATATATATATATATATATATATATATATATATATAAAGTTTGACAAGTTAAAAATAGTAAACGACAAAAAAAAAAAAAAAAGAAAGAACAATAAAAAATTATCTTGTCATGTCAATAAAATGGCAAAAAAATGATAAATAGGGTAAGGAGGGGGTGGGAATAATACAAACCAAAAGTACTATTGCTACCCCTCACCACTCCCACCCCCCCCCCCCCCCCCCCCCCCCCCCTCCCTCCCTCCTCTCTCTTATACCCGCTTTATTGCAAAATAAGACACATTTTAACGTGTTTTTGTTCCATATTCTTTTTCATTTACCACTTTTGACTTGTTAAATTTTATATTTTATGTTCCGCATTTTTTTCGATAGTTTAACCCACTTTATTAACAGAGCAAGTCAGTTTTTTTTTATGATTTTTTGCTCCGTATTTTTTATTTTTTATACTTTTAACTTCTAAAACTTTATATTTTTAGTTATGTTATTTTTTTATTTTACAGTTTTATAATAAAAAAAATTTTAAAAATCAGAAGGGTATTCCTATCATTTTAAAGTCGTGGGGATAATCAAACCCCAAGGCCCAAACCAAATTCAATACATCGATTATGATCACTTTCTACTATAGTACAAGATGAGTGATAGTCTATGCATTAATGCAATGTTAGTATTAAAAAAGAAAGAAATGTACTACTCTCACTTCATTCCCTCCACCTATCACCACCTCTTGTTAAAACCCTCCAAACATGTTTCATCCACACAGTTAGGGATGGCAAAAAAAACACGAACTTGACGAGAAAATCCGAAACCCTTGGGCAGGGCGGGGTATGCTTATCGGGTTACGGGACGGATTTGGGGCTTAATAAGGGATTTTAATCGGGTTTGGGGTGGGGAGCGGAGAATAAAATCCCCGCCCCGCCCCGTCCGGATAACAGATACACATATACAAATATATTATACTTATATAGTGTTTTGTTAGTATTTACGTGATAAAAAAATAACTCTCTAATACTGGTTTTATTTTATTTATTTATTTTAATCTTTGTAATATTGCAAAATAGTGATTATAGAAACTTGTTTAATATCATATTTTTAAGTTGTAATTTTTGACGGTGTAATTTATTATTATTTATGTATAATACTATCGTTGAAAACTTAATAAGGCTTGTTTTTTAATTGATTATTAATAGGTTCTTAATTTTTCAAGTTATTGCTAACGGTCTAAAAATGTGAAATTGTGCAGCATTGGTCGAGAATTGAATCTAAAGAGGACACCACGATAAGATCATCGATCAGTACAGGTTGGGGGAGCATCGCGCCCTAACGGGACGCCCCGATTAGATCCCCAATAGGGATCAGCGGGTTTGGGAGAACTTTGGTAATCGTGTTTGGGGATGGAGATGACCACCCTACCCCAAACACGTCTCGTTGCCATTCCTACACACAGTCCATCTTTAACCCTGAAAAACATTTTTAGCTAATACCTATTTTATTATTCTAAAATTACAGTTTAACCCATGAACATCTACATTTATACTTTCAACTTGGATTAAGATATTTGTTTCGACTTAATTACTAACAATGTCGCAATGAAAATACCAAGTTCAGGTCGTAAAATGAAAATGATATGAGGGTTACTGGTCGAAATTTTAAGCCAACTTTGGTATAGCACAATAATACAAAAAGAGCAGTCAAAGCACAAATGAGACAATTACACATTAATGATAGAATAAATTACATAAATGGTCCATGTCGTTTGTCGAAAATTTCATCTATCGTCCCTCAAACTTAAAAGTTGCATATATCGTCCCTTTCGCCTCCAAAGAATAACACTCGTGGTCCTTAAGGACCACGAGTGTTATTCTTTGGAACTTAAAAAAGTTTCACCTATCGTCCCTGAAAGGACCACGAGCGTTATTCTTTGGAAGTGATAGGGATGATATATGCAACTTTTAAGTTTGAGGGACGATAGGTGAAATTTTTGATAAACCACAGGGACCATTTATGTAATTTACTCTTAATGATAAGTTAGTGGTCATGAGTCATTATGTCTTTACAAGAGGTATACGTTTCGAAACTCACTATGGTATATCTTGAGGGCAGCCAGAGAAGGGTCACGAAGGATATATGAGTTTGGTAGCGTACATATGAGCAGAAAAAACTCGCTCTACCCGAGTAGCTTTAATAAGAAAAAACCTTATCCATTTACTCATAATAAATTGCGTATATATTTGACCAAAGTGTTAATTCAACAATCCAAATACTTTGTATATGTAAAGGTAAATAAACTATAAACTAAAGTGTTGTTAATTAACCATCAATAATTTGACAATTATTGGGGTTGTTTAGATGATTAGTATGGAAAGAATTGTTATCATTATGGGTATACTAGCTTAGCAGGGTACGATATTATTAACATTTCAATCATATTAGTTTATAAATGTTTATTAAGCGATTAAAAAATATATATATATATTAAAAAAAAAAAAAAAAAAAAAAAAAAAGTGATCGATGTCTTTAAGCATGTCCACATGAGAAAAAATGTATATGGTAACAATCATCCTCATAAACAAACCTAGCATATTAATAATTAATTTACATTTTCCTCTGCTATGATGCATGGAAATCTGTAAGTTATACGTGGATTCAATTATCTCATGGCCAAAGGGTGATAGATCCACATATTTAAATCCGTAAGTTATGCAACAAATCCTCAATGCCTCCATGGGTCAAACTTCAAAAGTCGGACCGTGCGATATGCATGCCTCAACAAGTAACAACTCGAGAACAACATGACAGGCATATGTTAACAAAAGTACTAATTTCATATTGTGATAAATTTTAAACATACAGATACTATGGTAAACCGCCACCAATGTAGCTAGTGAGTAGTGCCCTAGTGATGAGGTGCCGTGAAGATTCAAACCTCACTAGTAGGAGTGTAAAATGGCCGAGGCGAGGCTAAGCTCAACAAGGATAGCACGTACTTGGCTCATTTAACATTGGAGAAGCTTGCATGAACTCAACTTCTTTCAGGCCTTACTTGTAAAGCTCGAGCTATGCTCATGAGGTATTTCTAAAGTTCAAGCTCGGATTGAGCTCAAAGTATACAAATTTTGGATATGAATATTTTGCTAAAAAAAAAAAAAAAAAAAGCATTAGCAATAACTTGAGCAATATAATTTTGAATCATTCCAACAACAAACGAACTATTTCTTCTCTAACTTAGAATATTAAATGTAAGTGCAATGAAGATGTTTTTACCTACCTCCTTCCTTTTCCAATCGATTCACTCGTGTACAAGTATTGCACTTCATTAAATAATTTCAACGCCAAATTAATGACACCTGCTTCTTCTGACATGAAGTAGGTTGCCTCATTAAATCATTGGTTCATTCACAACAATTGTTCACAAACGAATAGAAATGTATCTAGTACAAGTCGTTGCATCTCAAATATGTGGTTATGGTCACTTCATACAACTTTTTATTTTAATTTACTTCTCATTAGATCACTACTGTTGTTACTATAATTAATTTTTTTTGTCAAAGAAAACAGAAAAAAATACTTTAGAATTTATGGCCAACCACTAGCAAAGTACAAAGAGTTACTCTGTATTTAATTGAAAGTGCATTTTGGCAAAGATGTCGGGTCTTGAAGATTTACAGCCTTTTACATTCAATTGATGATCTTCATTAACTTATATACCAATATTTATGTAAAGCTATTTACTTCCATCAACCATATTCAAGGCTACTTACACTATATCATACTCTTTGCTTGCTGGTTTTTAAAACACACACAAAGACACCATACTAGATTATCAAAGCTGCGAACAATGTTTGCTCCAAGTGCTGATCAAAATCCTCTCCTTTTATTTTACGATACAAGAGAAACATTTCCCTTTTCTCATTGTTGAAATAGGTGGTCTCGGAAAATACAAGGTATAATCTCACTGTCTTTTCTACCTTATTAATATCTATATCTTGTTAACTATAATCACTAAGATATACAAAAAAAATAAAAATAAATAAATAAATAAAATAGTTATTTAAAAGTCTACTAGATTCAGTTTATGTATTTTGTTTCAAAGGAGAACTTATTTGTTTAGGATCGGTAGGTTATGTGTACTCATTGATCCACTCGAGTCATTTGTTTAATTTGTTTGTGAATGTTATCTTGCTTCTTTTTATTTTGATGTTTATATGATAATACAATGTAAGCTAGGTTTTTTGGATGTGTAAGCCAATATAATCTATGTTTTCATAAACTATTTGTTATATTAATGAATAATTTGGTATAAAATGAGAGACAAAGTATGGACCTTGACCGTGGTTTTTTGAAAGTCCTTTTTTTTTTTCTTTTTTTTTTTTTTTTTTTTTTTTTTAAGATTTACTGCGGGTGTGTGGGATTCTCTCTCTCTTTTTTTTTCTTCTACTTATTGTTAAGCAAAATCAGATTTGCTGTTATTTTAGTTGCAAAACAAGCTGTTTCCCACAAGTATTTTAAAAGCAAATCCAAACTCTAGTTTTTCAGAATTAGTCATTTATAAATATAATATAACTTATTGTCACTTATCACAATATTAAACATGAAAATGCACATAATCAAATAAGAAGTTCAATGGGAGTGTTTAGGTAGAATTTGACTTTACATTCTTCACTAGATTTTAACTTTCTTATTGTCAATTTTGTCATTAAAAAGGAACTTATTATATGTGGTGGGCCTGAAGATTGGTGCTTATAAAAAGAACTTAAATTTTTTTGAGGAAGAGTTAACTAGTCGGAACAAGGATGAGTTGAATTATGATAACGAGTTGAACAATAAGAGCCATGCTGCGACGATTAAGGAATTTGCTATGGCTAGTAAGGAAATTTCTTTGCAAAGGATTTTAAAAAATGGTAGCAAAAATTTAAAATTCGTGAGGCAAAGGTTTTGGAACGCGTGGCAAAGCTACTGGATCGGGAGCAGAAGGTGAGTTTGAGTATAGCATGTAGGTGTTGTTTTTTTCCTTTTGAACATTCACATTAGCATGTAGCCAGTTATTGGTCTTTTTGCTACCAACCTTCTTCTTTTCACAAAACACGCCATGCTCAAAATACATTCGCAGCTCATAGATCCTAAATAACTAGACTGTGTGTATATCTTGACCGAATAACTTGTATTCACGAACAACGTAACTCATGACTAGAGTCCGCATTTGGGCAAATATGATACTCCCTCCGTCCTAAAATTATAGTCATCGTTTGACTTTTCGGACTTTCTTTTACAACTTTGACTTTAAGTATTTTTATTTGTGTTATATAGTATTTGCTGCAAAATATATGAATGCATTGGATTTTACATGTATTTTTCATTGGTATAATTTTCATCAACTATTGTTTAACACAAATAAAAATATTTAATATCAAAGTTGAAAAATAAAGACCGAAAAAGTCAAACGTGAACTATAATTTTGGGACGGGGGGAGTATTTATATATCTTGAATAACGTGTCAAAAATAAATACGGCTAAATATCAACAAAACAATATCAAATTCATGAACGTGTTATCCTCATATATTTATATCAAATTTAAGCTCCGGTTTACAATTACCGAACTATACCATCATACTTCTTACAAATTACTAAGATAACTACTAAACAAGATCCTCCTATACTCGAACTCACCTTCTGCTCCCGATCCAGTAGCTTTGCCACGCGTTCCAAAACCTTTGCCTCACGAATTTTGAGTTTTTCTTCAAAATCCAATAATTCTTCCTCAAGAGCTTTGGCAGTGTTCCATTTATCAAGCATCGCCTTTTCCATTGTTGTCCAATCTTTAGCCATAACAATTTGCTTAGTCTTTAGAGCAATTTCCTTAGTAGTCATAGTATGGCGCTTTCGACTTAACTCTTCATCAAACTTCACCGCATCCTGCTTCTGACTCATTAACACAGTCTCAAAGGTTCACAAAAGTAAAAATAAAGAGACAGAGTTTGTGCTGAAATAGAAGCTGCAGTGCTGGTGCGTGAAATTGTTGTTGCTGCGCGTGAACAGCATGTTGTGGTGCGTGATAAGTACTTGAATGAGTTTGAGATTGTGTTAATGAGTCAGATGCAGGATGCGGTGAAGTTTGATGAAGAGTTAAGTCGAAAGCGCCATGCTATGACTACTAAGGAAATTGCTCTAAAGACTAAGCAAATTGTTATGGCTAAAGATTGGACAACAATGGAAAAGGCGATGCTTGATAAATGGAACACTGCCAAAGCTCTTGAGG
The DNA here is from genome assembly GCA_021014915.2 of Artemisia tridentata subsp. tridentata. Taxonomy (NCBI): domain Eukaryota; kingdom Viridiplantae; phylum Streptophyta; class Magnoliopsida; order Asterales; family Asteraceae; genus Artemisia; species Artemisia tridentata. The sequence goes on along the minus strand of CP139507.1, from coordinate 26,607,880 downwards.
AAGAATTGTTGGATTTTGAAGAAAAACTCAAAATTCGTGAGGCAAAGGTTTTGGAACGCGTGGCAAAGCTACTGGATCGGGAGCAGAAGGTGAGTTCGAGTATAGGAGGATCTTGTTTAGTAGTTATCTCAGTAATTTGTAAGAAGTATGATGGTATAGTTCAGTAATTGTAAACCAGAGCTTAAATTTGATATAAATATATGAGGATAACACGTTCATGAATTTGATATTGTTTTGTTGATATTTAGCCGTATTTATTTTCGACATGTTATTCAAGATCTATAAATACTCCCCCCCCCCCCCCGTCCCAAAATTATAGTTCCCGTTTGACTTTTTTGGTCTTTCTTTTTCAACTTTGATATTAAATATTTTTGTTTGTGTTAAATAATAGTTGATGAAAATTATACCAATGAAAAATTCATTTAAAACCCAATGCATTCATATATTTTGCATCAAATATTATATAACAAAACTAAAAATACTTAAATACAAAGTTGTGAAAGAAAGACCGAAAAAGTCAGACGGTGAGTATAATTTTAGGACGGAGGGAGTATCATATTTGCCCAAATGCGGACTTTAGTCATGAGTTACGTTTGTCGGGAATACAAGTTAGTCGGTCAAGATATACACATAGTCTAGTTATTTAGGATCTATGAGCTGCGAATGCATTTTGAGCATGGCGTGTTTTGTAAAAAGAAGAAGGTTGGTAGCAAAAAGACCGATAAGTGGCTACATGCTAATGTGAATGTCCAAAAGGAAAAAATAACAAATACATGCTAATGTGAATGTGAATGTCCAAAGGTTCACAAAAGTAAAATAACACATACACTGTAAAGATACTTTATGTGAATAATTATATTGACAAGATATGTACTAGCAACTAGCCTACATCCAAAGTATAGTTCGAATGCAAATTTATGTATCTTGATAGTTGTTTATACTAAACAACAAGTATGCGATCGAAGAAAAGTCACTAAGAGCTCTAGGTGTAGTGACCAAGTTAAGTTACTCATTTGGGGCCCACGGGGTGGTACATCACTTTAGCAAACCTCAACAACTAATCCCCTCACTCAGGGTGGAGGGTGTGGTAAGAAGTTTTTCCTCTCCACATCAGCTTTTTCTCTCTCCAAAACTTTTTCCTTCAACTTCTCTTTAACCATTGCAGCACCTCCTATCTCTTCTAATATTTTTTTTTTATATTTTATCATTTAAAAATACCCCCAAAATATCAATACCCACCCACAACAATGAGTAATAAACATTCTCTCTCCTCAAAATCAACACCCTCTCTCTATTTTGTTTCGGGACTCAAGTCCCGTACGCAAGTTCTTTTTGGTTTTGCCGAGGTGAAAGGGCCGGTAATTCATGTAGGAAAGAGAAAAAGACATTGGGTCCTGTAGATTCCTTTCTACCACACCCTATACACTCACAACATACCTCAACTTACTCATTTGGGACCCACCACTTAAAACTTTATTTTTTTTATTCAAATTTCCAAATAAACTAAATTCATTTCATTAAAAATAAATACAATACAACACAATAAAAAACGCAACTTAAGAAAGACATCAAATTATAGCGAAACTAATTATTCGGATTCTGTTGTTGAATTTGTTCCCATTGATGTCGTTGCCAAACATGCTCGATGAGACATCGTTGAAGCTTTGCGTGTTTGCGTTTATCATGTAGTTCTTTGGCTTTTCTTCTTTGCACTGCGCAACGCTCAATCCAGGGCCGGTTTAGGCATGGGACGAAGTGGGCGACCGGCTGATGCCCGATTTTTTAAGGGGCCCGATTTTTAATTTTTTTTAATGTATATATATATAAATTGTATATGTAATTAACTAAGCCCATTACAAATCTTAAAAATCATCCAAAAATTAAACCATATAACTTAACCCACATAAAAAACCCACTTACCTATCGTTTTTATATTTTAGTTTATATTATATAATTTGTTGCACCTAGCCTCCGGGCCGTTCGGCAGGTTGCGGAGAAATATACATTTCGCTAAAACGTATTATTCGACTAATTATCCGATTACTATGTTGAACCTTGTCATAATTTCGATGCAAAATGCTAGTATTAAGCAACCTCAAACTTGTGGCGACAATCAACTTACACTTCCAATGTACAGTTAAGAGATTTTCTTAAGAGAAAATTCTTTAAATGCCCCAAAGGTACACATGTGTGTACCCTAAATGCCCCAAAAAAAATCCAACTTCCCCAAATACCCCATGGGCGACTCTCTCTCATAAATTCTTGAGCAACTCTTCTAAAATGTTGACAAGTGTCCCAGGGTAGGTAGGATTTTTTATTTTATTGTATCTATAGTATATTACATATATACCCTTTCTTCCTCTCTCTCTTTATTAACCAATCCTCTCACACACACACACATATTATCTCTCTCACGTTTTCATCTCCGGTAACCATCTTAGTCAACCACCACCAACTAAAAGATTCAACCACCACCATCTCCGATCACACACACAAAATCCAGATACCGATCACCCAACCACATGGATCTGAGATCTGGTAAAGTTTAATTGCTTAAACTCGCTGGAAAATAATAAATTCCGGCGAACGGTACCGGCGCGTGGTGGGTCCGGTCGCCGTCTGACAAACAAGGGTGACCGGAGATGGTGACCGGACTGGAAAAACAAAAGTACCAATCACAAACACATACCATTGTTGTTTCTTTGTGGGTTTCGGCGTCCAGATCTTTGAGAAGGTCTCAGGTTGGTTTTTGTTTCGTTATTACTTTTTAAGATCGATGATGGATTTGTAATGAAGCAAAACTTAGATCTTTCGATGATGGGTTTTTTTCAAAGCTATGTATTTAAGATGGTGTTGAGGGTTTTTGTTTAAGCTTTGTATTTCGATGATGTATTTGATGTTCCACCAATAAACATGGTGGAAAAGGAGATACTTTGACTAAATTAAATATATACAATAATTTTCTAGAGTATTTTATAAAGAACCATTCGGTGGTTATCAGGATATGTAAAATTCAATATTTTGATTGTAGCAAATGACTTTTAAGATTTTTTAGATGCATAAGCAGGATATGTAAAATTCAAATTAAGCTATCATGGTTTGATTTGTCACACAAACAGTTGTTGACTTTTTAGTTTGCTTAAAATAAATATTGTGATTTTAGAACATAGAATGTGCAACATGAATACTTTGTGGCAGTTGGATTTTATGGTTAAATTACGATTTCAATCTTTTAAAAATTTTCTTGCACCATGGCTAACTGTTGGTGGTGGTGGCCGGAATAATTGGGTGTCGCCGGAATAATTAGATAGATCATAAAGTTTTGAAAAAACTTAGATAGATCATAAAGTTGGTGTTTTGAAAAAAAATGTTGGCCGGAATAATTGGGTGTCGCCGGAATAATTGGGTGTTGCCGGAATATATGGGTGGTGGTGGTGGTGGTCGGAGTTGTTGGTGGTGGCCGGAGTAAGTGGTAGTGGCTGGAGTGGGTACAATAATCAAAATGTACAAGTTTTAAAGCTATAAGTACAAAAGAAAATGTGAGGTTATATACGTAATTTACAATAATATAAAAAATATGAGACCTAGTTGCTCAAAAATTTACAAGAGTAGGACTCAGTCGCCCAAAAAATATGTACTATTAAATAATATAAAAAAACTACTTTTTAACTAAAAGACAAAAAACTTAAGTCGCTCAAGAAAGTAGGTCTCAGTTGCTCAAAAAATTAGTGGGGTTAGTTGTACTTTGCAAGTACAAAGTGGGGACAACCAAGGGGACACTTGTCACAATTCTGGAAGAGTTGCCCAAGAATTTATGAGAGAGAGTCGCCCTTGGGGCATTTGGGGAAGTTGGATTTTTTTGGAGCATTTATGGTACACACATGTGTACTTTGGGGCATTTAAAGAATTTTCTCTTTTCTTAATATCACAATGTTTTTAATTCTTGAAGATACTATTATTAGTCGATAATGGCTTCAGTGCAAGCAAAATAAAGGACGAAATGAGTAAGAAATGATATACCATCACACATTAAAGGTAAGGTATTAAGCATAATAGTAATGATCAGTATCATTTCTTTCCATTAATGTAGCTAACATGTATAATGTTACGATACATTTGTCAAATAATTATTGATTAAGGATAGTATTAAATATTACAGTAATATGCTTGTGAGATTTATAATGCAAAGAAAAATAAGTCAAAAGAGTATGGAACTCTTGTACAAAAGTAATGGTTTGTTTTACTTTTTGAGGAGTAAAACGATAGTCATGGAAATTCATTTATTTAATTATTTATTGAAAAATAACGCATAACCTACTCCTTCTTCCGTTTTAAAATTATTGTTCTAATCTTAATAGAATATATAGAATATGTATCATATAAGTATACTTGTTAAAATGTGTGATGGTTAGACTTATATAGAACGGATCTAACAATTGAAACAAGTGCCATGCCCGTTGGTGCACTACTATAAAAAGGAGAACTGGCTACAAAACATTTCTCGACGACACTGTGTCGTCGGGAAAAAACCACAAAAGGACAAAAAATCGCTTGACCGAGACTCCAATGCGTTGAATTTTTTCACCAAAAAAATGCCGACGCCATGTCGTCGGTATACGGTTAGTCAAATTTGACTTTCAATATTCAACCCAATTTTTTGGCGGTATTTTTTCCCGCCTTAGTTTTCCGATGACATGTCGTCTGTAACAAAAATCACACTAATGATGGGAGAGGTTAGTGTTAGATTAGTGTTAATCCCGTTTGTGGTTTATTATTTACCGACGACATGTCGTAGGTAAATACATTAATTAAACCTGTTAAAATGTGTGATGGTTAGACTTATATGGAATGGTGCTAACAATTGAAACAAGTGCCATGCCTGTTGGTGCATCGGATAGAACTCTCATTTAACATGGATGAAAAATTACGGTGTAACAGGTTTATGCACATACGCATGTATTATAATGAAACACTTGTAGGCTTGTAGCTTTTGTCCATCCAATTTGATCCTAAAACATGATTTTGTCCATATGGTTATACGGGCTTGCACCCCGATCACTTGATCCCAAGCATAGCTTCTGAATATGCTTTTGTACATTGCTAAGGTCCTGACGTTAAATAGGATATTTGTAAAGACGGCGATCATTTTGATAGCTCAACCAAAGTAACCTGAACACATTCCTAGCTTGATATCGTTATAACTTAACACATTTGGGTAAAAGGGCAAAACATAATTTTCGTACGTGTTGGGTTGGTTAGACATACAACAGTTAAAAGGGCAAAATTATATATGTTGTTTCATTGAACTTTAAATATTTTGAGTAAGATTATTTGAGGTTTCTTTAGAGCAATTTTGATCCTCGACCCATTTAAGCTAACTTGTGTGTAATATGTTTTGCCATGGAGTATTATTTAAGTTAGGCCTGAAACAATAAGTTGAGATTTCGATGAAAAGCGTAAAACTTTAAGTATTTAGACAAAAGTTCTAAAGCGCTAGACTAACAATATAGTCACGCAACTCCAGTAACCAGGGGCGGAGCCATGTTAAGAGTATTGGGGGGAGTTGCCCCCAACAAACCTCTCGTAGACACTCAAAATCATGTAGGAAAAATATCAAATTGGTAGAAAAAAAGTGAGTGCCCTCAGCTTGTTAATCAAAGTGCCCTCGACGTTCACTGAAAATTAACAATCCCAGTGTCAACTAAGCTCAAATGCCCAAAAAAGCACATTTTCCGGTGGCTTTGTTTGGTCGGAAAATGTGATAAAGGGAACTTGAGGTGATGAACAGGAAGACGAAAGTGAGACTGCATGCATTGGGAGTTGAGGCATTGGGAGTGTGTAAGAAAAAGTCAAATGTTACTTTTGATATAAGGGTAAATGCTATAGAATAGCAACGAACTTTCTGATTTGTCCCGGATTGGATAATGTACAAATTTATTACCGATTTGACTAACTTTTTCTAAAGTTTTGTCCTAATAATAACAACCCCGTCAGTATTTGTGACAACGTTAGTCCTTTAACCAAACAAGCGTTTGCAAAATTAGTCCTTTTACTAACGTTCGTTTTGTTTTTCATTTTTGAGCGTTTGCAAAATTAGTCCTTTTACTAACGTTCGTTTTGTTTTTCATTTTTGGTCCTTTTGATTATTATTATTATTCTAAAAAATTCAAAAAAATTTATAAAAATTATAAAAACTTATAAAAACGCGAAAAAAATTTAAAAATTCGAAAATTTTTGAAAAATTTGAAAAAATTTATAAAAATTCGAAAAAACTTATAAAATTAGAAAAATTTATAAAAATTCGAAAAAATTTAAAAAATTTGTAAAATTCGAAAAAATTTATAAAAATTCGAAAAAAAACATATAAAATTAGAAAAATTTATAAAAATTCAAAAAAATTTATAAAAATTCGAAAAAACTTATAAAATTAGAAAAATTTATAAAAATTCGAAAAAATTTATAAAAATTCGAAAAAACTTATAAAATTAGAAAATTTTATAAAAATTCGAAAAAATTTAAAAAATTTGTAAAATTCGAAAAAATTTATAAAAATTCGAAAAAACTTATAAAATTAGAAAAATTTATAAAAATTCGAAAAAATTAGAAAAATTTGTAAAATTCGAAAAAATTTATAAAAATTCGAAAAAACTTATAAAATTAGAAAAATTTATAAAAATTCGAAAAAATTTAAAAAATTTGTAAAATTCGAAAAAATTTATAAAAATTCGAAAAAACTTATAAAATTAGAAAAATTTATAAAAATTCGAAAAAATTTAAAAAATTTGTAAAATTCGAAAAAATTTATAAAAATTCGAAAAAACATATAAAATTAGAAAAATTTATAAAAATTCGAAAAAATTTATAAAAATTCGAAAAAAACTTATAAAATTAGAAAAATTTATAAAAATTCGAAAAAACTTATAAAATTAGAAAAATTTATAAAAATTCGAAAAAATTTAAAAAATTTGTAAAATTCGAAAAAATTTATAAAAATTAGAAAAATTTGTAAAATTCGAAAAAATTTATAAAAATTCGAAAAAAAACTTTTAAAATTAGAAAAATTTATAAAAATTCGAAAAAATTTAAAAAATTTGTAAAATTCGAAAAAATTTATAAAAATTCGAAAAAACTTATAAAATTAGAAAAATTTATAAAAATTCGAAAAAATTTAAAAAATTTGTAAAATTCGAAAAAAATTTATAAAAATTCGAAAAAACATATAAAATTAGAAAAATTTATAAAAATTCGAAAAAATTTATAAAAATTCGAAAAAACTTATAAAATTAGAAAAATTTATAAAAATTCGAAAAAATTTAAAAAATTTGTAAAATTCGAAAAAATTTATAAAAATTCGAAAAAACATATAAAATTAGAAAAATTTATAAAAATTCGAAAAAATTTATAAAAATTCGAAAAAACTTATAAAATTAGAAAAATTTATAAAAATTCGAAAAAACTTATAAAATTAGAAAAATTTATAAAAATTCGAAAAAATTTATAAAAATTCAAAAACTTATAAAAATTCAAAAAAAAATTAAAAATTCGAAAATTTTTGAAAACTTCGAAAAAATTTTAAAAACTTCGAAAAAATTTAAAAAATTCGAATACTTCGAATTTTAAAAATACGAAAATTTTAAAAATTCAAAATTTTTTGAAAAATTCGAAATTTTTTTGAAAACTATTTCGATTTTTATAAGTTTTTGAATTTTTATAAATTTTTTCGAATTTTTATAAAATTTTTTCGAATTTTACAAATTTTGTAAATTTTTTCGAATTTTTATAAATTTTTTCGAATTTTACAAATTTTGTAAATTTTTTCGAATTTTTATAAATTTTTCTAATTTTATAAGTTTTTTTCGAATTTTTATAAATTTTTTCGAATTTTACAAATTTTATAAATTTCTTCGAATTTTTATAAATTTTTCTAATTTTATAAGTTTTTTCGAATTTTTATAAATTTTTTCGAATTTTTATAAATTTTTCTAATTTTATAAGTTTTTTCGAATTTTTATAAATTTTTTCGAATTTTTATAAATTTTTCTAATTTTATATTTTTTTCGAATTTTACAAATTTTTTAAATTTTTTCGAATTTTTATAAATTTTTCTAATTTTATAAGTTTTTTCGAATTTTTATAAATTTTTTCGAATTTTACAAATTTTTTAAATTTTTTCGAATTTTTATAAATTTTTCTAATTTTATAAGTTTTTTCGAATTTTTATAAATTTTTTCAAATTTTTCAAAAATTTTCGAATTTTTAAATTTTTTTCGCGTTTTTATAAGTTTTTATAATTTTTATAAATTTTTTTGAATTTTTTAGAATAATAATAATAATCAAAAGGACCAAAAATGAAAAACAAAACGAACGTTAGTAAAAGGACTAATTTTGCAAACGCTCAAAAATGAAAAACAAAACGAACGTTAGTAAAAGGACTAATTTTGCAAACGCTTGTTTGGTTAAAGGACTAACGTTGTCACAAATACTGACGGGGTTGTTATTATTAGGACAAAACTTTAGAAAAAGTTAGTCAAATCGGTAATAAATTTGTACATTATCCAATCCGGGACAAATCAGAAAGTTCGTTGCTATTCTATAGCATTTACCCTTGATATAATACTATTGTACTACGTAATATTTATGTACTTTGGCTCCTTTTTGTTTAAATACAGTAACATATTTTTACAATGTAGTCTTGTGTAAGTTTAATATAGAGCTACTTCTCAAAATCGTATAAAAATTTAATTTTTTTCAAAAAAATGTACAAAAATAATGCTCATTTCTAAAAAGATCATGTGCGAATGTGCGACTTCACCAATATGTTAACACGTGTCCAGACAATAAGTACAACACCAATCATTTGCAAGTACAGTCAGATGTGCGAACGACGGTTGTGTGAATGTGCGAATGATTGCTACAATTTGACTTTTTAAACAAATGTGCGAACGACGGATGTGCGAATGTTCGAATGACGGCAATTAGCCGCAATTCGCACATTAGCCGCAATTCGCACACCGTCGTTCGCACATTTGTTTTAAAAAGTCAAATGGCATGTGGGGTATAATGGTCGGGTGAAAGTACTTTATGTCTGGACACATGTCAACATATTTGTGGATTCACACATTCGCACATTCGCACATAACCTTTTTGGGAATGGACATTATTTTTGTACTTTTATTTAAAAAAGTTAAATTTTTATACCATTTTGTGAATTGGCTATTTAATATAACTAGAAGGTTGTGTTTTATAGTTATTCGCAGTATCTTAAATTTTAAGATCTTTGGTATAATTATTTGTAACATAATTTTGTTAAATTTTGCTAAAGCTATAGGCTTTTTTATTGTACTTTCTTTCTTAAGGTAACAATTATGTTTATGATAATAATCACATTTCTTTTAAATGCATGAACTATAAAACCGCTTAAATACAATTTGTGCAATGGTTGGTATGTTTCTATTTTAGTTCTATGGATATGAAGTACAATTAATCCGACCCGACCCGACTTCAAACTACACTAAAAAGAAATATTTTTTACATGTTTTTTTCACTTTCTTGTTGCTCGATGGCCCTCGGTGATCACTTTTTCTGGCTCCGCCACTGCCAGTAACTAATCACATGATCGCAACAAAGCAAAGTAAATCAAACTGCTTAACTCAGATACACAATCACAACTTATTATATGATCACTAAATTCTATGATCCTTTGGCTTTAGTAAAACCCAAAACGCAATCAATTACACAAAATGCTTTAGCAACTTCACAAAAATATAATATTAATTTGATAATATAGAAACACACCATATTGTGCTAATGGTGTATAGTGGTAATGTCTACCCTCTCATCTAAGACGTCGCGTGTTCGGTTCTATAAGGATTTGTCTATGATACTTTTTTAGTTAATTATAACATATATTTATGCACGAAGTATCATGAAAGAACAATATTCATTTAATCCAGTTTGTTTCGTATTATAGATGGTTATAAACGGGTAAACCGCCCTTGTCCCTTTCCTTTATCCATTCCGCCAACTGATGATATTTTTTCTTGGCTCGGATGTGCATGGTTTAACCGGGGTATATTTGTGTCCGTTTCTAGTTTTTCTCTTCTCTTGTTACTCTCAAGATGTGAATCCAATGATGTTTGAACCTATAACATAAAGGTGTGTTGCCACTACGCCACTTTACTAGTGGTTCTAGGCTTCTAGCCACTGCCCTGGTTGGTCACTACGGAAGAGATTAGAGAAAATATCAGTGTATAAATAACCAAAAAAAAAACAAGCAAAACCAAATAATTTATGAAAGTAGTGTAATGACATGAATAAAACTTTGATAAAAAAAAATAAAAAATAAAAAAAGTACAAAATTTTGACAAAAGGTATTTCCAAATTTCTAAATTCTACAGTTGATGATATGGCCCAATTAGATCATCCAGTATAAGAGCCCAACTGAAGTTTAAAAATCAAATTAATCGTCGTACTTTCGAGTCACTTCGTGTCTTCATGTTCATGAATACTACGTTTTAACTAAAGAATACTACAATAAACTATATTATAATTTGATCATGTATGTTTAGGTTGTCAAAAAGTTTTTCCTTAATTACATTTTTCGCGAAAACAACATACTCGTTCCCGTTAAAGCAAGGCAAGATGACGTTTTTCACAAAAGACGTTATAGCGTTAATCTTTATCGCTATTTTAATCCATTTGTCCCTCAAAAATATTCTTATTAAAATTTGGTACTAGGTTTGGTATGGCTGTAGACTCGAGTCTTACACACTTTTGATTTTCTAAATTAAAACACATAAAATTCTATATCGATGACAATATAAATACATGTATTCAATTCATGTACAACCTTGATATTAAACATATATTGAATTTATGGCCGACAACTACTACCAAAGTACAAGGAGCTATTTATAATCAACTAAAGTATAAAAGATTTATTGTAACACCAACCAAAGTATATGGAGTATAGCTACTAGTTTCATATTGTTAACAAATGCTACCTCCGTCTCATAAAAACTGTCCACTTTGATTTTTTTTAATATTTCTTTTTCAACTTTTACTTTAAATATTTATGTTTGCGTTATATAACACTTTATGAAAAATATATGAATGAATTATGATTTAAATGTATTTTCATTAATATAATTTTCATCAAATATTATATTACACAAACCAAAATATTTAAAGTCAAAGTGGAAAAATAAAGACTTAAAAAATTCAAAGTGGACAGTTTTTATGGGACGGAGGGAGTAACAAAAGTACTAGTTTCATACTTTGATAAATTTTAAACATATAGTCATATAGCTACTAGTTTTCATATTGTTGTTGTTGCATTGAAGATGGGCCAATTAAATTCATTCATTATTTACCTTAACCAACCCTCTTCCTTTATAATCAATTGATTCATTTACTACAATTTTGCTCTTCATTGATTTATCCCAACGCTCCTAATAAATTACACCTACTCTTCATTTAGTTCTCCCAACGCCTCTTATTTAATCACTAGTGAATTCCTATTACCATTTCCTGATAAAACTCAAATTTTCTTAGGATCGATCTCACCAAATAAGCTAGCTATAACACGTACGTAGGTTATGTTCTATACAACTGATAACTACTACGACAATAATATCCCATCAACATGCAACTCTATTAAAGGTATTGTTCGTGGACTAGACTGCCTTCATAACGATGATCACACAGGTTAGTCATTTGTTTTAATTTGTTTGTGAATATTATCTAGCTCTTGGCGTTTATTTTGTTCATGGTCTCGTGGGCTCCGATCACGAACCGAATCCGATTTTCCATTCACACTTCGTTGGGATATTAACGACCCGGGAATATTAATTACTTCTGGAGATATATATAATTTGACTTTCTTTGACCACTTGGGATTTTCACTCTTTGTTCGAGAGCGAATTAACTATTTGATCGGTTAAGTATTACTATTATGTATATATATATATATATATATATATATATATATATATATATATATATATATATATATATATATATATATATATATATATATACTAGACGTCAAGGCCCGCCCGATGGGCGGGCATGACTTGTAATTTTATTTTGTAAGTTGTACTTATTATGAAATCATTTTTAGGAAGCTCGACGTGTGGGCATGACTTGTAAGCTTAGTTTCGATAACTTTATTTATTATGAAATTATTTTGTAAGGATTTTTTTGCAGGGGCATGACTTGTAATTTTATTTTGTAAGTTGTACTTTTTATGAAACCATTTTTAGGGAGGTCGACGGGTGGGCATGATTTGTAAGCTTAATTTCGATGTCTTTATTTATTATGAAATTATTTTGTAAGGAATTTTTTTGTAGGGGTAACCGACGTTGGGAAGATGGGGGGTCATGTTTTGTATTTAGTGTATAGTTAATATAGTGTATAGTTTAATATAGTGTATAGTTTATGATAGTAATTACTATTTGTTAAGGTCTTTTATTGCATTTACTTAATTTTTTTGTTAAATCCAGTTTATTGACATTACAACATTTTGATTGTGTAACATTTAGAAATGCATGCAAGTTATGTAGCATACTAATTACTAAGCTATGCCTATAGTCTTGGTGTGCCATATTTTAATTTTCTCAAATGTAATTGATTGCATCTTGTTCAGAACAATCATAACTGGATTATCGATAACACAAACAAATTGATAAGAACAAACTTCCACCTTCCAAAATATCTGTGCTCGAGAAAAAAAAAAGGTTAATCATACTATCTTGATCTCATATCTGCATTCACATGTTGGTAACCTTTGTTAATCGATTTACTTACTGAAAGAATGAAACCCAACTCGTTTGATTGTCTATTTGTATTTTATTTATGTTTATATTATAGTTAGTAATCTGTAGCTGCATGTGTGGATCTTTGTTGTTTGCCTTATGATCTAACTAACTTGATTAAGTATTTAATGTAGGACCTGTTGATTACCTATATTAAGAATGTAGCAAAAAAAAAATTGCTGGTAGGATCATGTTTTCGGGTAGATCTTCATGAAACCTGTCTGCTATAGGGTGTTGTGGCTATAGAACATAGTTGGTAAGGAAAATACTGTTGCCAGGCAAATGGGTTTTTGGTATATCTTCATGAAATCTGTTTGTTATAGATTGTTTGGGTCGTTGATTATGGGGGTTGTAAGTTGTTGGGATTTCATGTTTGATGTTATTTTTGTCGAAGTCAAACTAATCATTTTGTGAATATGTTTTTTTCCGGAATGGGTGTATTTGGGTCCGTATTGGTGAAAAACGTTGCCGTGTCTTACGGTTTCCGGTGTTGTTATCGTTGATAGTACGTGTGTTTCTTGTCATACCCCCGCATTGTCGTACACTGTGGCCAAATAGGGTAGTCTAAGGCCTGAGATATATAGATGTTATGGGCTGTGCACATTACGATGTTGGATGCGTATGTTTTTTTAGTCATTGAAGATAGTGTATCTCGTTGTCTGAATTAGTAATTGTTCTAAGGGACGTGTGTGTTACCTTTAACAATGAATGTCAATGCTTTCCAATCGTTGTACTGATACTCTATGGTTGAAAGCAGGGTAATGGATCAACAATTTATGGTTCGCCTTAATGAAGAAACAAATCCGGAATACCAGGTTTGTATGCTGGACTACTTGTAAATATGGAATTGCAAGTGATTTTGTTCTTCCCTAAATGTATAACTTTTTAATTGTAACATGTGTTCGTAGCATTATAAGTGACTTAAGTTTTGCATTTATAGAGGTTGCCTACGGTATTTGGCGAGAGATTTTATGAAGACGAAGAGTACATATTTCTTATCGGGAACAATAGATCCAGGTATATATGTTTGATAAGGGTTATGGATGGTGATATGCAAGTTCACGGAGATGAGTGGAGAGAAAGTTTGTAGAGGATAACATCCCGCCCTCAATCAAAACGCTACATTTCGTGAAGGAGGCATTGGGTACTTTCTACGTTACTGGATACAACGTGGACGGTACCGAAGGTCCTGGTTATGAAGGTCTTGCTGTGAGGAACAGAGATGTGAGGTGCTTGGCTATATTCCGTGATGGAGGACAGGTACGTTTCAGGAATTTACCGGCCTATATACATGGTTTTTAGTTTCCATAGATGTAAATATATTATGAAATATCGATGAAATTTTACATTGTTGGTAATATATTTAGTGTAGATTATGGTTAATATGCAAGTGACTGTCGACGTGAAAAGATTACGGTAAAAATAGTGTTATAACGCGTAAGCAGAGGAAAATATTTAAAAAATGTTATAATACGTAAGCAGAGGAGAATATACATGTTTGTTATAAAGTAAATTGAGTTACAGCCGTGTTTAATTATGTCTATTTTGATAGCTGGCATTAAGTTTATTTTAGAGTGAACGATGGTTTATATGCAAAGGTGTTTAATGTGAATACATGGAGTCTATATTTGCGAAGTGTGTCTGTATATGTTTGTAATAAAAAAGGGATACAATGCTTAAACAGAGAAAAGGTGGGTGGATGTTGTGAATGGTTTGACTTTTACGTGTGCCTGTTCTTAATAAATGGTAAGTGTATTTCATAAGATTTTAATAGGTGCTTGACAGTGGTACAGTATTTGTTTCTGGCTATATGTTTGGGTTTGATATGCTGTTAAAAAAGGCAAAATAAATGGTATAAAACTACTACATCGAAAATCTGATATAATGAATATAAATGAAGCCTGTTACTAAGTAGATATCTGTAGTCAACAACGTTGGTATATATTTTGAGTAAACAACAACGTTGGTACACTTTGTAAATGTTGTTGATGCGTGGGATTTTAAAAATACCCAAGTAAATCGTATAAAATAATTGTATGACATCTGGGATTAATGCATCGAAATGAAAATTGAAATCAAGTAGATATCTGTACGGAAAAATGTTGCCACACATTTTGAATGTAATTTTCATGTATTCTGTTCATGCGCTATTTTTTCATGCTGAAAGTGTAGGTTCTTCCAGGAGATTTTTTACAAAACTTATGGAATGACACATTGACAGTTCATGCCAATGGTGTTAGTGTTGTGGTTAACAATGAAAGGGTGCAGCTGGACGTAAACAGTGTTGTGAGGTCTAACAGGTTGTTTGGTGGGGCTTGGGATAAGCTTGTTGCTGATTTTGGAATCGAGATTGGTCAGCCGATGGTGTTCACTAATTTAGGTGATTATCAGTTGAATCTGGCACTTTTCCGACACAATGGTACCTGTGTGTATCCGGAGACTGTCCGGCCAACATTGCTGAGGGTGCTCGGGCGTGAGATACCAGGCTATGCAATGGAAGGTTTGAACACTTTCACCCGTGAATCTTTTTTAGAAATACATTGACTAATATTGCTTTGGTAAACATATTTTTAGAGGAAACAGACCACCATACGTATTATATCGATTAACCTTGTGTTTGTAAATGTAATCTTAGATGAGAGAGCTCACCACAGATGCACCTGGCGAGGACACACGCAGCATAACGATGAGAACCATGTGTTTTATGTTATGCTTGATGGGACGGTGCTGGAGTTTTACCACGTGGTAAGTATTTGAGGGATACATGGTAACAATGAAATTTGTATAAATCTAATTTTGATTGGTTATAATTTGTCAAATCTTGTTAATCCACAATGTCTGAACAAAGTATATTTTTTCAACAGGCTGTACCCAAAGATTTCTCCGCCGATCATGAAATGCACAGATATAGGGAGGCGATTCTTATGCACGCTTATGAGAGGTTCATTGTCAAGGTTGCCACGATCAACGACTCTCAAAGGCCGAACAGGCAACGTGCAGTCATGTTGAACGGGAATTTCAAGGCGTTTGCAGACATGTGTCGGTTCAGGTATGGGAGGTTGCTTCGATTCAAGTTGGTGAACACCATTGTGGAAACTGTAGTGGCTGAAAACAATGAGATTCCAGTATTTCATGTGTGTTAACTTTGCAGTTGGTTGTGGTGGTCTTAAGTACATTTAACTGATGTTGGTTCATATCTGGTTTGTGACATTTGAATAGACAAACACGTACGTGTTTGGCTCAGTATGGCAGTAGCGTTGTAACTCCACACACAAGACATGTAATCACTAGTGTGTGCCTATTTTGTTCTATGTTTATGGGTGTAGAATACTCTATGTATGGTAACCGCAGTAAC
Organism: Artemisia tridentata subsp. tridentata; assembly: GCA_021014915.2. NCBI lineage: Eukaryota > Viridiplantae > Streptophyta > Magnoliopsida > Asterales > Asteraceae > Artemisia > Artemisia tridentata. The sequence continues at coordinate 26,591,710 of CP139507.1, read as the reverse complement.
ATTTCTGACAGCATCAACTGAATATGCTGTAATTTTGTGAACGCTAAAAATGCTCGTTTTATCAACAGATGTTGCTTTGTTTAATTTGTCTGTTACTTTACATGGAGCAAGATAGTTTAATCGCATAGAATGTATATGTGCAACTGCTAAGATGCGACAACAAACAGATAGCCATTGTTAATGAAAGGTTAGTAACGTACTTGTTTAACGGTAAACTGTATAATTTAACAACAATCTTTAGATACGAAACAATGCTTCTTTATACACAACCTTCGTCGTTGATTTTGAGTATTGCCCATCCTCATCACAACAAAGGATCTTCAAACCTTTTTTGCTCTTGACGCGAGATACTGCCACATAAAGCTGGCCGTGTGAGAACACTGGTCGTTGGAGAAACAGCCCAACTTGCGTCAATGTTTGGCCTTGACTTTTATTAATGGTCATAGCGAAGCACGGTGATACTGGGAATTGCCTTCGATTAAATTTAAAAGGCATTTTGGTTTCTAATGGACTTAATACCATACGTGGTATAGCACAAACAATACCAACACTTCCGCCTGATATAATGTTAGCCTCAATTATATTAGTACCGAGTCTGCGAACTTGTAGCCTTGTTCCATTGCATAACCAAGCTGTTTGATCAATGTTTCCCATGCACATAACAGGGGTGCCTATTTTCAGAGTCAATGAATGACGTGGGAGTCCGGCTATCTTAATGCTGTTAAGAAACTCACACGTGTATAATTCTGGATTGAAAGTCGTGTCTTCATCAGCAATACCAATTGAGTCGGAACTTATATAGGTTGTTGGATCTCCATCGAGTAGTTTAAGCATCCTGTCGTTGATCATATCCACAAGTTCATGAGTTGGGGCGAGGATGGCCCTTTCTTGAAAATAGGACGGACTGTAAAGGTTCTTGAGCAAATCTGGGTAAGTTTCTTCTATTATAGTACCAACATGATCTTCGGAATCCGGGATGAGCATACCGTCCGCGAATTCAACTGTCGATTCTTTGTTTTCTTTACCTCCGATTGTTCCATTTCCAATTGACAGTATCCAGTCCGCAAAGTCTTGGATTTCTTTACGCTCGGAATTATTTTTACTTGTTTCGAGCCTCATGTTGATGTTCAGTCGTAGTACCGTACAATGCTCCCACAGGTATGAAGAGTTTATTGATGCATGTACGATTTGTTGTCTTGAACCATTCGTGATGACCAGAAGGATTTGGCGAAAGTCACCTCCAAATAAAACCACTTTTCCTCCAAACACTTGTCCAGATGGTGTTGATAGGTGCGGCCTACATATGTCTCTTAGTGTCCTATCAAAGGCTTCGTAACAATGTCTATGTGTCATTGGAGCTTCATCCCATATGATTAGTTTGCATGTCCTTATAAGCTCAGCAAGTTCACTATCTGCTGGGATGTGGCACATAGAATCATCGACCACATTGATGGGAATTGCAAATCGAGAATGTGCCGTTCTTCCCCCCTCCAACAAAAGCGCGGCTATACCGCTTGATGCGACATTTAAAACTATACCTCCTTTCGATTTAATTGCTGCGGACAAGGTCTTGTAAAGATACGTTTTACCCGTGCCCCCGTATCCGTATACGAAGAACATGCCTCCTTTTGTTTCGTTGACAGCGTCCATTAAAGTATTATATATATCTCTATGTTCGTTTGTTAGCGTACCAAAGAGCTTGGTATGTTGTTCACGTAACTCGTCTTTGTTGTATTTTAACTCATCCGATATGAGTCTATTGTAATGTGCCATAAGCAACATTTCGTTTGGGAAAGGCATGTTTGGGATGTTCCGCAAACTTTTATTGTTACAAAGCAGCATGTGTTCGATATATGTAAGACATATGTTCTTTCTTTGTTCGTCTGAAAGTTCCAAATCTGCAAAAATTAAATGTGCATTTGTTAGTTTAATTGTAACACACAAACTGATAGACATATATTATTTTTCACATGCCTGTAACTTTGTAATAACAGCCCAACACACACACACATTTGGATGGTTAATTAGCGATCATTACTGTGAGGTAGTATTTTTTTTTTTTTTTTTTTTTTTTTTTTTGTTCATTTCGATTTATTAGTTTTATAAATAAAAGTTCCATTCCAAAGGCACTAAAACACTCATTCTAATAACAGTATTTGGGCGTTTTTTTTTGTGAACGTTTTGGGAAATATAGGAGGGTTCGAACTGGTTTATGGAATACCACTGGTTTGTTATCGATGGCTCATGTTGTTTATTACACTATTATAAGGCTGAAGTGGTATCATGGTGTTTTGCTGGGTAATTTTAGAAATAGTGAAATTCAATAATTTGGGGTTAGTTTCATAAAACTATGGTATACAACCACACCTGATTATTGGGTTAGTGTTTTTTTTTTCTTGCCTTTGAATGTGTATTTTTAAATGTTTGATATTTTTAGTCAGGGTTTTTTGGTGTTTAACTCACTAAATCTATTCGAAAATTTTTCAGAAACATGGGTTCACAGTTCTTGATAAAACTTGACAACCATTATTGGGAAGGTTGGGTGTGCATAAAGGAAAGCGACAGGAACGTTTCTTACATGAATATTAAGGCAATATCCCAGTGTTATACGTTTGATGTTGCTGCCTGTTTGGTATGGTACTGATGAATAAGTGCTTTAGGTATGTTTTTTTGTGAACCTAAAATTTTATTATGGATAATGTCAATAGACGTCAGGACATGTGTGTGTAAACTATGTGTATTTGTTGTGCTGTAAACTGTAGTTGTTTGTGATGCATTTATAAAGAATTATAATGATATCAGTTAGACAACTGAGTAGGTATTAAGAGACTGTATTACAGTGAAAACTTCATACCTGGATCATTTCTTTTTATTCGTTCCGCGTGTAGTACGTCAGTAGCCATCACCTCCCACGTCTTCTCGTAAACAAATTCTGGTCGAGACATGCAATCTGTTAGGATAAGAATGACATAAAATTTCCGTAGGTAGTTTCCGGTTCCCCATAGGCTGGCTTCTAACAACCCGTCAATGTATTCTTTATCGTCTTCCAATAGTCCTCGTGCCTGGCATGCCTCTTTGTATGTGTTGTATGTAACACCTTCAAATTTTTTAAAATCGATCCAATCTCGTGCGCCCGGGACCTTGTTAATAAGGACTCGCAGGTAGAACAGTTCACCGGTTGATGGTGATACATGATGCACACGCCCAATTGACGTGCCTTTTTGTCTTTTAACCCAAACTCTATCCTCTTGTTTCCATACATAGTGTTGTGGAAATTCGTGGTAAAGTAAAGTCCTCGCTTCTACATCAGTCTCATTTGTTTTCATCCACTGGAGGGAATCTGTAATGTATGTCAAATTTGTAAATCCTCCATGCTGCTTCACAAGCCGAAAGATATCGACAGTCGTAGTAATCACTGACTTCGTCTATCTCCTGGTCTTCTACCGCCGCTGTAGCCCTATCTGGACCCTTGTTTATGTATTTGAAAAGGTATTTTATAGAACCCATTTGGTTGCACCACTCCACGTTAATATGTGATTGGTACCGCCTCAACAACCCCGGGTTGTAAGGGACCACGTATCCGTTGTGTAATTCTGAACCACTTTTAGTCACTGTACAACCGTCGTTCCTCCTCTTATAAAGTGCATAACCGTTCTCGTCTATGACTGTTGAATCGTTAAACTCTTTGGGGAATTTCTTTGTACATTTGTTTTTAACCGTGCATGGACAAGTAGGGCGCTGTGGGCCACATGGTCCATGCATCATATTATCGGTAACGATCTCGTATAGTTCAGGATCTTCCTTTTTATCAGGTATTTCCGCTGAAATAAAACGATCAATTTGGCGGGTTGTCTTGATTTTATCACGTTCTTCCAGAAAAAGCAAAATATGAGCATGTGGCAGCCCTCTTTTTTGAAACTCGACAGTATAAACAGCTGTAATAGGTTGATAGTGTTAAGCATGACATACAATTAACTAATAACGGATTCAATTACTTTGTATTTGTTAATAAATGTATAATGATTGTACCTGCTTTCAAATGTCCAAAATAATGCCGGTCTTTAAAATCCCTCATTAAAGAGTCCAGTTTTTGTTTAAAGACTCTTGTTATGGCGTCCGGTCTGTCTTCAGGCTTTAGCCCCCTCTTTGCGACAAAACGTGCAATTTCCGGCCAGTTTGGGTTGCACGTGAATGTTATAAACAGGTCAGGATATCCGTAAACCTTGCATGTTGTCATGGCATCTAAATAATTTTGCATCATGTATCTTGGACTTCCAGTGAATGACGACGGTAAAATAACCTTTTACCCTCGTAACATGACCCCGGAATCTTCCTACTCCGCCAATTTCGCAAGTTTAGAATATGTTTCACTTCTCAAATCCTTCTGCTGATTTTTAATAAACGACATTCTTTCAGATTCTACCATAGTGTATGCGTCAACAATAAATTGTTGGCATAGTCTCCTTGCGTTGAGTATCATCGAGAAAACACCCGTCCTTTCCTGCAGCCGATACGCAAAATACTCCCTCATTGTTACCCTTGTTTTCTTGTTTGTTGGTGCATGATCAGTAACACCCACGTGGTATATATCTGTCCAGTAACCATCTTCTGCGTAAGGGAATAGCAGTGGGTAGTGCAATGCTAGATACGATGGGTGCAATTCACTTATTCTTTTAAGACCGCCTTCCTGTGGGTGTAAAATGATGTCCCTTTTATTAGTTGTTGTGTCAAAATCACCAACTATTAGACCTCCAATTTCATCAGCTGTGGGTAGGTTATAGTTTCGACCATCTCGTTCTCTTGTACCGATAAGGCGTAGTCTGAACCTCGTTTCATCATGTCTCCTAACCAACTGTTCTCCAGCCATTCTGAACTGAGCAACCAATGGATTAATGGTATCCAGCATGTCGCGTAAGTCAACAGTCAGTTGATGGTCGACGATATAGGTACTTGATGTTGTTGCGCCATCGTTTGGGCTGTATAAAACAAATATAATTATACTAATATAGTGTTGCTTATCTAAGAATGAATGAACAACGTACATGTACTCATGTAATAATTATTGGTGGAATACCTGACCGAATTAACCCTGTTTTGTATTTCGTTCTGTGGGTCATAAATATATAGTTGCGCAAAAACAGGGGGTCTATCGCCCTCAGGCAAGAGGCTCCCCATCCTGTGGTAATTTTCTCCCTGAATCCTGTAACAATACGGTCCATATCCCTGGTTAACAGACGTATCCTGTTTTGCACCCATGGACGTGAATGAAAACATTGAATTGTATCGCCTAATGTTATCAACAAAATCCTTGCTCTTTGGATGTTCACCATTCATAAGTTGTGCTAACAATTGTGGTGGATTCTTAACTTCCGTTCCTAATTTCACCTTTCCCTTACCACAACATATAGAGTATGATCCAGTGGCTGAAGCTGTCGACCCCACCGTAGATTCAGCATGCCACAACAGTGCGTCGCAGGATTCGCACGTGTAAACGGGATCTCCATGGTCAAGATAATCTGAGAATAGCCAAGTAATTAATTAAATTTTAAAGGAAAAAAGAAAAACCATTCATTTTGTTTTTGGCACAAATGTTGTCTTTATCAGGGAACTGTCTAACGAATGTACCATTAGATATTCCTTTAAACATGTTTATCTGACCATCGTGATTGTGTGCTGAGGTGGCATTGTTTAAACCTTCGCGCCTAGGGATTTTCTTCGTAGGTGGTATTATTTTGTCCTGCAGCCTTTGTGATTTGCGTTTCGAAGTGTGCACACCAGAGTGGATGGTTCCAAGGTAGACGGGCTCTTTATTGATTGCTGCAGCAAAAGTGAATGAATAACAGTTAATGATTATAATATTTATTAGCTACTTGTTCAAAAAATTGAAAATGTATTACGTGTTTTGGTTGGGTCTTTGAAAGGACGCCCTCTTGGTCTCTTTATTGTTGTTGGATGTTCACAGCCTGTTTGTTGGTTGATTCCTTTTCCCGTGTTTGTTTTGGTCTGAGAAGGTGTGCGCGTTGGCCGGATACTAAAGCTTCCGACATCTGTTGCAAAACAAAGACACATTAATATAACTGATTGCTCGTTGTTGTAGGCAAACATAGACTGTAATTATCATGATATGCAGTTTCTATAAATGATATAACATGTTTGGATTGGGTATATTGGTGGTCATCCCCCAGGTCGTATTGGTTTCACAACTTGCATATACGATGTGTTACCCGTAAGTTCATCTTTCTGTTGTGGTCTTCCACGTGGCCGTATTGCTAAATCATCTGATATAGCTGCCATGACAATCATAGTATAAGTAAACCAATGAACTGCTTTTAAGTCACCCTTTATGGGTTACTCATAAGAAAAAACTAAATACCTGAACACTACAATTTAAATACTTATTTGTTATATTCTTCTTTACAAATAACTAATGCTTTCATTTAGGAATACATCTAATATAGGTTGACCGTAATAACCTTACAATTTGTATTTGTACTTGTTAAAATTATACTTTGGTCTACTTTCAATCCCGTTTGACCTTACTCTCCTTTAGCCAATCTAACGCACCCCCCTTGACCTGGCCAATATTAAAGACTATAATAGAATCTACCCATGGGTACGTTTTTGGATTTTTTTGTAACGACCCATGTTCTCTGCAACGTTGGCATACTGTTAATACATTCTTTTATAGACAAAATGGATATATTCTGTTGTAATGACCCATGTTCAATACAATGTTGGCATACTGTAAATATGATGGTGTGTAGTTTCAAACAATGTAATTACCTGTTTGGAGTTGACCCGTCGGTTGAATGGGCCTTACACTCTGTATATAGGACGTGCTGCCTGTTATTCTATGTGTTTTTTGTGGTCTTCCTCTTGGTCGGATTGCCAAATCTTCTGATACAGCGACCATGTTTATAACACAACCTGTATATTGTAAACTTGGCAGTGTTGTATAGTATATCAAAATGGTGTTGAAAAGGTTTGTAGATGTTTAGTTGTTTTTTTAAGTGAAATTAGTGTTTATTAATGGTTGAAAAGTAACATATTGCATAACCATACTTATCTACTACTATATAGTAGCATATATGTTAACAAAATATTTGTATTTTACATCTAACACCCGAATTGTGGTATTTTAATTTTAATATTTGCTTATATTTGTTAGCAAAATATTATCATTAGGAATTGTAACATCTTTATTTAAATATTGCTCCTATCACAGACTTGAAAATAAGATAATTACTGGATTTTAATTTTTTTTAAACATGATTTCGTCTATAAATAGCATATCAAAAGGCAAAGGATAACCATTTTTTGGAAAAACGTTTTCAATGGCGCCATTCCAGGTTTTAGAGGAGCTAAGCAACCTCTCTGGATCATCCAAGCTGCATGACTGCATGCGTGTTTGGTTTGTACAACAGGCATGTGAAGAAGCCATCTGTGCAGAATTGATTCACACTTGTTGCGAGCATCTGAGGAGAGTTATAGCAAAGAACCAATCAATGATAGTTGACTTGGAAACATTAGGACCTCGTGGTGTCGCATTGGATTCACTTGACGCATTGAAGAAAACTCAAGAGAGGCGCCGGGTACTGCTCGAATTGATGGGAGCATTGCTTGCCCAAACAAAAGATGCAGTGCGCGAGGAAGAATCCAACGCAATGAAGATGAATCTTTTTAATTAAGTTGTTTTATTATTGTTTTCGTATACAATTTTCAACAGGCTCTTCATTTGGTTAATCTGTTTGATGAATAGTTTAAAATATACATAACAACCACATCAATAAGTTAATTTATTAGTTATATGTAGTGTTGTCTTTGCCTCCTTGTTATTTTTTTGTTGACATAATTATCAAATTCAACAACAACGACATATGAGCAGTACAAACCGCAATCCAAAACTTGTACCTTGTGTGTTTCTATTCATCTAACTGCTATCACATTCAGTACAAAGTCATAACTTACATAACTACAAAGGGCAAATCCTTCAAGCATAGCAAACTGTGTGGGCATACAATTACAATTAGTAGTTATTGTTTCATGAAAACTTTTTAAAATAGTAAATGCAAGCTTTATTATTCAAATAAGCAAAAGAACGTCACAAATAACATCATGAATCTTAAAGGGAAAAAAAAAAAAAAAAAAAAACTAAGGAATAACATGACTGTTCTCAATATCTTTGTAAATATCAGCAACTTTCTGCTGTTCTTCTGCTATTTTTATATTCCGAATATCAATTCTCTCTTGGCGTTCTCGTATGATTTCCTCATCCTTTCTGTTTTGTTCCTCAAGAAGCCTTATACGGTTGTTGTATAGATCAATCAATGATCGTTCAGTTGCATACTTGCCCGATTCACACTTAGCCAATATATTCTTTGATATGTCGAAGGCTCTGTATCTATCACGAATTGGATTAACATCATCATCTCTTTGGCGTTTTCCTGTCCTTGTATCACTGTTTGATTTTGATGAGGCCATGGAATTGTGAAAGTAGGAGATAATCTATAACTGTGAGAGGATAATACTTTTTTTTTTGGTTGGTTCTTTGTATTCTTAGAAAATTTAAAGGCATAAAGTTGACATTGGAAAGTCACAACATTTAATTAGAAAAGTGGTTAGTTTCCAAATACATGTTTCCTATAAACTTGCCCATGTACACGAATTTAAATTGTATATATATAGTACACAAAAATATCAAACATCATTATCATTTTAAAATTGAATTGTATCTAATTTGTATATTATGTTTGTAATCAAACAATAAAGCACACAGCTATTTAACACACATCAAATTGGTAATCAAATAATAAAATTATGCAACCATCAAAGAGTGTTAATCAATTCAAACCTATCTGAAAATAATATAGACACAATAAAAAAATTCACTACGAAAGTTCCATTTGTTTCATGATATTGTTTATCTTTTCTTGGCACTCCAATATTTTTCCGCGTCGGTGATCAATATCATCTTTACACTTTAGCATTGTTTGTTCGTCAATTCTGATTTCTGCTTCCAACCATGCTACATGTCGTCTAAGCTGATCAACATAACGTATAGGTAGAAAATACCTTACAGGCCCCTGGTCACCTCTTGAATTAGATGATAGCTGTTTTGGTGGGGAATTACTTCTTGAGCATTTTCCTGGTGACTTTGATGGGGGAATAAACAAACGCCCCATGGTTGATCTGAGCTCGTTACTAAATGAAAGTGAGAAAACCTTGTAGATGTTATATAGTTTGCGAGATTGAATTATTATTTGTTAAGAGATATATTCAATTTATAGAATATATAATTCCAATGATAAACATAGCATGTATATTTTTACCGAATATGCTAATAGATATATTTAATTTATAGAAAATATAATTGGGATGATAAGTATAGAATGTACATATTGTACCAATCTTATAAGTTTAGTTTCAAAGAAATTGATGCTAAGAGATATATTTAATTTACAGAAAATACACAAGCCTATACTATATTTTTTCAATAAATATTTTGTTTCTTTCTTTAACTTGAATGTTTCAAAACTTCGTGGATTCAATATACGCATTTTTATAAACTATATGAAATATTAACGTATGATAAGTAATAAAATAGGCGAAACACATCAAATCCAGAATCAAATGACAACATAAATTCAAATCAGAATAGTTCGTCAACTATTTAAACTGAAAGAAAAAACAGCCTGTGAGCAACGCCTTGTAAGATGATGTTAAAATCTCAATCGTCATCACTAAAAAAGTTTAGATCCACAAGGTAGTCATCGGTCACCTCATGACCCATCTTGCGCATTTCGTCAATTAAGGCTTCTGTTTTCATAAGTTTCGCTTGGACGCCATTGAGAACCTGTTGAGACTCCTGAGGATCTCCAACATTTAACTTTAGCCAATTGAGGAAAACAGATTCGTCTAGCTCTTCTATTTGGTCAAAGATAAACGGGCTTATAAAGTTAACACGAATGATTAAATTTATTTCAAAAGAATTATAAACCTTATACACTTTACCTCTACTACTTTGAGAAGGTCCACCTTCTTCAAAGACTGATGCAAGAAATCTCAATGCATCGTCGACCTTAGTGCTTGGATCTCTATTGTCTTGATCATGCACCTCACCTTTTGTCTTAAGATCTGCAACAGGCTTTCGTGCATGAGCAAACTTTGGTTCTGACACGGGGATTTGTGGAGGAATGGCTTGATCCTCGCACCGTGAATCAGTGTGTGGGTTGGGTGAGGCTGAACCATGAAAGGTTTTAGGGTTTGATGATGCCATGGGAAGAGTATATGTTGATGGTTTACATTATGTAAACAATCATATATATATATATCCAGTTATTAAAAGCTTGATATCATTGGGCCTTCTCTTTTGGGTCAAAATTTGTTATATTTGTATTTAATGGAACAATACAATGTATATACGTCTAACATAATGAAAGCTTTAGAGGTAATTGAATTTATAATTCACCAACTTAAAAAATGCAACAATTATTCATAGTAATAAGGTATTATTTGCTGGATGACAATAAAGATGGACAAACAATATAGGATAAAACTCTTAAAAACATAATCTATGGAAAATCTAGGTATGTGTCATTATATTTCATCCTCACTATCATCATCGTCACTTGTTTCATAATCAGTGGAGCTGTCGTTAATAAAGCTACTCATATCATCGGTATTGGAATCATAGCTGACAGTATACGTGTTTGAGCCAACTTCCCATGCTTCTTCATCGAGATTTCTGTTGCAAATATTTTGACCATTCACAATTCCGTCGATATCAAGCATATCGTTCCACATGTCATAATCGACTATGTCAGCCTCATCCAGTGCTGTGCATTTGAAATCGCATGTTCAAGTACAAATAAAACATAAATAAACAAATACCAGAAAACTATATACTCCTACATCTGTGTTGCGGTTATAAATATGTATGTTGGGTTTTTTACCATTAACATCAGTATAATCTTCATCGACGGATGTATACTTTGAATCACCTATTGAGAATTTCAGATAAAAAAATTCATAAGTAAAATATAAATTTTAATTTAACACATATTTAGTAATATACAAATTTAAAAAACTATACAATTGGTTTCCAAGCAACAACCTGTAGAGGAGTCTTCAATGATAAGCTCATCAGGGATAGTATATCTAGGTTTATATTCTTTTAGAGGGTAAATTGGATCAGGAAGATCATCGATGTTCACCTAAACACCATCCTCAGAATCTGCTTTATTTTTTTCAAAATCGTCATCCGTATCCTCATCAATCAACATATATTTTTTACGACTTGTACTGTGTGTTGGGTGCGCTTCTTTAGATCCTTCTCTTATAACATTGCCATCACCATCAGACTTGTGGGTTTAAGGCACACGTCATAAAAAAATATGTTGTAAGTTTCAATATATTTATGTGTTACACAATGTCAGAACATGTTATACTGCATAATATAACAATACAAATAAACAATCTAAGATATAACCTTAACAAAAGTGGCGTCTACAGATGTGCTTGATTTTACCAATCTACGCCGTTTAAGTGATTGTAAAACAGGCTGGGAAGAAAAAACAACAACAAAATAAAACAAATGTTTAAGTGATTAATTCCATTAAAAATACATGCTAAGCAAGAACATATCAAGCTGATAATAAAACTACTCGGACATAGTATTAAAGATACCTTTTCATCGTCTGATATATTTATAATTGGCATGTCCTTGGTTGGAGATGGAAGCTCATGTTTTTTAACCATATCAGCATGGCTAGGCTATAATTATGAGGAACGTAATCAGATATTTTTATTTCGTGTATAACTTGAATGAATGCTTGAGTTAGATATTATACCTCATCATCATCTGATAAAATAATGAATGGTACATCCTTATTCAGCGAAGTATTACTTGGATATGGCGAATCATAGTCCTTTCTTTTAGTAACCTGTTAAAGTTCTATTACTCAAAATGATGTAAACTTACATAGTAACAGATAAAGCATACGTAACTTATAAGTATATACCTTGTTTGATCGTTTATATGACATTGTGTTTACTTCTCGTCACCAATAAATGAAATTATAAGCTCAGCAGCTAACATGTGGTTTAATTTATAGAGTTTGAAGATGAATATTAACTTCTAAAGTTTTAATATAGATAAAGTCTGTGAATATATTTAAAATATATTATGTTTTAAATATACACGTTTTCTTTTTTTTTAAATCTTATTTTGGGTGCTTATCCTAAATATATACATACGATTTTATTATGAACTCTTAATAAGAGCAACTCGTTTTATTTTAGTAAGTATAATAACTCTATGATTTTGGGTTGGGACGTTTTTTTTTTTATTTTCTATTTCGTGTGTTTATACTACATACATGTATGATTTCATGCCTATATTTTCATAAGTATAGTTTGGTTACTTTTCTAAATGAATATGGTTTTTACTATAGTTAAAGATTGCGATTATATTGTACAAAAACATGCTTTTATATTTTATATTCTACAACTTAAACTGTACATAAGAAAACTCGAATCATTATAAGTTGCCTAATTTGTTATACAATGTACTTTAAATATATTAATTTAACAAATGACTGTTTTTTGGTTTGATTACTCATTGTCCGTTAGCCATTGATAATGATTACTAACAGGTCGAAGCAAACCAAAATGTAAAATTGTAAGCAAATACTTAAATAAAGAAGCAACTGATAAGAACATTTCATATGTCGTGCATAGGCAAACGGGTCGGTTCGTGTTAAAATTTACTTCAGACGGGTCAAAAAAAGAACTATCAAAAGCCGTATAAATGTGTAAATAACATGTTCATTCCATTAATTTAAATTCTTAAACAAATAAAGCCAGCACGAAATTACAAATCTTCTGATGAGAAAGCAAGTCGAACTTGATCGTAAGAATAGACTTCCAACTTGTGTTTCTTCCTCCTCTGTTTCCTAAAAGGACCAAACTCTCTCACAAACTGCTTATACTTTTTTCTTTCTTCTCTTAATCTTGCCTCTTCATCCTTGACTTGCTCCCACTTCCTCCGTTTAATCGTCTGTTTTTCTGAAACCATCCAATCATAAACAGATTCTATGCTTTCTTCCTCACCTACATGGATGTTCAAGCCCTTTTTAAAACATGCACATTACATCTAAAAATTGCAGTTCCGGAAAACTAACATCTGTTTATTTACCTTTGTTTTCATGCACTTCTTTCCCTTTACTTGCTGCAACATCATCCAACCTGGTGCAAACATGATGTTAGCATCAATTTTTTTGTGAAATACATGAAATCTTAACATAGATTAGTTATACAGTTAGTAGGTTTACCTTGGATTATTTACAGCTGTTACCTCTGCCATCTCGTTACATTTTCTTTCTTAGCAATGGAAGCCATTCTCAGATTATTGCAAAAAAGATGAGGCGTGCAAAGAGCAAGAGTTTTTTTTTTTTTTTTTTTTTTTTTTTTTTTTTTTTTTTTTTTTTTTTACTTTGAAAACGTGTATGGAAGTTAGAATGGGTGATTATCTAAATGCATTTAATCACAAAGTTGGGGATGGTAAAAAGTCAATAATTAATTTGCATTTTATCTTGGAACAAACACATCTTTTTTAAAAATATATGGATATATTTTTGCTTATATTTTGACTATGGAAAACATATTTTCTTTAAACGTTTTACAACTAACAAATTTTTTTAAATATTTAGTTATATTACAGATTTTACAAAGTGGATACATATCTTTTCTTAGGCCTTATCACATTTGATTTAATTTTGCAACTGTTTACAACTTATTTTGTGTATAAGTTGAATAATTTTTAGTTTATTATGTGTATCCACAACTATAAAAAAAAAATAATGACAAGTATAGAGGGTTCACTACACTAATAATGACATTAGTTGCTTTATCATTTCAATGTGTACATATGTACTAAAAGTGAAGAAAAAGGACATTGATAAGAATATTCACAACAATTATAAATTGCAAACATTGTGTTGTAAAAAATAATATGAGCATCCATAACAATCATAAAATGTAAAGGTTTTGGCGGGGAAAAACGATACGAATATTCATAACAATAATTACTTGTAAACCATAACTAAAGCGTTCACACATCTCTAAAAAACGAATTAAACATCAATCATCGTTATGCTTGTCCTGTCCATCGAGTCCATTTGCTGGTAATTTATCCTCACATGTTGCTGGAATACTGCTATTGTCATTTGGCATTCCATCATCTGCATTTTCCAATGGAGGTATAACATCGGCCGTGGCATCATCAGACAATGTTGCCATATCATCTAATGTCCCCGTGTACGGAGTTATAGGTTCGTTGCTTTGTTCCTGATATATTTTGTGGGAGGAATTAAAAGTTTAGAATGTATTGTTCGTTAAAATTCAATGGTGTTTGTTGACACTAAATAAATCATTAAACAGTACCGCGTTTTTTTCAGGAGAATGTGCATCCGTTTCATCGTCCGAGCACATAGAGTCATAGTCCAAACTCTGCACATCATCATCGCCGTCCTATTTTAAACAATGTAAAACGTTTAGTATATACGTAATTGTAAGCATACCTCATTGTTACGTATATTAAAGTAACAAATGGACCAAACCTCATCTTCTAGGAAGCCACGCTTGAAATAGTTGATTGTCTCAACATCTTCGGTAACCTTTTCAGCTCGATATATGTGACTGTTATTCTCGTTGTTAAAGTCAGAAAATAAAATCTTGAAAAGATACATCCTCCCAACAATCTGATTAAGATCTTCCGGAAAGTACTCGTCTGTGTTCATTCCTTCCCTTTCCATGATCTCCCATGCGGTCACATTTGTCATCTCATGTACGCTCTTGTCAAAGATTACCACTTGCGCGGTTCCACTATCATCAAATATGCGCACAATGATTTTGAACCTACGAATATAAAATATACATCGTAAAGTATAAAACATGTAAACAGTTACATTATTTATTATACAGTTATATATGGTTTCAAATACTTATATCCATGTAGATACGCTGTTGCACATACTTAGAAACAACTGCATATGTCTCCCCGTGGTTCTTGCAATACCACAACTGTTTTGGATTCTTCGAGCGTGATTTGACTTTCGAAACAATGGGTATCACTCTGGTACTACATGTCTTACAGCCTGTATAGACCCATCCATTTTCATATTGTATACTATGCACTCTTGCATAAACGACGCAATGTGATTCCTGTATTTAAATAAAAAATCGTTTGTCATCATTACTAATGTGATTTAATCGAGTGAAAAACAATATTTATATTATATTTGAATCAACTAATTGTATCTTACAGGTTCAATTGTCCTAATCGATCCAACTCTTCTCTTTACGCAGCCGTGCATGAACTTTGTAGGCGTGACAACAGGCTTCTCAATTGAATACTCTTCAATTTTAAACTCCCCTGCACTATATCCGTCTTGCTCTTCGTACCTGTAATGTGTATAAATAAGTTTTCAAATAAACGCAACATATAGTTAATTCAAAAGCAAAACATATATAGCACAACATCAAAGTAATCACCTCTCCCGGAAAGCTAACAACTGTGGCACATCTCTATTTATGAATATTCTTGTGCCAAACAAAGCATTATGTATGGACGGTTTGTCTGTGTTGGGTAAAAGAGAAATGTAAATTTTAAAATTAATAATGTGAACAAAAAAAATAAACATCATGTCCAAAAATTCACTATGCATTTGTAAAACTTACTATTCCAATACTTCACTTTTGCTAACATTAACAGTATGTCTATATGCCCAAGTTCATCACGCTTGTTTTCATAGTCATTCCACAACAATGCCCAATTGTTCCAAAAAGTACAGTCGATTCTTAAAGATCTGCAGAGCATAGTGTATAATCAATCCATGATGACAATTGAACATTATTCTACACACATTATTTCAAAAAAAATGTAAACGCGCACAATATACTTACTCGACATCTTCAACAACTATTGTCCTTCGTATCATAGGAGTACCAGCACCGTTGATAGTAACTATTTTTCCAATAGCTACAACTGTACCAACAATATCTGAAAAAACATCTTATAAAGTAATGCAAGAAATCATTTCAATAATGTCAAATTATGCAAACATTTTTTGAAAAAACACATACCAACACAGTCGTGTTCGTGGTACTGATTATCTGTATCCAGAATACTTGATAATGGCTCATTAATGAAGCCAACAAAATTGTCATCAATTTGATCTATCCGCGTGACCTCGGTCCCTTTATAAAAAGATATTTTCCATTGATTTGGTAACAAAGGAAATCTACCACCGTTTTCTGCTACTCCAAAATTAGATATTATGTAACATTGTCCCTCTTGTAAAAGAGGTTCAAATTTGTACATAAATTCCTTCTTGATATAAATCTGAACACGGTTTGACTGTATATACAATTCAAATATTAATATTATATGTAATGAAAATACATACAAACATAAATAGTTGGTAACCTAATCCATGTTACCTCCTCGTCCTGTAGAACACAGTCTAGACTGTAAGGATCATGCTCCTCACCAAGTTTGTGTGAATGCCACACGGAAACGCACCTACCTCTAATAGCCATGTTTAAATTCATTGGATTGATGTCTTTAATGAGAGTAATTTTTCGTTCTCTATTGGTTTTCATTGGCTGAGAATTTCCACCTATAATCACACAAATATACTACGACCATGTAATGTACATAAACCAATTATATTAAAGTAAGCACTACTAATAATCTGGGTACAAAACCTGTCGGAAGTTTTCCATGTGACGATGTGTGCATCACATTTTTTTTGCTTTTTTGTGAAGGTACGATCGAAGAGGTTGATTGATACCTCAAATCCCGTTGTTTATTTTTAACATATGACAATCTATTAGTCTCAGCACTTGAGTTTGCTGCCCCTGCAAAGAAGTGTAAAACAGATTATTGTATACATATATGTATGCATTCTTGGGGGTTTCAAATTAATACCTAAAGGAGACTCAAAGGTGTGATGGGTCTCAAATGTCTCGGTCTGAGTCTTGCTTCTTCTTTTCAATGCTTGTCCAGGGCCTGTTGTTTAATTGATATAGATTTAATGTAATGTATCATAAGCAAGCATAGTTTATCAATATAGCACACTCAAAATTTATCACACGGTAACAAATATTTTAAAAGCATCACTGAATAGCCCAAAAAAACATTAAACAAAACCTACAACTAACAAAATTACCAAGCCCTGTTATTCGTAGCCGAACAACCAACTATATATCTAACTCACTAACAACTCAAACTCGACTCATAATCAAATCACCACGACTGCAAAAACGTCGAATAAAGCCCAACTCTAATCAAAGTACACAATCATAGATCTTCTTTGCAACCAAAGTATTGGATATACAGTAACAGATAGTTTAGACACACAAAAGCAAAATTCATTATACGGTAACAAATAGTTTACACACATACCACTCTCATGAAGTGACTGTCGCTCAGAAGATGATGAGGTGTTACTAAATTTTTCTTTGGAGGCGGGTTAGATGCTGAAACAACTAAAAATATATAAATACAATATATTTTTGATACAAACAAATTTTGACTTACTATAATACCTGTAGATTGTGAAACAACATCGGGTCTATCACTCTCAAACAAAGTGTTATCCAACTCTGAAGATGAAGACTGTTGAACTAAATGTGCTGATTTGCCCGTTCCCTTGCTCCCAACAATTGTCACCGTCTGTGAACGCTTACCTGCCGACAATACATGAGCATAAACGTACCATCAATTCAATCAAAATTTTGTTGAATATACTACCTCTGGATTGTGAAATAACATTAGAAACAGCTTCCCTGGATAGGCTGCTAGGTGTGTCACTCTGGAACACGGAATTTTCCAACATAGAACATGAAGATTGTGTAACCAAAGTTGCCGATTTGCCTGTTTCTTTGCTTTCAACCATTGTCAGCCTCTGTGGATGTTTGCCTGTAACAAAAACACGAACATATAGTGTAATGTTGTCTAGACAATGAACACGTGTTAATACACAACATATGTAAACACATACACCAATTTAATACAGACCAAGTAGTTATAAATTAGACCACACTTTTGAAAAAAATGTATATAGTGCATACAATAAACAGAATGCATATTTGTTAATAGACAATTAATGTAAACTTATACAATAGCAAAGTACCTTGTGAAGTGCTCTTAGAGTTTCCAATATGCATATCAGTATCCTTGATTGTTGCATCTTCTATAACCAACCAAAAACCAAATACGCAGACAAACATTAGATTTCTAGTACATTCAACACTTTTAAGCAGATAATAAAAGTAGAAACAAATTGCTACTGCTACAACTAATCTGAAAACAATTGTGTAAATAAGAGAAGTATATCAAAAAACTACTGTTACAACAATTTAAATGACAATCATGAAGAAGAATATTAGTGTGCATATCAGTATCCTTGATTGTTGCATCTTCTATAACCAACCAACAACCAAATACATAGACAAACATTAGATTTCTTGCTACTGCTACAACTAATTTGAAAACAATTGTGTAAATAACAGAAGCATTACAAATAAACTACTGTTACAACAATGTAAATAACAATCATGCAAAATAATATTAGATTAAATGTGCACATAAAAATAATAAGAACATAAAATTGCTGTTGCTACGACCAATTAAAAACCAATTATGTAAAAACAATCAGATACACAAACAATATATTAAAGCTACATACAACATTAATATATAACCAATTAAGAAACAGTCATGTAGACAACATTAGATTAATTATACATGCAACATTAGTAAGAAATAACAGCAGAACAAACAAATGGCTCATTAACAACATACGTTCTGAAGGGGCATGTGTGTTTTTATTCCTGGATACTTTTGCAAGTCGTTTAGAGTGTCTTTGAGGCTGCATATTGGAATCCACTTTCGTAGATACGGGTTTTTGATTTTTGGTGGAAGATCAGCTGCACATTACAAATTATATATATAGTCCCAACCCAAGGCAATGACATTTAAAAGTTTTTGATATATACACAACTTAATTATAGGCATAAAAGATGTAGTATATCTTCTACAAAATAAATCTTATATGCTTTAAATATATACTAAAAAAAAACGTATATCTTCTATAAATTAACAATATTTTCGGGTATATATATGTATAAGAAAGCATATACTAATCTATTCCATAATTATAGCTTAGCAACATCATTTTTTTAAGCATGACATAAATATTTTCTTATGTAGATCACAAAAAAAATGCTTGGTCCATTGGTTGAAGTATTCGTATGTGGATCAAATGGCCAGGGTTCAATTCTTGCAAAGGCCAATTTTAATTAAATTTTTAAATGCGAAATTTCTAGCAAAATCAATAATGCTTATGTGGCAAATCCGAATTTTCTACTAAAATCAATAATGCTTATGTGGCAAATCCGAAATTTAAAAATAAATAAATAATGCTTATGTGGCAAGAAAATCGAAAATTTTAAACAAAATGTGCTTAGGTGGAATTATGACATGGCATTACTGGGCAATCTAACAATTGATGACGTCATGCACATATTGTTATATATATTATGTAGATATATATATATATCTCTACATTATATATAACAGGAGGCGTTACACGTAGATAATGCCACATAAATGCCACCTCAATGCCACATAATCATAAAAATGCCACATAATCATCATCACATTTATTGGCAACTATGTAAATTCGGATTAAATTTTCTAAAAAATAAGACTGCATAGGTTCGAACTTGGGATGTTAGGCACAATTAAACAACACCTCAACCATTGGAGCATTCCAATGGTTGTGAAACAATTTGCAAGTCATAATTGATATTGCATTAACCTGTCAAATATTAATGTATTAGGGTTTTTATTTACAGAACAATATTACGTTATTAAAAAGACCAAGGCTTATGAGAATTTAGTATTCAAGGTATATTGATACTCATCTGTTGTTGATAAGATATGACTAATATCATTCATTCATCTTTTGAATAATAGAATATAGACCATTACAAAACAATTTTATTATGTATTGACTACCCTACACGGTATATTTAAATTACTAACACCATGTATTATATCTTTTCAGATGACTTCGATTAAGAAGTTTTTAATGATTAGGGTAAAGTTCATGGTTGATAAAGACGAGTCTGTGTTTCTCAACCCTATGTACACCTCTTTTTTCTAAGAACCCTAATGATACATGTCCATGCAACGCCAGTTCGTTCTACATTCGTCCAAGAAAAAGGTAAATTGCTACATTATATTATGTTACGCTGCCTCCCTTATCAGGTACTTTTTAGCTTATGGTGTAATTTTTTTTGTATATCTTTATAAACTATGTTGATTGTTTGTAAAATTTCTTTTTGTTCTTAATTTGTATGGCCAGATCATGTACATATGCTGCTGAAAGCATACAAATACTCCTAATATGGATTGGCAGGTATAAAGTTAGATGTAATCTATGTTGTTGATTTTATTACTTCACCATCAGTTATTTTTATTACGTGTTAAAATATTGCAGGGCTCACAAATGAAATCAGGGTCGAGGCAAGATTCTATTTGGGTTTTTGAGTGTGTCTTACAGATTACTACCTGGCTACAAATCTTTCTTTGGAGAACCAGCAGCGTAACGATGCAGCAGAAAGATCTCCTGATTGTAAGCGCCCTATTTTATTTTTCCAGTTACACAGGTGATGTGTTTATTTTACTTTCATATTATCAATCATAGATCATGCATGAGGTAACTGTGCCAACATTCTGTCGTGCGTCACTGTATGTTTTGTGGGTCGCTGTATGTTTTGTCGTGGGTCACTGTATGGTTTTTTCTTTTAAAAGCTTTTTTATCTTAATACCTTTGGTCTTTCAGGGTTACTTCCAGAAGTTATATGATTTGATGACCACTATCTCAGTTCTCGCAGGTTACAGATTTACATCTTCACAAAATTGACCATATCACAATTCTTAGCCCTTGTGGTCCAGAGTTCAGTCAGCTTCACTGCTCCAAACTGCTTTTGGTTTTCGAATTTACAGTATTCTAATTTTCACATAATCAGCCTAATATGACTAATTATTGAACATGTTTGCGGCTTTTAGATTGTTGGATTCTCACAGACCTTATGGAAGAAGCAAGGCTACATACTACAACATACAATAGGTAAGTTTATTTTTCGTATTAGGTTACTTTAAGTTTCAGGTATGTGTCTTTTTCGGTTGTTGTTTCGAGTGAAGGTATGTTGCTTTTTCGGTCAGGGGAGACTGCCTTTTGGGGGCATCATAGGTGTTAAGTTAGGTATCTTTTGGCTTTGATATTGGGAAAGAACAATGGATTGCAACTATACTTCGAACATATGTGATTAGAAGAACGAAATATAAGCACCAATATGATAATTATCTTTTTTGTTTCTGTTGTCATTATAATATCGGCTATTTGCATCTAATTTTGATATGTGACAGACTTGGATGCACTCAACCAAGACAGTTGGCGGCAATTAGCGTCACTAAAAGTGTGACTGAAACGAATGAAGCTGAGACTTGGTAACTCAGATATTTGGCAGGTAGTTAAAACTGAGCGATGCAAAAAGAGATAAAAAGAATTACACAAATATGGAGTTGAGTTGGAAAACACATGATAAGGCAAAACACATGAGCTGCGCTAAATTTTTCAGAAGGTGTGAAGGTATGTGCAATTTTATCTCATTTTTCATCTTTCTTTTGGGTAATTTTTTCAAATTAATGTTTATTTTTCATTGTGCAGCATATTCTTTTAACAGCAGTTTTGGCCTGTGGGCAAAGGTGAATGACTGACTGAAGTTGAGTACCTAAAGCATGACAAGGCAAAATACTCGCTAGGTACCTGAATTGAGGCTTAAGATGACCTAGACGCATATGATTTTCGATTCTATATGTTAGGTACTAACGAATGTTATTGTCTCAATTGCTTTTGTGTCGTAGGATATCTTTTAGTGTCTGGCTTTTGTGTCGTAGGATATCTTTAGTGTCGTATTAATGGTGCAGGCTATATTGGTGCGTTTGAGTATGTTGATGACCACATATCAGAAATATTGATGTCGAACTGAATGGATGCTCGAACAAATGTGGTATCAGCAGCCCACGTTCTGATGTTGGTGTCATGGAAATTGAGCCATTGAATGCTATGCTTCTCAATCATGGACTTTGTGTGTACTTGATGCGTGGTTTTGTAACCTTACAACAGGTTTTACCTCTCGAGGGATCTCAAGAGGCTTACAACCCCACCAGGCAGTGTACCTGACCGATGTAGTATAGTGTAGTGGTAAGTACGGGGGATTGATCGTTCTCCACAGGGAATAGTGTTCGTCAGGTATGAAAAACTACTTTAGTAGGTCTAAGGGTGAGGGAAGATTCTTTTTTGTATTTTTATATTTTTATGAAAGCAGGTAAAATCTCGGGTTTGAAAGAGTGGGCAGAATTAGTTGCTAGTCAACTAACCCAAATAACTACGAATGCAAATAAAATAAAATAACAGAAAATGAAAAGGTTGATGAAACTTATATAGAGAGAAATGTGTTTACTTAGATTTCCTTACTCCCTAACTATCTTTTACCGGTTGATTAGTGTGTATTAATTGCGTGAATGACGGGCGTATTCCTTAATACCAATCGTGGGGTGGCGTACGTACTTCCCCAACTCTATAAGCTCCTACTTCACTCCTATGTCGAGCCGGCTAAGAAGCTCCTAACATGGGATCACTAGAATTTGCTCATGCATTAAATACAACCATAAAAACCTTAGTACGCATTGGTTCATGTTTCTTAAGACGTTCAAGCAAGTTACCGAATAGGAAGTTAGCCAGTTTTCTTAAGCCTAACATCGATGAACAATCATCCAATACAATTAGTAACACACTAATAACCAACAATCAATAGTTAGGTTTCATTAGATCTAAGCAAACACAAGATAAATCT
The DNA here is from genome assembly GCA_021014915.2 of Artemisia tridentata subsp. tridentata. Classification (NCBI taxonomy): domain Eukaryota; kingdom Viridiplantae; phylum Streptophyta; class Magnoliopsida; order Asterales; family Asteraceae; genus Artemisia; species Artemisia tridentata. Next base: position 26,568,718 of record CP139507.1, on the reverse strand, counting down.
AGCCTAGCATGTTAATAAAAAGACAAGAACAAGATGTAATCAAACAACACATAGACATATTGAATGATTAAATAATAACTTATCTTCAATTAAACATGGGAGATCCAAGGGTATGAAAACCCTTAAAAATGGCAGAAATTCGTCTAGGGTTTCTCCTCCAAAATTACACACAATAAGTTCCACACCAATGACAAAAAATTGCAAAACTATATATAGAGTTTAAGGGCTGACGGCGTCACGTTGTAGATCCTGACGCCGTCACCTCGCCGCTTTTAGGGTTCCCGGATGGCCTTCCTGACGCCGTCCCTCTTTAGTGCTCCAAAATCCGCTCTGGCCTATCAAGGGGTGACGCCGTCAGAATTGAGCTTGACGCCGTCCCTCTTTAGTTTAAACCGTGACGACCTTGATCACATTAAAGGGTGACGCCGTCAGATTTTTCATGCAAAATTCTCTGGCTTATCATGAGTAATTTTCACATCCACCTTTTTTTGCCAAGCCATGACGCCGTCTGGGGAAATTCCTGATGCCGTCAAAGGTACTTTTCAGCTGATTTTGAGACTTTGTCGTTTTCTTCACTTTTATGCTCCAAAAACGTCCAAAATGCTTCCTTTTCCAGATTTCTTCTCAAAAGTACCTAAAATGACAAAAGGAACGATTTAGGGCAATATTTGATCAAATAAATACGATTTAGGGCTTAAATGACCCCCTAAAAGCGGTACACTTTTCGCTTCATCAAATACCCTTACACTTGAGATTTGCTTGTCCTCAAGCAAATGCGCTTTTATTCTAATCAAAATACAAGTTAGGGGTCATTTAACACTAATATAAAAGTAATTACAACAAATAGTCGTTTCACTTTAATCATAATAAGCACGGAGATTATAGACTAGCACCTCACAAGTAGTGTTTAGATACTCACATCTCTCAAGTGTCATCAAAATAAATCTCATAAATGAAAACGGATAATATCTCTCACTACCTGTCATAGCAAATAGATTACCATATGCTTGAGAAAGGATCGAAAACCTCCTCCACTAGGCGTAAGCACCTAAGATAAACTATCAAAGAGGGCTTTTAAATGGGTTATAACGTTAGGTGTAGGGATATGATAAACACGGTTTTGTTGGATAAGGGATATTTTACTGGTGGCGAGTTAAAGATCTTGATTAATTACATGTACTATACAATGTTGCTAAGCCAAGACTCGACTCAATCTTAAGCTAAAAACAAAATAACAAAAACATAAAATGAAACGGGATGGTAGTCCGTATGTTTTTTCCATTTTTCTTTTTCTCATTTTTTTGTATTTTTCTTGATTTTTTTGATTTTTTTTTTTTTTTTTTTTTTCATACACTCTTGCCCTACCATCCAAAATAATACATCATAGGGGCGTTGCATTCCCCTTACACTTGAACTTTTACATAACTTTACAAATAACTATTCTAATGACTCGAATTAAGATAATTGAAAAACTTGGAGTACTTTTAAAATATTTAGCACATATGGGGGTAATAATGTTGTTCTTCCCCATTACTCCATTACACTAGTACTTTACCCATGAGTCCCAATCGTCCCAAAACAATATGTATAAGGATATGACTCGACTTAGCAACCATGTAATCAATTAGATAATTAACTTGGGTTTAAACAAATGTTGTCACAATAATGCACTAAAAATGAGTGCATACAAGGTAGGCTAAGGCGATTTGGGTGTACATTTAAGTGGGGTGTAAACAAATTCTTCCTTTAAGTAAAATGTTTAAAGGTCGAAACGAAAAGATAGGCTCTGAGGGGTGTACTAGGGGTATCGTGTACTAAAAATGAGTACAACGCAAAGGGTGTGGGAGAATTACTTGACCAATGTAGCCAAAGTAATTATAACAAAAACACAGGTGTAAAACAATGGGTTAATCCTAATGCCTCTTATCATGTAGTAAATCTAACTACACGAATGTAGTCTCACTTGTGGCCTCGGAATGGTCCTAACGCAAGTTCTAGAATCTAAGTGCTACCGGTACACACATCATAGCATAAATGCTTTTCCTACCAATTCTAGGGGCGAACCTCACATATTTGGGGGTGGAAAATTTTTTAGTGGTACGGTTTTTGTGCTAGTCATATAACTCCTATCCATGAGACGCTCATTAAGATCAAAGTTTCACTCCTATATGTTGTAAAAAATTTTAAATTTGGCACTAAAATTGCCCTAACAGGTATTTATCTTAGTTTTATTACACATCTACTATTAAATAAACAAAAATCAAGTGCAATTGTATTCTCTAAAGTATCGTACTTTTACCCCCCCCCCTCCCTTACATTTAAGATGAACATTGTCCCCAATGTTCAAATAACAAGATGTAAAAGCATAAAGTAAAAGAATGAAATCAAATACTCCCCTGATTCGCTCGGTGGATAATGTGGTAACACGGTTAGATCTTCTTCCAAGGTAATGTTGAAGCTCCATGACTAATGCATCGCCATAAGCTTGATCCAACAAACATTTCCTTGTCCAAAATAACCTGTTAAACCTGAGAAAACAAACATGAAAACCTGCATAACATCGGCGGGATAAATTCTATATATAAGGATATAATGCTTGTGGAATGATAATTTTGCAGATTCCTGGAGTTTATAAGTTATAGATTTAATAAAAACTTTTTATGAAAACAAAACTTTCAAAAATTTTCAGAAAATTAGAGCTGACGCCGTCAGGTTGTAAATCCTGACGCCGTCAGAAATGATCTGACAGAATTCTCATGTTAAGTTTTCGGAAAAATTTTGGAAAAAACCTATACCTTACTTCCTGGAAATCCTGCAAAACATCATTATGACTCGATACAAGCATTTGACTCAAACAAATACTAATATGTATGTTCATTTATTATTATTACGATTCATGTTCGTTTGTTCTAATAAACCGATTTAGATTTCCCTTACACTTAACTTTTGCAAAATACCTTTATATGTAGTTAAGACGAAGTTAAAAACAAGATAAAGCATTTTCACAATTTAGTTTCGAACATGAATCAATAATAATAAAAATTAAACATACATACGGAAGCAAATAAAATCAAACAAACAAATAAATAAACACACAAAGCAAATAAAGCTTGGGTTGCCTCCAAAGAAGCGCTTGTTTTTGTTCGAGTCACGAGCCTGACTCTACCCTTATTTAACGGATAAAGGAGAGGTTTTTCCTACACTTAGGATTAAGTGCGGGTGATAGTAGCGATACACACCATCTTGGTGGAAGTATGCCGCGTGAGGAAAGAGTGGTGGATGAATTATATACTCAAAGGGGTGTGCTCCTTTCATCATAACCTTACCTAGTTCACTTTGGTCAATGGGTGAATTAAAGTTTTCTCCTAAAAAGGGATCATCTTCTATCAACTTCGAGAGATTCCTAGTTGGGAATCCATCTTGACCTAATAAACCCGGTTTAAACCCATAATGTTTCTTGTGATCAATCATGAATGGGTGATGTAAGTATGTAAGGTCATGGTTCACTCCTATATTAGCTTCCACTCCACATGGCCTAGAGTCTACTACCTTAATCTTAACATTACCCAGACTACATGGTTTGATGGGTGGATCGGGACCTTTTTTAATTCCTAAATTCACATCTAAAGATGGAAGATTAGGTAACGGTTTTGGTTGAGGCTCCGGTTCATCAAAAATAGGAAATCCCCTAGAACTAAGAGTAAGGTTGTGATCACTATAAGCATTCAAACCTATATCCTCTAGTTGTGTTTGGTTCAAAGGTTCTACCTCCATCGGGATTCCTAAAGTCTCTTCTACTTCTTCCGGGTAAGTCACGGGCGGTGTGTGTGCCTCAAATGATGGTAGGACTTGTGAGGTACTTAGCGGGCTTATGTTACTAACCTCATCATTCCTTGTGTCAAGATCACCTATATCCTCATCATGGGTTTTGGTAGAATTTAAACCTAACATTTTCCCTAATATCTCAAGTGCTTCTCTAGGCATCTCAACTTCTATATCCGAATCATAAGGATCATCCTCAATATTCTGACTGCTATATTCAAATTGCCCAAAAGATTCATCATGTGTTTCTTGAGATTCATCGTCATCGATCATAAAACCTAGGTCTTTTTGCTCAATATGCTCATGTTCGGCTAAATCCTCCTCAATTGTTTCCTCAAGTTGTGATGTATATGAACCCATTAATTCATTAAACTTATGGTTCACGGTTAGGAGGCTTTCCTCAAATTTTTTCCAAAGGGTCTTATTAAAAGGAGTTGATCCTAACAATGATTGTTTAATAGAAGCCACACATGCACATAATTCATCAAACCTATCAAACTTTATACCCATCTCCTCTTGTATATATCTAAGATCACTTAAAAATTCATTGGAACAACAGGAAGCAAATCTATCCGTGTAAAGTAATTGTTCCTCTATTGTTAATGATCTAAATGGAATTTCATCCGCCATGGTGACAAATGAAAATGGTTTTACAAACAAAGGGCACAAAGAAAAAGATAGACTAAAGAAATCTAATAAAAAGAAAAATAAAAATCTCACTAAAAAGGAATCTAGTGAGTAGACCTAATAAAATAAAAATTCAACCTAAACAATAACTATTCTCCGGCAGCGGCGCCAAAAACTTGATGCGTGGTTTTGTAACCTTACAACAGGTTTTACCTCTCGAGGGATCTCAAGAGGCTTACAACCCCACCAGGCAGTGTACCTGACCGATGTAGTATATTGTAGTGGTAAGTACGGGGGATTGATCGTTCTCCACAGGGAATAGTGTTCGTTAGGTATGAAAAACTACTTTAGTAGGTCTAAGGGTGAGGGAAGATTCTTTTTTGTATTTTTATATTTTTATGAAAGCAGGTAAAATCTCGGGTTTGAAAGAGTGGGCGGAATTAGTTGCTAGTCAACTAACCCAAATAACTACGAATGCAAATAAAATAAAATAACAGAAAATGAAAAGGTTGATGAAACTTATATGGAGAGAAATGTGTTTACTTAGATTTCCTTACTCCCTAACTATCTTTTACCGGTTGATTAGTGTGTATTAATTGCGTGGATGACGGGCGTATTCCTTAATACCAATCGTGGGGTGGCGTACGTACTTCCCCAACTCTATAAGCTCCTACTTCACTCCTATGTCGAGCCGGCTAAGAAGCTCCTAACATGGGATCACTAGAATTCGCTCATGCATTAAATACAACCATAAAAACCTTAGTACGCATTGGTTCATGTTTCTTAAGACGTTCAAGCAAGTTACCGAATAGGAAGTTAGCCAGTTTTCTTAAGCCTAACATCGATGAACAATCATCCAATACAATTAGTAACACACTAATAACCAACAATCAATAGTTAGGTTTCATTAGATCTAAGCAAACACAAGATAAATCTAGCCTAGCATGTTAATTAAAAGACAAGAACAAGATGTAATCAAACAACACATAGACATATTGAATGATTAAATAATAACTTATCTTCAATTAAACATGGGAGATCCAAGGGTATGAAAACCCTTAAAAATGGCAGAAATTCGTCTAGGGTTTCTCCTCCAAAATTACACACAATAAGTTCCACACCAATGACAAAAAATTGCAAAACTATATATAGAGTTTAAGGGCTGACGGCGTCACGTTGTAGATCCTGACGCCGTCACCTCGCCGCTTTTAGGGTTCCCGGATGGCCTTCCTGACGCCGTCCCTCTTTAGTGCTCCAAAATCCGCTCTGGCCTATCAAGGGGTGACGCCGTCAGAATTGAGCTTGACGCCGTCCCTCTTTAGTTTAAACCGTGACGACCTTGATCACATTAAAGGGTGACGCCGTCAGATTTTTCATGCAAAATTCTCTGGCTTATCATGAGTAATTTTCACATCCACCTTTTTTTGCCAAGCCATGACGCCGTCTGGGGAAATTCCTGACGCCGTCAAAGGTACTTTTCAGCCGATTTTGAGACTTTGTCGTTTTCTTCACTTTTATGCTCAAAAAACGTCCAAAATGCTTCCTTTTCCAGATTTCTTCTCAAAAGTACCTAAAATGACAAAAGGAACGATTTAGGGCAATATTTGATCAAATAAATACGATTTAGGGCTTAAATGACCCCATAAAAGCGGTACACTTTTCGCTTCATCAGTACTGTGTAAGTTTATTATTGGTTTTTAAAAAGTGCGAAAATGTTGGGTAACAATGGTGTTATATCATGGTCATCTTATTTAATGCGTTGTTATGCTTTCAACAGCGCAACAGGAGCACTCCTTGCAGCAGCTAAGCGTTTGCATTCCGCTCCAACAGTTGCAACCGGACTCGCCTGAATTTGATCCGTATGAGCAGAAGCGTAACATGGTGTCATTTCCATTTAGTTCAAAGAAAAACCACCAGGAGGGGGAGAGAAATGGCAGGGGATCAAAGGATAAGAATTGGGGGGAGTCGGTTAAAGACCTGTGTCTTGGCGTGGCAAGCCTTGCTGACTTGGTGAGTTTGCAGCCATGACAGTTTTTGATAAATGGAAGGAAACTGGTGCGTGTTTTTTGAGTGTGTCTTTAATCCGCTTGATGGTGATCACACTTCCAGTCAACTTCTTTGCTGATTCTTAGAGCGTGTTTTGCTTTGTTGATGCACTGCAGCTGTGAACCTTACACAAGTTATAAGATAACCTTTGATAATTTTAATTCTTTCTTTGCACTTATTTGTGATGTTCGTACCATTGATTATCAGACTTGACTTGAGCGACTGTGAAATTTGCGGAAACTTATGAGCAGGCAGAGAGTTTGAAGTTGCAAAGATGACGCCAATTATCTTATTTCTTATGCAGGCCTTATGGAATTGTGGTGCGGTAGTTTGTTACACCTAGGTAGCGTATCATCAATTAATTGACATTGCTAATTTAGAAATTGTTTTTTCCGATAGGTGCTTCAAACAGACGATTTGAGAATCAAGGCGCGGCACAATCAAACGTCACGTCTACAAGTTCCTCGAGTTATGGTATTATAAAATTACAATATTATCAACGGTTGTATTATATTTCTATTTTATATTCATTTTGTTTACGTCCAATTGTATTTGGAGGTATAGCCGCATCAGCAGATGCGTATAAAGTTTGTAATTTTCTATATACACGTGCGTTGCAGAATTTACATTGCTTACTTGAGTGTCTTTTTTCCAATAGGTGTTGTTTTAACTCATTGGCCGTGGACGTGTTTTTATGATGTGTTTATAACATCCAACGTAGTTTCAAGATGTAACCGGTTCAAAATGGAACTACGTTGATGATATTAATGTCGAGGCTATTAATCGAAATCACATGTGTTAGACTCGGTACCATGCCAACAAGATGTTATCAGGTATGAATGAGCCAAGTTGGCTAATTTTGTATCTCTAATAGGTCAAACAAAGGAAAAAAAGGTTAAAAGAGATAGATCGAAGCTAATATTGATTATAATAAATCAATATACTATTTTAACTCATTGGCCGTGGACATGTTTTTATGATGTGTTTATAACAGCCAACATAGTTTCAAGATGTAACCGGTTCTAAATGGAATTACGTTGATGATATTAATGTCGGGGCTATTAATCGAAATCACAGGTGTTAGACTCGGTACCATGCTAACAAGATGTTATCAGGTATGAATGAGCCAAGTTGGCTAATTTTGTATCTCTAATAGGTCAAACAAAGGAAAAAAAGTTGAAAGGAGATCGATCAAAGCTAATATCGCTTATAATAAATCATTATACTATTCAAATGTCGATTATTCAGACTTGAGTGTTAACTCTGTATAAATATATTTATTATTCCTAAAGATGAATTATGATGTCTTTAATAGGCTTCTGATAGTTGGAAATAGCTTTTTGGAAAGAGCATATTCACGTCATTGTGCAAGAGCAGGTAATTTGACTCATGTGTACAATAGTTTATATATTACATACTTGAGATGAATGATATCAGTTACGAAAAACAAGCTCATAATTTTGGACATCAAAGTGTGATGATGTTGCCACCTTTTCTAAGATTGTTTTGTGTACACGGCATTGTTTTATAGGTATGTGCATAGCCATTTGTGGAAATCAGGAAGTAACTTATCAAATTATGATTTACTTGATCTGCAAAAGTTTTAATTGTTGTATGCGTTTCTGAAAGTACAAAACCAAATGTACCAAGAACGTTGGACATGGAACCCGAGTACATATGCCCCAAATTTTGTGAGAAGCGGTTAAAAGAGCCGACAGTAAGAATGACGTTTGGAAACTTCCTATACTATTCATTATCTGAATGCAGGTTTCTATTATGAATGCACAACTAACCATGAGTTAAATGATAAAATCCTAGGAATATGTTGAATCACATAAGTATGGTTATTTTCACTGCACTTTGCAACTGATCCTAGCACATATGACCATGTTACCAGCTCAAAGACGGTTAAAGTGTAAGGCTATCTTCTGAATGTAGATGAAAAACAGAAGGTATATATTCTATGTAATTAATTATTAATCCCAGCACATAAAATGACCTTCGTAATTGGGAAGATTAACAGCTCAATACAACGAGTGAGGCTGAAACCCATATCATTCCACAAACGATATGTTCCTTGGGTGTCAAAGATTAAATTAATGCATTATACTACATGCATTCCCATACCTGTAGGTGACAATTTTGACCCATTTACTTCTAAATGGGTCAATTAGGGTTGTGTTTTATCTCAAACGGGTCTAATATTTTTTTTGTTATAAGGGAACATGTCAAAAGTTGTCCAAATTTTATTATGTTCAAAGATTTAGATTCAGATTGTAATAACATTGTTATTGCAATCACAAAATATTGAATTCATTATTTGTATAAAAGTTGGACAATATTGTTTATGTAAGTAGCGACATCCAAGGCAATGTAATTAATAATAGTCGCATATAAGTTATGAGTAACCAAACTGAACGACATAATATTTTGGCTGAAACATATCTTTTGTTCTTCGGGCACATTTAGGACTATGTGAATGAAGGTTGGAAGGAGAAGAAGATGTTTCGGTTGTGGATGAACTGATGGAAGCTCTTCATGCATGCACGTTGGCCAAAAGAAATTATTCAGGTTCATATTTTTGTATTTTTTTATAAGAAATTTGTATCGCTTTTGTGAACACTTCAGATGCCGTACTGAATCGGTTTAACTATTTTCAATTAAAATGGGATTTTGAAATTTTTGAAAGATAAAAAAGAAAGTATGGCGAGGATGCGTTGAAGGAAGGAATGGGCGGTGGTGGTGGTCATGACCCATTTAACATCATACAATCCTTTGCTGACCTTCTGATTCGTAAGCGGCTGATTGGTAGAAGGTATGGTGATGACAAGGTGCAAGATGACATGAAAGTATGGCCTTTTAGGATTGTGGAAGGGAAAAATGGTAAGCCAATGATCGTACTCACCCACAAGAATGACGAGAAGCAGTTTGCAGCAGAAGAAATTTCATCCATGGTTCTTGCGAAGGTCAAAGAGGTTGCTAACACATACCTTAATGTTGACGTCAAAAGTGCAGTTATCACTGTTCCCGCTTATTTTGACGATTTACAGCGCCAAGCAACAAAGGATGCAGCTACTGTTCCTGGCCTTGATGTTCTTCATTTGCTGAACTAGCCAACTACGGCTGCTATTGCCTACGGACTAGACAAGAAAGCTACTATCAGTGGCGAAACTAATGTTCTTATCTTTGACTTAGGAGGTGGTACTTTTGATGTCTCTCTTGTCACCATTGACAAAGAGGATTTTAAGGTTAAAGCTGTTGGTGGTGATACTCATCTGGGTGGTGAGGACTTTGATAATCGAATGGTGCAACACTTTGTTGATGAATTCAAAAGGAAACACAAGAAAGATATCAGCAGGAACCCAAGAGCGTTGGGGAGGTTAAGAGACACTTCCGAGAGAGCAAAGAGGGTTCTCTCCTCATCAACTCGGACTGGGGTTAATATTGACTGCTTGCACGACGGTGTTGATTTTTCATCAAATATAACACGGGCGAAATTTGAGGATCTAAATATGGAATATTTCAACAAGTGTATGGAAAGTGTGGAAAAGTGTCTAGCTGATGCCAGATTCGACAAGGACATGGTGGATGAGGTGGTTTTAGTCGGTGGGTCAACAAGGATTCCAAAAGTTCAACAAATGTTGACGGAGTACTTTGATGGTAAGGACCTTTGCAAAACAATCAACCCTGATGAGGCTGTTGCTTATGGTGCAACAATTTTGCTGCAAACATGAGTGGTAAGGGCAATCAAGTAGTTCGAGATCTGAATTTACTTGATGTCACTCCTCTTTCGCTTGGTGTGGAGTCAATTGGACAGGTCATGAGTGTTTTAATCACAAGAAATACACCCATAACTGTTACAAAAGAATCACTCCGTCAAATGGTTGTTGACAACCAGTCCGGTTTTCTGTTCAAGGTTTTTCAGGGTGAGAGAAGTAAATAAATAGACAACATTTGCCTAGGTGAATTTGAGCTTTCCAACATCCCTCTTGCCCCTAGGGGTGTGACAAAAGTAAAAGTACGGTTTGACATTGATGCAAATGGCATAATGGAAGTATCAGCGGAGGAACTTAAAACTGGTCACAAAAACAACATAACAATCACAAACCATAATGGAAATTTCACGGAGGAAGAACTTGAGAGGATGCTAGAAGACGCGGAGAGATACAAATCGGAGGATCAAGAATATAAAATGAAGGTAGAGGCATGCAATGAATTTGAATAATACGTTTATGACTTGAAAACAAGAGTGGATAATCCCAACGTGAGGAGGAGGCTAAGCCAGAAAGATTTGCCGAAGATAGTTGACGCTGTTGAGAGAGCAATGCAGTGGCTTGATTACAATAAGCTTGCTGAAACTGATGTGATAGCAGACATGCAAGACCAATTGGAACATATGCGTGAGTCTATTGGTTGGTAGTTATGTTAGGAATTAGAGGGAGCAGCATTCACGTGAGAAATTTTCTTCAAATGACTTGAAGTTTCATGAACTTTTTCTCAACATTTTACATTTTATTTTGATTTCAATCCAAATGGATTACTTTAAATTGTGTGTTTCATGAACTTTCTTTATGTTTAGTGATCTTTATTATTATGAAACTTTAAAGATTACCTTGGTTTGTTCTCCAATACATATAGGTGGATAACTGGTAGTAAGACTTGGCTAGCTTTTCCTTTAATTTTACGGAGGCTATCTTTTCTTTTAATACTACCGACTTATCAACTCCACCACACACATGTTCTGATTTTGGGTAGGTGAAAACAAGAGATCTGTTGGACAAGGTTGTACTTGTGCTATACTATAATTCAGGTTCTCAACTATCAAAACATAAAAGAAGTCCTTAATTACAAGCCTTATTAAAAACATTTTAACGAGATCATGTGGTGTTCAATTTATACTGTAGATATCGCTTTCTTTGGATTTAAGAGGATTAAGTTGGTAGCTCTAATGGGTTGAAAATTGAGCGAATCAGAACATCCTTCCCATGTAAGCATTCATTGCAAACAATTGTGAAAAAACCCAAATCGTGTACATATTAATCATTTAGGTGAAAATTTTCAGGTTTTTTATATGTAATTAGAAGTTGAAATTAGAAATTAAACTCTCTACTTTGTAATGCTTCAAGATATGAATGCAACATAGATGATAACTAAAATATCATAAAATTGGCATCATTAATATATTCTTCGCAATCATGTTATATAATTGCTTTACATTCTTTATACAAAATAATAATAATAATAATAATAAAATAATAAAAATAAATAAATAAAAAAAACCAAAATAAACAAATATAACAATTAAAATGTACGTGAAACCCACCTTTCTTAAATCCACACCGTTCTTAAAATATATATATATATATATATATATATATATATATATATATATATATTACTTAAGCACTCTGTTCTTACAAATGAATTTCCGGTAACAAACACAATCAAATATTAGATAAGCCACCCGTCCTTGAAAATGAATTTCCGTTAACAAAAACAATCAAAAGAAAAATTAAGTTTTTCCATGTGACACGTGCATTATTAAACAGTATATACAAAAGAGGGAAACACGATAAACAACAAATTAAATATTCACTTACAAATACAAATATAACAATTAAAATGTATGTCAACCTCAACTTTTTTAAATCCACACCGTTCTTAAAAAATAAAAACATAAATTAATACCAACAAAATATTACTTAAGCACTCTGTCCTTACAAATGAATTTCCGTTAACAAAACTCAATCAAATATTAGCTAAGCCACCCGTCCTTAAAAATGAATTTCCGTTAACAAAAACAATAAAAAAAAAATTAAGTTTTTCTATGCAACACGTGGATTATTAAACAGTATATACAAAAGAGAGAAACACCATAAACAAGAAATTAAACATTCACTCAAATACAATAAATAAATAAATAAATAGATAGATAGATAAATAAAAATGAAACACATCTAAATAATCCTAAAATCTTAAAAATTAAAAATAAAAATAAAAATTTAAATTATTAAAAAAAAAACACAAAGAACAATTAAAATGTATGTTAACCTCACATTTCAAAAAAATATTTAACGTAAACTAATATCATCAAAATATTGATTAATCTCCCCATCCTTAAATATAACTTTTAATTGACTAATACCATCAAAAGAATAATTATAAGTCATGTCTGTCTCTTTATTAATACACAAATTATAACTGTAAAAGATCACTAATATACGTACATGACTAAATTAAAATGTAAATTACAAGTCATTGCCCGCCCAACGGTCGGGCTTAACCAAGACCCATTCTTTACCGCGACCGTCATGGTAAACAACATATTCTACTTATCAGCTAAACTTTTGAATTAATAGCAACTAATGAAATATCAGAACTATCTACAAATAAGCTAATAATACACCCACATTATGATTGCAGACCCAAGAATGCATCACATTTGCACTTGGTACCATCACAATGCTCATGTAAATGAAGACAGTGTCGTTTACACCCCGTTCCGTGCAGATGTTGGTTATTACTTTAAGTTGGTAAGCCATACATAATAATGTTACAAACACAAAAGTTAAATTCATCTCATTAATAGTTTAAACTGATACCAAAAACCCTTTTACCAAGCAGAAAATCAAATAAGAAATCTGGGACAACTTGAACATGCACAAGTACAGAAAAGCAGAGATCGTACACATGAATGTGAGTTACCGAGTCAATCTGCAGGTGGTTTTACACAGAAATAACCCTTTTAAGATAAAAGCTTTGGTGATGGTGGGAAACTGGTATCAGTTTGGACAAGATTGCCACTTTGAAGAACAAAAGATGATGCGTCTAAAGCTGGTGCGTAATGAGCTTCAATCTATCGATGGAGAACAACATCAAGTACCAATATTCCATGTCTGTTAATATACTATGGTAAGGTAACCGTGTAGGACAACATGATACAACTTATAATCTGCTAGAATGGAATTTTGTGGTTATCATGTTTGTGTCAAAAATAACTCTTTAATATAATTACCAAAGATTTCGGTCCATTTTAGTTACAATTGTTGCTAAAACAAAATGTTAATGTAGCCACCACATATACTTAGCATATCCATACATCAATAGTCAACCACATGACGTAAAATATCCAAACACCAGATAAACTCAATTATTCGCTGCCTGTTTTCCGACAAAGATAAAGTTTCCTTTTAACCCTATTGTATGGGTAATGAGATTCAATCTATCAATGGTGAACTGCAACAAGTACCTATATTCCATGTCTGTTAATATATTATGGTAGGGAGACCATCTATCACATCTACGAACACAATATATCAACATATGTAAAATTACTCAAATGCTATTCTAAATATAACTTAAAACAAACTCAATATTGTATACAACGACAAAAATAATCTCAACATTCTTTAATTCAAACATCAATAAAATAATACCTACTTACATGACTCTATCTGTTAATTATAACTATACAATATAGTTGATATCAATGTGTAAAATTATATAATAATTTGTATGTTAGGGCATCAATATGTAAAATTAGTGCATTCGTTTTAGGGCGTCAATGTGTAAATTATATAATAATTTGTAGGTTGTTGAATGATAAGACATCCTATTACTCTATTGTATACAACGACAGAAATAATCTCAACATTCTTTAATTCAAACATCAATAAAATAATACCTACTTACATGACTCTATCTGTTAATTATAACTATACAATATAGCTGATATCCGTACATGAATAAGTTAAGTTATAACTATACAAGATAACTGATATCCTTACATGACTAAGTTAAAATGTAAATTACAAGTCATGCCCGCCCATCGGGCGGGCTTAGAAACTAGTATATATATATATATATATATATATATATATATATATATATATATATATATATATATATATACACACACTAACGAATCAAGGGGATATACAAGATTGAAGACTATAAAACGAAAGCCGAAAACGAAACTGTAACTCTGTAAGGTGGGTTAGTGGGCGGTTGGAGGTGGCTGAGCACCCGCCGGCCCTTTTTGGGTCCGTCCCTACTTATAAGTCCTGGTTGACATGTTTTGACAAATTTCTTGATTTCATTTTTTTTCTCCCATTTAGACATTTTAACAATAAGATATATCCGGAATTGATACGTTTTGATCATTGATAGTTAACATTATCACATCTACCATCCATCGAATACAAGTTCCTATGACACTGTTTGTCGCAATAACGCATGCTGATCAATTTCATTTATCGGTTACAATTTACCTTGCGGATAATTTTCGTTGATAACCCATAAACTTTTTTTCATCACTACATCTGCTGCTATAAAATCCCGTTGTTATGCACTGGTAGTAATAGTTATTTTGGTCGATCAAAATAAAAAGTTTCCCTTATATAAACCCGCTTTTCAGAATCCTCTTTCACGCTTTTCAGAAACCCCCTTTCACGCTTTTAACCCTGTACTTTCTCTCTCACCAAAACAGATCGCCATTCTCTCTCATAAAACAACACATCAGTGAGTACTTTAATTTAATTTAATTTTATAGGTTAATAATGATTAGGGTTTCGATACACCTAATTTTAAAATTAGGTCATTTTATATGTAAAATGATTTATAGATCCTATGTTACGGATTAGATCTATAGATGTATTATCTGTTAATTGTGTAAAGTGACTTGAAAGTAAGGTGTAATTTGTGATTAGGTGAGATCCTTGCAAAACATGTATCCTTTAAAGAACAAATAAGCCAATCTCAACCATCCATCCACCTTTCATCTAATGGCTGAGATGAAGCCAAAAATAACAAAGGGAGGCCATAATTGTCATTTTAGCTCATTTAATATAAAAACTCACTTTCCACATTTTTTTTAAAAACAACATATCTTGCAAACGGTAAATCTTCAAGCTACGAAAAATACACCATCGCGACGAGAATTAAATCATCTTTCTATAGATATGCACTTTTATATACTTTCGACGAACTTTTTTTTCAAAATTTCCGTCCAGAAAAATCCCACGGGATTCGTAAAAAAATCCCACGGGATTCGTAAAAAAATCTCACGGGATTCGTAAAAAGACGAATTTTTTTTTCAAAATTTCCATGTAGAAAAATCCTACGGGATTCGTAAAAAGACGATTTTTTTTTTTCAAAATTTTCGTCCAGAAAAATCCCACGGGATTCGTAAAAAAATCCCACGGGATTCTGTATAAATCCCATGGGATTTTCATTTTGCTTTATATAAACTGGAAGTACAAAATCACTTGAGATTCTATTTTTGTTGTGTAATATTATGAGAAAAATTCTTGTTCACTTTGAATATATTTTGTTTACATATATAATGTTTGTTACTTATATTCTGTTTGATCACATGGGTAATCTGTGTAAATCTCATGAGATTCTGTATAAATCTCATGTGATTCATTAGTCAATCCTATAAGATTCATTATGAATCCCGAGATTCAGTCATGTGAATCCCATGTGATTCACCATGTCCCATGTGATTCATTTACCCTACGCTTCATAATAATCCAAACACCCAACAATTCTTTTCATCTCATTAATCGCCTCCCCATCATCTCTAACTAAGGCCACAAGGAGTGGATGCGGGCTTCATTCACGGGCTCAAGCGGTTTCCAGCGGGCTCGGATGCCGCTTCTGCGGGTTTGGAACACGGGCTGCATTTGCGAGCTCAAAGCTCGCTGCGGGTAGAGGAAAAAGGAAAAAATAAGTGATTTGATTGGGTAATATTTAAAAAGGGTGTTGGGAGGGTTGAGAATGATGGGCGCCGCTAAAAAAGGTTGAAAAGGTTGAATGGAGGGTTGGAGGGTTGAAATGAGGTAGAGGAATTTGATTGATTAAAATTTAGGAGGGTCGGAGGGTAAAAAGGGATGACTCCCTCCGCTCTAACTAAGGGATAGAAAGTAGCAGCTGGTTTACTTAAACAACTACCACAGTCCCACTAATATCATCACCGCAACACCAAAACATGACCACCCATAATCTCATCACCATCACCACCATAATGATCTTTATCATCACTACACACTCACTAGCTACAGACACCAGCATAATATTCAACACAGATGGACGATCACGTTATGCTTTCGACATCTTCTCACTCCCACTCAACACCACCACCATCTCTGATGGACATTCCGTTAACTTTTGAAGATCTCTAAACATCCTCCAGCACCACCACCATCACCGAAAGGTGTTTTTTTTTTTTTTTTTGAAGATCTATATATTATACAACTTTTGAAGGATTTTTTGTGTAGATCTATTTTAGTTTTTTGTAGATCTAAGTTTTATAACGATTGTGGCGGTGCAACCAACGCCACAGATGGGCGGTTATATTTCCCGATCGGATGTTATATTTTCCGATCGGAGGTTTTTGACGTGACTAAAGTAAATAGAACCTGTCTCCTTTGTCGTTGACGTGACTAAAGAAAACGAATATAACCTTTGGAAAATGATGCCGGAAACTTTCATCAGTCGCCGGAAACCAGTCGCCGGAAACTGTGGTTGGTGAGAGTGAATGAGAGTGTGTGAAACTTTAGTTTGTGTGTGTGAAACAGATGTGTTTTTTGAGTGACAAAAGTGCCCTTCAATAATTAATTATATTAAAATGAGGATTAATTTAGACCTTTAGATTTAAAATAGATGGATGGTTGAGATTGAGCTATTTGTTCTTTAGTTTTTTTTGTTTCGTATTGAACTTTCAATATGATGATTATATATGTGATTCATCCTAAAAATGACGTAATCACTATGTTGATTAGTTATAGTGAGGACGCCTTTATGTATCCTTGTAAAAATGATACATGTTTCATAGTATTCAAAAAATTAAAATAAAAAATGCTGTTATATTGAAAGTTAATTATGAATTTGTTATGTTTGTAAGGATGAGTTTTGTATGATGTGATCATGTGATTTGTGTGTTTAGCTACTTTGATCATAGATTTTGATTAAAATATTGATATAGTTGATTTTTGTGGTTATGATAGTTATTCCTTGAGTTTTGTAGCTAAAATGCTATTAGTTACATTTTAGTTAGTTAGGCGTAATGAATCCAATCATGATGTAAATTTTGTTAGTTTGATATTTTTGCTAACTTCATTTTTTATTTAGGTAATGTCGTCGTCTAAATCCTTACCGACAGTTGTTGATGTGCCCAAATCTTTGATGCCAAAGAATGGTGTTATCATCACTTAACTACAAGCAGGGCCATCACAACAACCAACTAAACCCAACAGTTTAATCCACCAATGTAACAAGCAATGTAACCTTGTTTGAAATTGGTTATCTTGATATAGATGATGCACCCGCATCATTTACGTGTGGCAGATGTTGCCTACTAGTGCTCGAGTCAAATGTAAGGGTCGCTTTTTATAAACTTTTTGTAATTTTGCAGCACACCTTGAATTTAAACGATCAATATGATGATATAAAAGTGGTTGTTTCATTGGAGGCCAGGATAACAATTTTATGCGAGACATTATCCAAGGTAAACTGATCACATATATACCTTTTTCTAATTTTTCTTTTTTTATCACTTTCTCTGACTAAATAATGGCAGCAGGAGGAGGATAATTCACCCTTACTGCTTAAGGGCAACTCATCAAATTTCACATTACGCAGTGATATTAAAAAAATATTACTTTCACATCAAATAGAAGGTGTAAAGTGGCTATGGGGCTTACACTTGGAAGAAGCAGGAGGAGGTGGAATTTTAGCTGACGACATGGGCGTTGGAAAAACCCTCCAAGTAAGCATTTTTATTGTGTTTTGTGTTATTATCTATGGATTATTATTATCATTATCTACAAAATCTCCTTTTTGTGTCAGATCGCTACTTTCATACTTGGTCTATTTGAATCAGATTTAACAAAGAAGGTTCTCGTGGTGTGCCCAAAAACACTCTTAAGTGTATGGTTAAATCAATTTTCCAAAATGGGGTTACCCCCAAAGAATTATATTGGGAGAAAGAAATATGTCGAATTGGAGGAGTTTAAACAGAAGGTACTTTACTCATAGCTCCTTTTGTTTTTAATGCATACATATTTTTAACTTAACTTGTGGTTTTAATATAAAGGAGCTATGAGTAAAGTACCTTCTGTTTAAACTCCTCCAATTCGACATATTTCTTTCTCCCAATATAATTCTTTGGGGGTAACCCCATTTTGGAAAATTGATTTAACCATACACTTAAGAGTGTTTTTGGGCACACCACGAGAACCTTCTTTGTTAAATCTGATTCAAATAGACCAAGTATGAAAGTAGCAATCTGGCACAAAAAGGAGATTTTGTAGATAATGATAATAATAATAATCCATAGATAATAACACAAAACACAATAAAAATGCTTACTTGGAGGGTTTTTCCGACGCCCATGTCGTCAGCTAAAATTCCACCTCCTCCTGCTTCTTCCAAGTGTAAGCCACTTTACACCTTCTATTTGATGTGAAAGTAATATTTTTTTAATATCACTGCGTAATGTGAAATTTGATGAGTTGCCCTTAAGCAGTAAGGGTATCCTCCTCCTGCTGCCATTATTTAGTCAGAGAAAGTGATAAAAAAAGAAAAATTAGAAAAATGTATATATGTGATCAGTTTACCTTGGATAATGTCTCGCATAAAATTGTTATCCTGGCCTCCAATGAAGCAACCACTTTTATATCATCATATTGATCGTTTAAATTCAAGGTGTGCTGCAAAATTACAAAAAGTTTATAAAAAGCGACCCTTACATTTGACTCGAGCACTAGTAGGGTTGCTTAGACAATATTAGATCGGAGGTGATTCATTGGCCGCCTGTGGAACTTGAGCATGTTGAGCTTGAGCTGGAAAATTTTGAATATGCTTCCTATTATGAATTTGTTGTGGATTGTTTACTTTGGTGTTGCCGTCCTCAATCTCTTGCTCTAATAATAGACTTCTCTTTACTTGAGCGTAAAGAATGGGACAGGGTTGTCAAGGTAGGTATCATGTACTATCTTTTCTGAAATGCTCATTATCTTTTATTGATAATTGTCCATTAAATTATCTTATTATTTCTTTCCCAGTACACATATGAAAAGCTACTTCAACAAGAAGATCAAGTGCACGCTAACATTCATTTGGTGATGGCGTCTTCCTCTTCCAATGCTAAAATGAACTTCAGTGAATTGTCGACATTGTTGACTGCATTACCTCGTGATGGATTAGAACAAACAATCACTTTCATTAAAAAAGAAGGTACACTATTTTTTTTTTTCTTATTTTGTCCAGCTAATACGTACGCGTGTATGACACTTTTTCTTAATCTATTATTTGATATTTTACCCATGCATATGAATTGTTTTACAATATGCAGTTCTGGAGGGAACAAGAGATGTTCCTCCAACTGTTTTGAAGTCTTCAACCGGTTTAGAAGGTACGTGTTCCCTTTCCTTTGAATCTTACATCCTCTGAAGAAGCATATAACAAAATTTATGTGTTATTATTATAGATGATGGAATGGTGGTACCAATCTGCCGAGGAGAGAATGTCAGCTCCAACTGTGTATCCTCCACCACCTCCTCCTGCCGCACCGAAGGTATATCTGTTATACATGTAGCCAAGATATTAGTTGAGATATATTATAATACTATATAATTAGTTTTTTATGTAACAAGTTGCCAAGGAGGGCATCCCTCTACCACCTGACTGGACAATTTGTCCCTTGTGTTCCCAAAAGCGAGCAAACCCATCAGCAGTTACGGTTTCTGGCTTTGTGTTTTGCTATGCTTGCATATTCAAGTATGTTTCACAGGTATGCGTTCTTTTCTAGCTATCATCTTCAATACCAGATCTCATTAGCAATAGCTATATTGGAATATCAGGATGATGCTTTTGTGTAGATATTGCATTTAACCGCTGCTTATTCTGTCCCGCTGGTATCTGTTAGTCTTTAAGATCTTTATAAGTGAGTTCTTTAATTTGCCCGAAGTGATGAATTCTACATTTTACAAATAAAGTTGAAAGTTGAAACAACAAAGAAACTCAAACTCTAATAGTTAGAGATCGCAGTTTCCATCCATTTACCTTAGAATGGTCTATTCAAATTATGTTATATCTCTAAGGGGACAAATGTGTAAAAAAATAGCTAAAAACAAAACACGTTAAATGGGTTGGAAGGGGTCCAACGGGTTGAAAGTTGCCAAAGTGCTTATGATATAACTCTCTATTCACAGACTTAGATTATGCTTCTGATAATATTCTCTAATCATATTTAACACAAATTATGCTCATACTTTTAAAAGTGGATAAAAAGTGCTCTGGGTCAACTTGTACCAAGACAACCCATTATGAACCATTACCCGACCTGCCGAGTTTTTCACCTTTATCAATAGCTGTAGGGACTAGATTGGTACACCAAAGGCCGTTATAATGTGAACTCGTATCTAATATTTGTTTTATGTGACAATAGTACAACCGCTGCCCGGTTACATTGGTTCCTACAACTGTAGACCACATTAGGCGGCTCTTTCATGACTTGTAGAAGAAGCTTCATGATAAGATACAAAAAGGGGATCCGTTTAGCCAAGAATTGATGAGTTTGCCAGGCAAAATTTCATGGATAAAGTTGAACTTCTGAGTTGCTTCATCTGTCATTATGTGATTTCATCCATGAATCAGGCGAACCCTAGAAGTTGAAATAAGATGTTATGAGTTCAATGTTGTAGAATAATGTTACAGCAAGTGAAGCCCAACTGCTGCCTTCACTATCTTTGTAAATAGTTGAAGTATTTATCAATTATAATTATAGATTTACGGAATTATATGTGTTTAAGACCTTGGTTTTACAAGTAATTTGATCCAGTACACCCTTTAATTATAATTTTCTTGTCTAGTTTCAAGTTTTTATGGTTCAAAACTTCAAATTACACATTCTACTGATGTGAATCCCTTGAACTAGTTTTCTTTTCTAGTATATATTTTTTTTTTCACAGCAATCTCGTTATATTAGTATTCCATAATAAACAAGAATCTGGGTTTTGCTAACTACAGACTTGTTTCCTGTAAAAACAAATAAAAACTACACAAGTTCCATTGATCTTTTTTTCACAGCAATCCTTGCAACTTCATCCTTTTTTAGCATATCCAATACCTATATTCAACTAACATGAAGTTAAACAAGTATAAAGAGAACACCGCTAATAAACAAGATATATATAATAAAGTTAGTTTCAGTTGGAATAATTAATATGGGAACTGGTTATGTTGATTTCAAAAGTGTATAGAAGCAATTGAAAGTACTGTACTCAATGTGGTTTGAGATGCTGCTGCTCAGGTTAGATAATACTGCTCATGGATTTAAATGGAAAATATTCTTAAGTGTCATTCTACAGCTGAGCTTATTCATACTGCTGCTGGTGTATTTCATACTACTGCCGGAGTTGCTGAAA
The DNA here is from genome assembly GCA_021014915.2 of Artemisia tridentata subsp. tridentata. Lineage (NCBI taxonomy): Eukaryota > Viridiplantae > Streptophyta > Magnoliopsida > Asterales > Asteraceae > Artemisia > Artemisia tridentata. The sequence goes on along the minus strand of CP139507.1, from coordinate 26,546,792 downwards.
AGATCAAGGAAATACACCATGTGGATTCTATTGCTAGGCATAGAAGATACTACTGCTGTTATTATTCTGCTGCTGGGCAACTGGGCAACCGGGCAACTGGGGCAACTGGGCATTTGCTTATCAGATATAAAGACTGAGATTCTGCTGATCTAACAAAGAAGGAATAAGTGAAAGATATTGCTGAAACTTTCTGATGATTATTAGCAAAAAAGGGCCTATAAATAGGCTGTACATCAGCTGTTACAAACTTGAAACATAACTAGTACTTAAAGTAAATAATAACTCTTAAATAGGCTGTACATCAGCTGTTACAAACTTGAAACATAACTAGTAAATAATAACAAGAAGGAGCTAAAGTGTAGTCGCTTTGTGATTTGTCAATCCAGGACTTGCTGTTATTGAATCAACATAGGAGCGCATTTGACTGACAATTGACGATATATTTGCCAAGTATTATTGCACAGATTCATTACTTTTCATGTAAGAAGTTTCAAAATCACGTCTAAGAGACTGCAGTTACATGGTGATAACCTTTGTTGATTCTTGATATTCGGTTTTTAGGAGTGACCATGCTTGTTTAGCTGAAGTTGCTGCTGCAATTCTTGAGAAAATCGATTCATCCACTGCTTGTTGGATGAAAAATAGAGCTTTTGCATCTCGCATCTGATTTTCTTTATGACGTCTCTCGTCGTCACTTGCTTCTGCATAGCCTGATTCAACAAAGTCCCAAAGGTCCTGGGACTTAAAAAGAGTCTTCGTCTTAATGCTCCAGAATTCATACGAATCTCCCTTGAAGACAGGGATGTGTGATTGGCTTACATTGAGAGAACTTGAGTTAGCAGCCATATTTGGTACACAAAGAAAACACACGCCCAGTTATGAAAGTACCCGCTCTTGATACCACAATTGTTGGAGTGTATGCTAGAGCTAAGGACAATAGAGATATAAAGACAATGAGATTCTGCTGATCTAACAAAGAAGATTTATACTTAGATAACATAACATAGGAGATCAAGAGTTTAAGACTATACCAGTAATGGCATAGAGTGCACATAAGGATTAAGGCATGAAAGTCAAGTGATCGATCCTGTAGAATGCCATAAGAAAGTATTTTTAAACAAAATCTTGAATAAGGAAGATTTATACTTAGATTTGTATTCAGTTGAATCAATGAGAGTACCAGATGATGAATTGGGACGGTTGTGAATGTCCCAAATTTTCCGTTAATCCGTCCAACAATTTCATGAACTTGACACGTAAGCTTTTGATCTGCCAAAGAAACAGAACATACTCATGAGGTCAGCTCAATTACACCCCCTAGGCCAACCCAAACACGTAAGCTTTTGATACAACATACAAAATTTGCTCACAGAAAACTGCAAATTACCTCCTCATGCTGGCTGTGGGAGTCAGACGAGTTTGGGGACGCCGATAGGTGGCACTCACCCTTTATTTAGTAGCTTATATGAACTTATAATACTTATATCATTTTGTGTAGGAGTGCTCATTTGAGCTTAAACTCAAAATGTAGCTCATGCTGCATCTCTTTGACTAATTCATTATGTCCATATCATCATTGGTGCATCTTCATATATATAATTAAGGCTGTCCATGAATCTTTGATGATCGAGATCATCTATGGACATAAGTTCATTACCTTGATGTTCTATTCCACCATGTTGTGGATCGTGCAAAGCTTCAGTATAACTGATCATATCAGATGCTATGTGATTGATTTGAGTTTCTAAGGCAGGTGCGTTGGCAGGCATAATTAGTTCAAATGTGCCATCATAAACCCCTCCATCCCTGTGGAAGATCAAAGATACATTATGACAAAACACAATGTTTAATAATGAAGTGAATGTGAAATTGTTATAAAGACCTACCAGCAAGAGTTGAAATCAGTAGTGTTCAGACTAGTCACGGGTACTATTTGGTTGACTTGATTTTCAGAGGCAAATGCTACAGTAGACGTCGGAGTTTCTTCCCTTGACAACTCAGAAATCGGTTCATCCCTACAAAGATTGAGATTGTTACATTGTGAATGAGTCCAATGTCCCATAATCAAATGAATGTGAACTATTTGCAGTGATGAGCTACCTGCTGGAGATTGCATCATCAATCAGAGTTCCAGAAGAACTAGCATCAGATAATGTTTGACTGACTCGAGTTTCAGGGGCAGAAGAAGCTCGGGTATTCTTACTTGGTAACCCTGGCCACTCGGGAATCCCTACGTTCCTACAAACATTCCTGAAGGTACCTTTTTTGACTGCGAATGCAGAAACATGGCTAAAATAAACTTCACAAGTTCTAATACTTAAACAAAATGATCAGCGTATATATATTTAGGGTAGGTAGAAGAAGCTTACTTCCAAGCTACTCAGCAGCATCGGAACTACTGAGTCCGAAATATGGAACAAGACGAAAGTAATAAGTTTGAGGAAGTGACCGTGTTCTGCGCATCCTTTTTCGACTATTAATATTAGTATTTATACAAATCCTTCTTGAGCAATCAGTTGGTATTGAAGATTGCAAACCGGCGTTCTGCAAAAGATTTGTAACATCAGTAATTATAATGAAGCAGGATCATAAGAATTAGTCATTTATAAATATAATACAACTTATTGTCACTTATCACAATATTAAACATGAAAATGCAGATAATCAAATAAGAAGTTCAATGGGAGTGTTTAGGTAGAATTTGACTTTACATTCTTCACTAGATTTTAACTTTCTTATTGTCAATTTTGTCATTAAAAAGGAACTTATTATATGTGGTGGGCCTGGATATTGGTGCTTATAAAAAGAACTTAAATTTTTTTGAGGAAGAGTTAACTAGTCGGAACAAGGATGCGTTGAATTATGATAACGAGTTGAACAATAAGAGCCATGCTGCGGCGATTAAGGAATTTGCTATGGCGAGTAAGGAAATTTCTATTGCAAAGGATTTTAAAAAAATGGTAGCAAAAACTCAAAATTCGTGAGTCAAAGGTTTTGGAACGCGTGGCAAAGCTACTGGATGAAGGTGAGTTCGAGTATAGCATGTAGGTGTTATTTTTTCCTTTTGGACATTGACATTAGCATGTAGCCAGTTATTGGTCTTTTTGCTACCAACCTTCTTCTTTTCACAAAACACGCCATGCTCAAAATACATTCGCAGCTCATAGATCCTAAATAACTAGACTATGTGTATATCTTGACCGAATAACTTGTATTCCCGAAAAATGTAACTCATGACTAGAGTCCGTATTTGGGCAAATATGATACTCCCTCTGTCCTAAAATTATAATCACCGTTTGACTATTTCGGTCTTTCTTTTACAACTTTGACTTTAAGTATTTTTATTTGTGTTATATAATATTTGATGCAAAATATATGAATGCATTGGGTTTTAAATGTATTTTTCATTGGTATAATTTTCATCAACTATTGTTTAACACAAACAAAAATATTTAATATCAAAGGTGAAAAAGAAAGACCGAAAAATTCAAACGGGAACTATAATTTTGAGACGGGGGGAGTATTTATAGATTTTGAATAACGTGTCAAAAATAAATACGGCTAAATATCAACAAAACAATATCAAATTCATGAGCGTGTTATCCTCATATATTTATATCAAATTTAAGCTCCGGTTTACAATTACTGAACTATACCATCATACTTCTTACAAATTACTAAGATAACTACTAAACAAGATCCTCCTATACTCGAACTCACCTTCTGCTCCCGATCCAGTAGCTTTGCCACGCGTTCCAAAACCTTTGCCTCACGAATTTTGAGTTTTTCTTCAAAATCCAACAATTCTTCCTCAAGAGCTTTGGCAGTGTTCCATTTATCAAGCATCGCCTTTTCCATTGTTGTCCAATCTTTAGCCATAACAATTTGCTTAGTCTTTAGAGCAATTTCCTTAGTAGTCATAGCATGGCGCTTTCGACTTAACTCTTCATCAAATTTCACCGCATCCTGCTTCTGACTCATTAACACAGTCTTAAACTCATTCAAGTACTTATCACGCGCGACAGCGCGCTGTTCACGCGCAACAACAACAATTTCACACGCCAGCACTGCAGCTTCTGTTTCACCACAAACTCTGTCTCTTTATTTTTACTTTTGTGAACCTTTGGACTTTCACACTAGCATGTAGGTGTTATTTTTTCCTTTTTGAAGCATGTAGCCAGTATTTAGTCTTTTTGCAACCTACCTTCTTATTTTCGCAAAACTCGCCATGCTCAAAATACATTCGAAGCTCATAGATCTTAAATAACTAGACTATGTGTATATCTTGACCAAATAACTTGTATTCCCAACAAACGTAACTCATGACTAAAGTCCGCATTTTCAATAATGATATTTATAATATTGAATAATGTGACGAAAATAAATAAAGTTTTCCACCCAATCATGGTTATTTGGATTCAAGATTTATGTTTACGGCTAAAATCAAACAAAACAATATCAAATTCATTAATTTATGTTATCTTCATTATATATCGAATTTAAGCTTTACAATCCGGTGCTTTACAATTACTTTAGTAAACCAATGCTTCTTACAAATCACGTAGTACTAAGATAACAACTAAACATATAGTCTATTCCTCTTTCTCACGCAAACTCATCATGTGCTCCCGTTCCAAAACCTTTTGCTCTTGTTCCAACATCTTTGCCTCTTGTTCCAATACCCTTTTCTTGACAAACAAAGCATGGCGTGTTTGGATAGATGGGACACTGCTGTGTCTGATTTTATGTTTACGGCTAAAATCAAACAAAACAAGATTTATGTTTACGGCTAAAACAAAACAAAACAAGATAACATACGTTAATGAATTTGATATTGTTTTGTTTGATTTTAGCCATAAACATAAATCTTGAATCCAAATAACAACCATGATTGGGTGGAAAACTTTATTTATTTTTGTTGCGTTATTCAAGATCTATAAATATCATTATTGAAAATGCGGACTTTAGTCATGAGTTACGTTTGTTGGGAATACAAGTTATTTGGTCAAGATATACACATAGTCAAGTTATTTAGGCTCTATGAGCTGCGAATGTATTTTGAGCATGGCGTGTTTTATGAAAAGAAGAAGGTAGGTAGCAAAAAGACCAAATACTGGCTACATGCTTTCAAAAGGAAAAAATAACACCTACATGCTAGTGTGAAAGTCCAAAGGTTCACAAAAGTAAAAATAAAGAGACAGAGTTTGTGGTGATACAGAAGTTGCAGTGCTGGCGCGTGAAATTGTTGTTGCTGCGCGAGACCAGCGCGTGGTAGCGCGTGAATAGCACGCTGTGGTGCGTGATAAGTACTTGAATGAGTTTAAGACTGTGTTAATGAGTCAGAAGCAGGATGCGGTGAAGTTTGATGAAGAGTTAAGTCGAAAGCGCCATGCTATGACTACTAAAGAAATTGCTCTAAAGACTAAGCAAATTGTTATGGCTAAAGATTGGACAACAATGGAAAAGGCGATGCTTGATAAATGGAACACTGCCAAAGCTCTTGAGGAAGAATTGTTGGATTTTGAAGAAAAACTCAAAATTCGTGAGGCAAAGGTTTTGGAACGCGTGGCAAAGCTACTGGATCGGGAGCAGAAGGTGAGTTCAAGTATAGGAGGATCTTGTTTAGTAGTTATCTTAGTAATTTGTAAGAAGTACGATGGTATAGTTCAGTAATTGTAAACCGGAGCTTAAATTTGATATAAATATATGAGGATAACACGTTCATGAATTTGATATTGTTTTGTTGATATTTAGCCGTATTTATTTTTGACACGTTATTCAAGATCTATAAATACTCCCTCATCCCAAAATTATAGTTCCCGTTTGACTTTTTCGGTCTTTCTTTTTCAACTTTGATATTAAATATTTTTTTTGTGTTAAACAATAGTTGATGAAAATTATACCAATGTAAAATTCATTTAAAACCCAATGCATTCATATATTTTGCATCAATTATTATATAACACAAATAAAAATACTTAAAGTCAAGGTTGTAAAAGAAAGACCGAAAAAGTCAAACGGTGACTATAATTTTAGGACGGAGGGAGTATCATATTTGCCCAAATGCGGACTCTAGTCATGAGTTACGTTTGTCGGGAATACAAGTTATTCGGTCAAGATATACACAGTCTAGTTATTTAGGATCTATGAGTTGCGAATGTATTTTGAGCATGGCGTGTTTTGTGAAAAGAAGAAGGTTGGTAACAAAAAGACCAACAACTGGCTACATGCTAATGTGAATGTCCAAAAGGAAAAAATAACACCTACATGCTAATGTGAATGTCCAAAGGTTCACAAAAGTAAAAAAAAAGTAAAATAACACATACACTGTAAAGATACTTTATGTGAATAATTATATTGACAAGATGTGTACTAGCAACTAGCCTACATCTTGCCCAATAAAGTATAGTTCGAACGCAAATTTATGTATCTTGATAGTTGTTTATAGTTTTATACTAAACAACAAGTATGCGATTGAAGAAAAGTCACTAAGAGCTCTAGGTGTAGTGAGCAAGTTAAGTTACTCATTTGGGGCCCACAGGGTGCCACATCACTTTAACAAACATTTACAACTAACCCCCTCACTCAGGGTGGAGGGTGTGGTAAAAGGTTTTCCCTCTCCACATCAGCTTTTCTCTCTCTTAAAACTTTTTCTTTCAACTTTCCTTTAACCATTGCAGCACCTCCTCTCTCTTCTAATATTTTTTTTCTATATTTTATCATTTAAAAATACCCTCAAAATATCAATACCCACCCACAACAACGAGTAATAAACATTCTTTCTCCTCAAAATCAACACCCTCTCTCTATTTTGTTTCGGGACTCAAGTCCCGTACGCAAGTTTCTTTTTGGTTTTGCCGAGGTGAAAGGGCGGGTAATTCCTGCAGGAAAGAGAAAAAGACATTGGGTCATGTAGATTCCTTTCTACCATACCCTATACATTCACAACTAACCTCAACTTACTCATTTGGGCACCACCACTTACAACTTTATTTTTTTTATTCAAATTTTCAAATAAAATAAATTCATTTCATTAAAAATAAAAATACATTACAACACAATAAAAAACATACGAAACGTAAAATAACGATACGGTAAAAAAAACGTAATTTAAGAAAGACATCAAATTATAACGAAACTAATTATTCGGATTCTGTTGTTGAATTTGTTCCCATTGATGTCGTTGCCAAACATGCTCGATGAGACATCGTTGAAGCTTTGAGTGTTTGCGTTGATCATGTAGTTTTTTGGCTTTTTTTCTTTGCACTGCGCAACGCTCAATCCATGTCTGTTGTAAATTTGGTTGCGGAGAAATATACATTTCGCTAGCTTTGGATATCGCAAATTTTTGATCTTTCAAAATCATGTATAATGAATTTTTAGTAAGTTACCAATACATTCCTAAAACGTATTATTCGACTAATTATCCGATTACTATGTTGAACCTTAGCAACAATTACCTTTTGTTCAGGTGGAAAGTAAAAGTAGTAACCCTTTGTTTCCTTTGGGTATCCTACAAAGATACATTTAACAGATTTTTTTTGGAGTTTATCAGCTGAGTCACATTTAACAAACGCATCGCAAACCCAGACCTTAAGATAAGACAAGTTAGGTGTTTTCTTAAACTATAACTCATAGGGTGTCTTATCAACCTTCTTGGTTGGAATCATATTTAGTATACGAATCGCAGATTCCAAGGCATAATCCCAAAAGGATAACGACAGAGTAGTAAGATTAAACATAGATCGCACCATATCTAATAATGTACGATTCCTTCTCTCAGATACACCATTTTGTTGTGGACTATATGGAGATGTGAGATGCTGAATAATTCCATTCTCGCTCTAAGGTATTCACCACCTCTATCGGATCGAAGAGCTTTAGGGTGCGTTTGGTTTGTAGTAGGGAATCACTATTGGTATGAGATTGATAGTTTAGTGGAATGTCTATAGATATCATTACTTGAAAACATATGTTTGGTTTGATTTTGGTTTATTTGGCTATGGTAATGGTAATTGGGAAAAATATAACGTGATCAAGTATATAATTATGAACAATTTACACCGTTTTTATGAAACATGAAAACATGAACAAATTATATTCTTGAAGCAATTTGTATTAACCCAAGTAACACAGTAAGTACAAAAGAGTGTCTTAACACACTAGCTACTAGCTACAGCAACAACAAAAAAAGGTAACACAAGAAACTTTTGAAGCACGACACAAAAACTAATATGGCAACAACCATCCCAATTATAAACAACTACCAAACTACTAAACTACCAAGGTCTAACTACAGCAGCTGTCGAGCAACATCCATCACCCACCACTGAAACAAAATATGAGCTTCTTCCAGAAAAACAAGTATGCGTCCACGAGAAACCGAATGACAAAATAATTATCAAGGATTTGTTCGTTCTCTCCAACCATTAAACATGTCATGCGCTAAAACATGTCTAAAATCCAACCATTCATCTGTTGGATCAATATGTGTTAGATAATCTTCATTTTGTAATTGTTCCTCATTTTCAATCTCGTCTACTTCATCTTGTGCTGACTCTAGTGGATCAAAGCGCATATACTTCCTTATTAGATTATGAAGAAGACAACATGCTAGAATAATGCGAACTTGAGTTGTAATATGGAAGAATGAAGGTGAAGCTAATATCTTCCATCGCCCTTTTAACAAGCCAAAACATCTCTCAATCACATTTCTCGCTTTAGCATGTTTCATGTTAAAATATTCTTGGGCACTTTGAGGTCGGTGACCATGAAACTCGTTGAGATGATATCGCTGACCTCGAAAAGGGGCAAGAAAGCCTGGGGCATTGCAATATCCCGAATCTACCAAGTAATAACAACCTTCCAAGTTCCAAATTTATTTATAAAAAAAATCATGTCATCGAAAATGTTATGAATTGCAGAAAAAATGAAAGACGCAGATAATAAGTCGTGTGTACCTTGAGGAATTCTAAGACCATCAGGCCTGCTTATGGCGTCCCTAAGCACACGACCATCATGTGCCGAACCCTCCCAACCGGGTAAAACATATATGAATTGCATGTTTGGACAACATACGCCCAACATATTTGTTACAATGCTTGACTTTCTAGTGCGATATCGTGGTTTTTGATCGGATGGAGGTGTGACTCCAATTAAAGTACCGTCCAAAGCACCAAGAATACCTTGTATTTTTCATGATTAGGGCGCGTTTGGTATGAGCTAATAGGAATGAAGGAATAACTATGGGAATGATAAATGATGTTTGGTATATTATCCAATCTTAAAATACCGTAATCAAAACGTGATATATGGGCTGCTCCATACCAGCCAAGTGAGATACCTATCCAATCTCATTCCCTCACTTTTATTTTTATCTTCACTATTTTTCCTCATCTAGGCAAGAACACAAAGAGGATGAAGCTTCACTCCATCTTTATTTGATTATGCGTTGAGTTTTTTGACCAAAAAAATGCCGACGCCATGTCGTCGGTATACGGTTAGTCAAATTTGACTTTCAATATTCAACCCAATTTTTTGGCGGTATTTTTTCCCGCCTTAGTTTCCCGATGACATGTCGTCTGTAACAAAAATCACACTAATGATGGGCGAGGTTAGTGTTAGATTAGTGTTAATCCCGTTTGTGGTTTATTATTTACCGACGACATGTCGTAGGTAAATACATTAATTAAACCTGTTAAAATGTGTGATGGTTAGACTTATATGGAATGGTGCTAACAATTGAAACAAGTGCCATGCCCGTTGGTGCATCGGATAGAACTCTCATTTAACATGGATGAAAAATTACGGTGTAATAGGTTTATGCACATACGCATGTATTATAATGAAACACTTGTAGGCTTGTAGCTTTTGTCCATCCAATTTGATCCTAAAACATGATTTTGTCCATACGGTTATACGGGCTTGCACCCCATCACTTGATCGCAAGCATAGCTTCTGAATATGCTTTTGTACATTGCTAAAGTCCTGACGTTAAATAGGATATTTGTAAAGACGGCGATCATTTTGATAGCTCAACCAAAGTAACCTGAACACATTCCTTGATATCGTTATAACTTAACACATTTGGATAAAAGGGCAAAACGTAATTTTCGTAGTACCCGTATTGGGTTGGTTAGATATACGACAGTTAAAAGGGCAAAATTATACATGTTGTTTCATTGAACTTTAAATATTTTGAGTAAGATTATTTGAGGTTTCATTAGAGCAATTTTGATCCTCTACCCATTCAAGCTAACTTGTGTGTAATATGTTTTGCCATGCAGTATTATTTAAGTTAGGCCTGAAACAATAAGTTGAGATTTCGATGAAAAGCGTAAAACTTTAAGGGCCCGTTTGGTTTGTTGTGATGAATCACAATGGGTATAGGTATAAGGAAACACAATGGGTATAGGGAATGGGTATCATCATACCACCCAAATTAATAGGATATGAGGAAACCTATACCTTTGGGTATCCTCATTCCATTGTGGTGGCCCCAATAACCAACCAAACAATATGAATGGGTATCAAAGTCATAGATTCATACCCATAACCCCAAACCAAACGGGCCCTAAGTATTTATACAAAAGTTCTAAAGCGCTAGACTAACAATATAGTCACGCAACTCCAGTAACTAATCACATGATCGCAACAAAGCAAAGTAAATCAAACTGCTTAACTCAGATACACAATCACAACTTATTATATGATCACTAAATTCTATGATCCTTTGGCTTTAGTAAAACCCAAAACGCAATCAATTACACAAAATGCTTTAGCAACTTCACAAAAATATAATATTAATTTGATAATATAGACACCAAGTTTTGCTAATAATGGTGTCGTGGTTAATGGCTACCCTCTCATCTAAGACATCGCGTGTTCGGTTCTTTTTGGGTACATTTATAAGTATGACCGTGGGTTTATCACCTATATTTTAACAACGTAAAATGTGTAAAAGGATGTGGTTTTCCCTATTCAGGTTACCCGAGGATGGCAAACCTTTTTGACTCAGTTACACACGATCTCACCGTGTTAAATCTCGGGACCGTTTCCGACCCTTCCCTGGCCACCACTAAATGTATACACATACCTAGCGATGTTTGAACTCTTTGACCTCATGTTTGAAAAGCAAAGACCTTACCACTAAGCCATTTGGTGGTGGTTCAATATTCCAAAAACGTACATTCAATAAAACAAGTTGTATTAGAGCACAAGGTGCTGTCGAATTCGGCCAGTCCATGCTGGCAGCTCGCCGCAACTCTTCACCACACCGAGTTGCTTCGTTTTTTCTCGCCGTTTGTTGCCTCGCCGTCTGCACGACGAGGCTTGTGTTGTACTTTCTTGTCAGTCTTTTTTTTTTTTTTTTTTTTTTTTTTTTTTTTTTTTTTGGTGGGTTTGTTTGTGTTTGTATTTTTTTTTTCTTTCTTACAGCCACACAAATGGATAGGAACAAGTTTGCACATGGGATACGAACAAGTTTACAGATTTGTTCTTTTTTTTGTTTTTTTTTGTTTTTTTGTTTTAATAATTATTTTGTAAGTTAAAAAAAATGTTATTTGTATTATTTGAATTAAATGAATTTAATTTATTTGGAAATTTGAATAAAATAAATAAAGTTGTAAGTGGTGGGTCCCGAATGAGTAAGTTGTAGTTAGTTGCTAGTGAGAGTGTTAGTTGTGGAGGTTTGTTAAAGTGATGTTGCACCGATGGGCCCTAAATGAAGAGACATGGGGTGCTCACTGCACCTTGTGCTCTAAGTTTACAACAAGTTATAGCAACGTAAATTTGGGGTCAACGGTTGGGTATTGTGTTGTCGAGGTTTCACTAGTCGGGCTTTTTTTTGGAGCTTTTTGTGAGGTCTGAGCGTGAAAAAAAATTCAAAAGATTTATGTTTTAACAAAATCAAACCTACCAACGTATTAGAATTTATGGCCTTTTTCCTAGCTAGCTTTCAACTTACTATAAGATAGTACATAGATGGTTGGAACAAGAATCAATAAATACAGCAAAATTAATTTTGAGGTAGATACAAAAATTCAATACATCAATTATGATCACTTTCTATATTACTACGTCTTCGTATTAATGCAATGTCATTTAATTCCCATCATCTACCACCACTAGCCTCTTATTAAAACCCTCCAAATTAACATGTTTCATCCACTCTCCTTCCTTCTTTCATTCATGATGCATCGTTATCATCTTCGTGTCTTTATTTCACCAACTTTATTTTAAAGGCTTTAAACCACCCACCTTCCATGTATATACCAATATTTATGTATTTACTTCCATCTAACCATATTCAAGGCTAATATATCATACTCTTTGCTTGCTGGTTTTTAAACACACACAAAGACACAATACTAGATTATCGAAGCTGCGAACAATGTTTGCTCCAAGTGCTGATCAAAATCCTCTGTTTTTATTTTACGATACAAGAGAAACACTACCCTTTTCTCTTTGTTGAAATAGGTGGTCTCGGAAAATACAAGGTATAATCTCACTATCTTTTCTACCTTATTAATATCTATATCTTGTTAACTATAATAACCAAGATATACAAAAAATAAATAAATAAATAAATAAATAAAATAGTTATTTAAAAGGTCTACTAGATTCAGTTTATGTATTTTGTTTCAAAGGAGAACTTATTTGTTTAGGGTCGGTAGGTTATGTGTACTCATTGATCCACTCAAGTCATTTGTTTAATTTGTTTGTGAATGTTATCTTGCTTCTTTTTATTTTGATGTTTATATGATAATACAATGTAAGCTAGGTTTTATGGATGTGTAAGCCAATATAATCTATGCTTTCATAAATTATTTTTTATGTTAATGAATAATTTGGTATAAAATGAGAGACAAAGTATGGACTGTAACACCCGGTAATTTTCCAAACCCTTTTCTAGCCAATTATTTTAAAATTTTGCGTTACCTGAGAACTTAAACTTTTCATTGCACTTGTTTGGGCTTGAGAAACGAGAGATATTATCAGAAACGAGAATATTGTCCCTTTATAGAACTGGCACAACCTAGAAAGCACAAAACGTATTGTAGTTGCCAAATATATTGATTTCTTGAAAGTATCGCATATTTATACTCATTTTCGTTGAAAAAATTATTTCGTGAACAATGGCGAAAGTTTCGTTGATTTTCGAGTCCGTTTGGTATGTCGAATGGGTCCCGCAATGTTTATTGCAAAAGATTAGCCAATTTGGCAGAAATGGCCCCTCCGCCCCACCTTTTCATTTCATCCCCCTCACTCTCAGATTTTCACTACTAGTCCTTCCCCAAAAATATTTAAACCCCTAAATTATTATTTTATTCATTTCTATAACACACACTCTCTCAATAACTCTCTCTTCTCTCGCCGGCGATCACCACCGCCGGCCAACTTTCGGCCACCGAAAAATTTTCCGGCAAGCATTTTTACTTGCCGATTCGATAGATCGGCCCATTTTTAGTGTTTCTGGAGATTTTGAGCCCTCGGCTCCCACAACAACCACCCTCACGCTCCACCACCGCCGCTGCCACTCAACGCCGCCACCACCATCAACCCTCCACCACCCTTATCTTCGGTAAAACACACCCACGCGCCCTCTTTTCTATTTTTCTTTAATTTTTACAAAACCCTAATTTTATTTTTTTTATTTTATCCGATTAATAATAATGTTTTTATTAATAAAATGGTTTAAAAACTGTTATAAAACTCGTGTGGAAACCCCCACCTCCCTTCTTGGCTGTTGACTCGGTCAACTCACCGAGTCAACCCGGTTGACTCGGTGAGGGTTTGTTTGTTTTGATATTTTCCTTGTTCTTTTGTCGATTTATTGATGTTGTTATTGTTTTGGTTGGATTTGGAATTGTTAAGAGGTCCGTTTGGTTTGTTTGGTTTCGGCAGCCGACGTACGGCGTAGCCAAGCCGTGACTCACGGCGAGTCACGGCGAGACGAGGAGTGTTAGGATTAGTTTGGTTTGATTTTTGATGAGGTTGTGTTGGAATTTCTTGTGTTTGTGTTGGATTTGGTTCGGCCGAGAGCCTCATCGGCTCGGGTTGAGTCGAGCCGTGACTCGTGGCGAGTCACGGCAAAGTTTATTTACTTGTCGTTGTTTATTTATTTATTTTCGTCAAGTCGTGGATTATTAGTTAGTCGTTATTTATTTATTTGCTTTACTTTATTTATTAGATTGTCGAGTCGTGATAATTTAGGTTAGACGTTTAATTATTTATTTGCTCGTTTGTTATCGATGTGAGGTTTCGGATTATTTGAATACGATATGGGATATAAATTGCAACATATGAGATACTTAATATATAACGAATTGGACTTGGATAATATTGTGATAATGTAACATTGTTGGACAAGGATTGGACGTATTGGATTTACGGTATTAGTTGATTGGACTATTATGGACCCTTTGGTACACGAGACGGAAGGATACGTTAGACTCATAAGAGCTTAACCTATCTGGACCCGAACTATACAAAATGGTCGATAAAACTAAACAACTAATATATACGCGAATGATATGTCCAATTATATATTATAACTTATAAAACTTGACAATAATTGAATTATTCAAAAGAGTCGTATGACTTGGAAACATCTTATAAGCGGGCACTTCATGCCGAAATTTCGTAAAACATTTTATAAACTTAAACCAATTATGATTTAGTAAATTTCCTAAAATCTTTTCGAAACTCTTATGATTTAGCGGTTATAACATCTATTTTGGGAAAATGGGGAAAAGCCGAAACTATCTATCGATGTTGTTTATTTGTTGTTTATCTTTTTCTTTCAAATTTTATTCTTTCTTTCATATTCTTTTCTTCTTCTCCTCTCGTCTTCCTTGAGTATTCGTTCGTATTCGCCGACTTGTTATCTTTCCGCTTTCTTGTCTTCCACACGAGACTTAAACGTATCTTTTCTTTCGAACGCCATTGAAACTAAAACCTTTTATATGAGTATTGTTTATTAAATCATTTCAAGTATTATTTATGAGTTATGCCATTTAATTGATTAGGTTGTGCTGAGGTTCATTTGTTGTGCCGTACCATCTGATTGTTTATCTCGTATTCTCTGTGACTAAGGTGTGATTCATAGCCCCACTTTTAATACTTTTAAATGTTTATAAATCCCGTGGGGGAGATACATGCTACTTAATATTTCATGAGCACAATTGTTTACTTGTATGCTATTTCCTCATTGACGCTATGAATGCTAAGTACCTTCCTTGCCAAACGCAAGTCCTTCGATCATGAACCATTAATCACCTGCGGGTGAGCGCGATTATAGTTTATAGGCCTATAGGATTTGACCATCTCGCCATGTTGACTAAGGTCGGTCAACATGTGATGTACTATAATTGAGTTACTAGGTATCTGGCAAAATACCTACTTTGGGGGCAACTATTATGATTATGAAATTCCGCGGTTACTGTTGACTTACGCCAGGATTACTGGTGCCGGTTAACGCATTGTGTGTCATGAGCTTAGCAAGATAATCTGATTGAATATGTGACGCTTACCCGATATTTGCATTTGTTGCTTATATCTTCCAGACTAAAATTCTTGTGCTCAACTATTATTTTATTAAACCTATGGATTACACTCAACCTTTGTGTTGACTTTTTAGCATGTTTATCTCAGGTAATTGATGTATGAAGTGTGCACGAGGAAGGGCTGGAGGTTCAGGATGGCTATCTATGGGATATGTGTTACTATTTCTATCTTATTTTCAACTATTTCATTTTCGCTGCTAAATGTGTTAAAAGTCTTTTGAACTCTAAAGGTTGAACTTTGTAATTGCATATGGTGTTTTATTAAAAACGTCTCGTTATGAGGTCGTTTTCCTATGGTCTTAACTCACTACCCCTCGAGTAGCACCCCAAGCTCAGTCCGCTGCCATAACCCGAGTTGGGGGTGTTACAGAATGGTATCAAAGCCAAGGTTTATAGAGAACGAGATCATACTCGACTATAAACATTTTTCATGTGAGTCAAAACGTTTTCGAAATCGATAGGCATCAGCCTTCCGTGCCACTTCACTCGTAAGTACTTTATTACTGTATGTTTGGATTTTCAATACTATTTCATTTTTATATGAAGTCATTTTTGGCTAGAAATTTTTATACTTGTCCCGATACTCCATGTAGAGTATTATGGCTTTGTCAGTTTCCCCCGGTCAGTTACCAGACGCACCAGTTGATCACCCCATTGCACCACCAAGTCCAGAGATGGACCCACCCCTGTTGATGTGCCTCCTCATGATGATGAGGAGATGGATGCTGATGATGAGGAGATGAGTGATGAGGAAGGGCTGGAGGTTCAGGATGGCTATCTATGGGATATGTGTTACTATTTCTATCTTATTTTCCGCTGCAAACTACTTTATTTTTCGCTGCAAACTATTTCATTTTTCCGCTGCTAAATGTGTTAAGAGTCTTTTGAACTCTAAAGGTTGAACTTTGTAATTGCATGTGATGTTTTATTAAAAAAAGGTCTCGTTATGAGGTCGTTTTCCTATGGTCTTGACTCACTACCCCTCGAGTAGCACCCCAAACTCAGTCCCGCTGCCATAACCCGAGTTGGGGGTGTTGATGAGGCGAAAAGTGTACCGCTTTTAAGGGGTCATTTAAGCCCGAAATCGTATTTATTTGATCAAATATCACCCTAAATCGTTCCTTTTGTCATTTTAGGTACTTTTGAGGAGAAATCTGGAAAAGGAGGCATTTTGGACGTTTTTGGAGCATTAAAGTGAAGAAAACGGCAAAGTCTCAAGAATCGGCTAAAAGTTACTCTTGACGGCGTCACAATTAACATGGGACGGCGTCATGCCTTGGCAAGAAAAGTTGGACGTGAAATTTACTCATGACGGGCCAGTAAGATAGCATGTGAATTCTGACGGCGTCACGCTTTAACTAAATCAAGGGCGTCACGGCTTAAATCATAAGGGGACGGCGTCACGTTCAAGGTTCGACGGCGTCAAGCCTTGATAGGCCAGAATGGATTTTTGAAGAGCTAAAGAGGGACGGCGTCAAGAAGGTCATCCGGGAACCCTAAAAGCGGCGAGGTGACGGCGTCACAATCCATAAGGTGACGCCGTCAGATCCAAAAATCTATATATAGTTTTCTAATTTTTTGTCATTAGAGAGAGCTTAGTGTGTGGAATTTTGGGATAAAACCCTAAGACGATTTTAGCTACTTTTTCAGGGCTTTTTGCCTTGAGATCTTCCATGTTTCATTGAAAGATAAGTTATCAATTAATCATTCAATATGTCTATGTGTTGTTTGATTCTATCTTATGCTTGTCTTTTGTTTAACATGTTAGGCTAATTTTATCTTGTGTTTGCTTAGATCTAATGAAACCTAGCTATTGATTATTGGTTGTTAGTGTGTTGTTAGTTGTATTGGATGATTGTTTATCTATGTTAGGCTTAAGAAAACTGGCTAACTTCCTATTCGGTAACTTGCTTGAACGTCTTAAAAAACATGAACCAAACGCGTACTAAAGGTTTTTATGGTTGTATTTAATGCACAAGCGAATTCTAGTGATCCCATGTTAGGAGCTTCCTAGCCGGCTCGACATAGGAGTGAAGTAGGAGCTTGTAGAGTTGGGGAAGTACGTACGCCACCCCACGAATGGTATTAAGGAATACACCCGTCATCCACGCGACTAATACACACTAATCAACCGGTAAAAGATAGTTAGGGAGTAAGGAAATCTAAGTAAACACATTTCTCTACACATAAGTTTCTCACCACTTTTCATTTTTGTTATTTTATTTTAATTGCATTCGTAGTAAATTTGGGTTAGTTGACTAGCAACTAATTCCGCCCACTCCTTCAAACCCGAGATTTTACTTGCTTTCATAAAAACTATAAAAACATAAAAAGAATCTTCCTCAACCCTTAGACCTAATTAGAGTAGCCTTTCATACCTAACGAACACTATTCCCTGTGGAGAACGATCAATCCCCCGTACTTACCACTACACTATACTACATCGGTCAGGTACACTGCCTGGTGGGGTTGTAAGCCTCTTGAGATCCCTCGAGAGGTAAAACCTGTTGTAAGGTTACAAAACCACGCATCAAGTTTTTGGCGCCGTTGCCGGGGAATAGTTATTGTTTAGGTTGAATTTTATTTCTATTAGGTCTACTCACTAGATTCCTTTCTAGTGAGATTTTTATTTTATTTTTCTAGGTTTTCTTTAGTCTATCTATTTTCTTCGTGTCTTTGTTCGTAACCATACCGTCCGACATCATGGAAGATGGTAATATCCTTAACCCCCACAACCCACCACCACAACAACCACCACCACCTCCTAGAGCCCGTACTTTAGGAGAGTATTCCCGTCCTAGCCACCATGGCTATCGAAACACCATTGAGCTCACTCAAGGAGCCAATATCACACCCTTGCGATCCGACACCATCCGGTTGGTGCAAAGCGGATGCGCATTCCATGGACTTCGTTCTGAAGATCCTAATCAACATCTCAAGGACTTTCTTAAAATCGTTGATTCTATAGACCTTGATGTTGCCACTCGAGAGACGACCCGATTGCGTCTCTTCCAATTCTCTCTGCGGGACCAAGCTAGTCAGTGGCTAGAACGTCAACCCGCAGGATCCATCACCTCTTAGGATGATCTCACCACTCGTTTCCTTGCTCAGTTTTTCCCACCGGGAAGAACTACCAAGCTAAGGAATGATATCTTGATGTTCCAACAACGTCAAGGCGAAACTCTCTACGAGGCATGGACTCGATTCAAGGACTTACTCCAAAAAGTTCCTCACCATGGCATAGAACTTTGGCTCCAAGTCCAAATCTTCTATGACCATATCAATCTCTCCACGAGGCAAACCATTGACCAATCGGCCGGTGGTAAGCTACGTGATCTAAGTGCGGAACAATCATGGGCTCTCCTAGAGGATCTTGCTCTTTATGACAACGAAAGTTGGAGTGATCCCCGTGATTTGAATAAAACGGTCAAGGCAATATCTTTGCCTTTGAACAATTCAAGCACTTCTGAACGTAGGATCATAGAACTTGAAGACCAAGTCAAGTTTCTCATGAAATCCTACGAGGCTCCTAAACCTTCAAGCCAAGTGAACAAAATCACTTCTTCATGTGAATTATGTAGTGGTCCCCACGACACTCGTGATTGCATGGAACTCCCCGAACAAGCTTTTGTGGATTACGCATCCTCGCGTACCGACGGAGCGGGAGACAAGTGGTACACTTTCAAACCCGAGCCAAACCATTATGGTGATTCATACAACCCCTCATGGAAAAATCACCCGAACCTTAGGTGGAAACAAAACCAAAACTCACAACAAACCAATTCTTCCAACCCACCTAATCGTTTCCAATCAAGCGGTTCCAACTCGAACCGTACTTTCAACAACAATCCTTCCGGCAATGGTAGTACCAATAACTTTGAAGGATTGATGTCTCAATTTATGGCATCTCAAGAAGCTCGGATAGCTAGATTCGAATCCGAATTTAATCAACAACAAACAGAGATGACCAACAAAATTGACAACTTGTTGAAAGCCCTCAATAACCAAGTGCTATCACCTCCACATAAGGACGCTAGGAACACAAATAGCGGACCCCAAGTAAAAGACCCCTCTTCATCCAAACACGTCCACTTTGTCAACATTGTCACTATTAAACCAATTGATAGGAATGAGGATAATAGTGAACCTAAGGATGAGGATAAGAAAGTCGAGGTTGATAAGGAAGTTAGGACAAGTGAGATTGAAGAAGTAGATGATGATGAGGACTACTTCAATAGGCTACCCACTAAGGAAGAGCGCGCATATCATACAAACTTATTCGATGACCCCAAGACACCATACTTCCTAGGTAGACCAATCATAGAAGTAGGCGACCCTTCTAATCTCAACATACCATGCAACATCGGACATCTACATGTGTGGAAAGCTTACATCGACCTTAGATCACCCATAAACATCATGACTAGAGCCCACTACAACTTGATAATGAAGAATCAACTTGGGTATAGGATGTTCCCTGACAAGGGTTGGATGAGTAACTTCACGGGAAGAGTTAAGGGATTACCGGTTTATGTAGGAAACTTCACCTATGTCACCGACTTTGTAATTGTAGAAGATATCCGCCCAATAGTCGATGCATCCTTAACTCAAGTGGTTTTTGGAAAACCATTTGTTGAGGTCTCTAGAATGACTTATGAACCTTCCTTAGGGATAGTTAGATTTAAGGATGAGACCGATGAAGTAAGCTACCAAATGCCATATAAGATAGAACAATTCCAACACTTGTCAAATGTTGAGAAGGAGTTCAAGCAAGCGGTCTACTATAGGAATGATGAAGATAGAAGTAAAGGAGTAGACTATGTTATGGAAAGGATATTCGGTTTCTACAAGGATTGTTTGAAATTAGGACCGGAATATAAAACCGGGAAGGAGAATGGCCTAGGAACCGTGACCGATGATGGAGTCACGTAATGTACGTGACTTTGAGTCTAGCTACAAGACTCGTTAATAAAGAAAAGCGCTTCTTGGGAGGCAACCCAAGCTTTATTTGTTTTATTTGCTTTGTGTGTTTATTTATTTGTTTGTTTGATTTTATTTGTTTCCGTATATGTGTTTAATTTTTATTAGTATTGATTCATGTTCAAAAGTAATTTGTGAAAATGCTTTATGTTGTTTTTAACTTCGTCTTAACTACATATAAAGGTATTTTGCAAAAGATAAGTGTAAGGGAAATCTAAATCGGTTTATTAGAACACATATTAACATGGATCGTAATAATAATAAATTAACATACATATCCGTATTTGTTTGAGTCAAATGCTTGTATCGAGTCATAGTGATGTTTTGCAGGATTTCCAGGAAGTAAGGTAAAGGTTTTTCCAGAAATTTTCCGGAAACTTAAAATGAAAATTTTTGTCAGGTCATTTCTGACGGCGTCAGGGTTATAACCTGACGGCGTCAGATTTAATTTCCAGGAATTTTTGAAAGTTTTGTTTTCATAAAAAGTTTTTATTAAATCTCCAACTTATAATCTCCAGGAATCTGCAAAATTATCATTCCACAAGCATTATATCCTTATATATAGATTTTTCCCGCCGATGTTATGCAGGTTTTCGTGTTTGTTTTCTCAGGTTTAACAGGTTATTTTGGACAAGGAAATGTTTTGAATCAAGCTTATGGCGATACATTAGTCATGGAGTTTCAACATTCTCTTTGGAGGAAGATTTAACCGTGTAATTTCATTATCCAACGAGCGAATCAGGGGAGTATTTGATTTCATTCTTTTATTTTTTCTTTTACATCTTGTTATTTGAACATTGGGGACAATGTTCATCTTAAGTGTAAGGGGAGGGTAAAAGTACGATTTTAGAGAATGCTATTGCGCTTGATTTTTGTTTGTTTGATAGTAGATGTGTAATAAAACTGAGATAAATACTTGTTAAGACAATTTTAGTGCCAAATTTAAAATTTTTTACAACATATAGGAGTGAAACTTTGATCTTAATGAGCGTCTCACGGATAGGAGTTATATGACTAGCACAAAAAACCGTACCACTAAAAAATTTTTCCACCCCAAATATGTGAGGTTCGCCCCTAGAATTGGTAGGAAAAGCATTTATGCTATGATGTGTGTACCGGTAGCACTTAGATTCTAGAACTTGCGTTAGGACCATTCCAAGGCCACAAGTGAGACTACATTCGTGTAGTTAGATTTACTACATGATAAGAGGCATTAGGATTAACCCATTGTTTTACACCTGTGTTTTTGTTATAATTACATTGGCTACATTGGTCAAGTAATTCTCCCACACCCTTTGCGTTGTACTCATTTTTAGTACACGATACCCCTAGTACACCCCTCAGAGCCTATCTTTTCGTTTCGACCTTTAAGCATCTTACTTAAAGGAAGAATTTGTTACACCCCACTAAAATGTACACCCAAATCGCCTTAGCCTACCTTGTATGCACTCATTTTTAGTGCATTATTGTGACAACATTTGTTTAAACCCAAGTTAATTATCTAGTTGATTACATGGTTGCTAAGTCGAGTCATATCCTTGTACATATTGTTTTGGGACGATTGGGACTCATGGGTAAAGTACTAGTGTAATGGAGTAATGGGGAAGAACATCATTTATTACCCCCATATGTGCTAAATGTTTTAAAAGTACTCCAAGTTTTTCAATTATCTTAATTCGAGTCATTAGATTTGTATTTGTAAAGTTATGTAAAAATTCAAGTGTAAGGGGAATGCAACGCCCCTATGATGTATTATTTTGGATGGTAGGGTAAAAGTGTATGCAAAAAAAAAAAAAAAAAAAAAAAAAAAAAAAAAAAAAAAAAAAAAAAAAAATCAGAAAAAACACAAAAAAATGAGAAAATGAAAAATAGAAAAAAAAAACATACGGACTACCATCCCGTTTCATTTTATGTTTGTTTTATATTTTTGTTATTTTGTTATTTCGTTTTTAGCTTAAGATCGAGTCTAGTCTTGGCTTAGCAACATTGTATAGTACATGTAATTGACCAAGATCTTTAACTAGCCACCAGTAAAATATCCCGTATCCAACAAAACCGTGTTTTCCTTTTCCCTACACCTAACGTTATAACCCATTTAAAAGCCCTCTTTGATAGTTTATCTTAGGTGCTTACGCCTAGTGGAGGAGGTTTTTGATCCTTTCCCAAGCCTATGGTAATCTATTTGCTATGACAGGTAGTGAGAGATATTATCCGTTTTCATTTATGAGATTTATTTTGATGACACCTGAGAGATGTGAGTATCTAAACACTACTTGTGAGGTGCTAGTATGTAATCTCCGTGCTTATTATGATTGAAGTGGAACGATTATTTGTTGTAATTACTTTTATGTTAGCATTAAATGACCCCTAACTTGTATTTTGATTAGAATAAAAGCGCATTTGCTTGAGGACAAGCAAATCTCAAGTGTAAGGGTATTTGATGAGGCGAAAAGTGTACCGCTTTTAAGGGGTCATTTAAGCCCGAAATCGTATTTATTTGATCAAATATCGCCCTAAATCGTTCCTTTTGTCATTTTAGGTACTTTTGAGGAGAAATCTGGAAAAGGAGGCATTTTGGACGTTTTTGGAGCATTAAAGTGAAGAAAACGGCAAAGTCTCAAGAATCGGCTAAAAGTTACTCTTGACGGCGTCACAATTAACATGGGACGGCGTCATGCCTTGGCAAGAAAAGTTGGACGTGAAATTTACTCATGACGGGCCAGTAAGATAGCATGTGAATTCTGACGGCGTCACGCTTTAACTAAATCAAGGGCGTCACGGCTTAAATCATAAGGGGACGGCGTCACGTTCAAGGTTCGACGGCGTCAAGCCTTGATAGGCCAGAATGGATTTTTGAAGAGCTAAAGAGGGACGGCGTCAAGAAGGTCATCCGGGAACCCTAAAAGCGGCGAGGTGACGGCGTCACAATCCATAAGGTGACGCCGTCAGATCCAAAAATCTATATATAGTTTTCTAATTTTTTGTCATTAGAGAGAGCTTAGTGTGTGGAATTTTGGGATAAAACCCTAAGACGATTTTAGCTACTTTTTCAGGGCTTTTTGCCTTGAGATCTTCCATGTTTCATTGAAAGATAAGTTATCAATTAATCATTCAATATGTCTATGTGTTGTTTGATTCTATCTTATGCTTGTCTTTTGTTTAACATGTTAGGCTAATTTTATCTTGTGTTTGCTTAGATCTAATGAAACCTAGCTATTGATTATTGGTTGTTAGTGTGTTGTTAGTTGTATTGGATGATTGTTTATCTATGTTAGGCTTAAGAAAACTGGCTAACTTCCTATTCGGTAACTTGCTTGAACGTCTTAAGAAACATGAACCAAACGCGTACTAAAGGTTTTTATGGTTGTATTTAATGCACAAGCGAATTCTAGTGATCCCATGTTAGGAGCTTCCTAGCCGGCTCGACATAGGAGTGAAGTAGGAGCTTGTAGAGTT
Source organism: Artemisia tridentata subsp. tridentata (assembly GCA_021014915.2). NCBI lineage: Eukaryota > Viridiplantae > Streptophyta > Magnoliopsida > Asterales > Asteraceae > Artemisia > Artemisia tridentata. The sequence goes on along the minus strand of CP139507.1, from coordinate 26,522,790 downwards.
GGGGAAGTACGTACGCCACCCCACGAATGGTATTAAGGAATACACCCGTCATCCACGCGACTAATACACACTAATCAACCGGTAAAAGATAGTTAGGGAGTAAGGAAATCTAAGTAAACACATTTCTCTACACATAAGTTTCTCACCACTTTTCATTTTTGTTATTTTATTTTAATTGCATTCGTAGTAAATTTGGGTTAGTTGACTAGCAACTAATTCCGCCCACTCCTTCAAACCCGAGATTTTACTTGCTTTCATAAAAACTATAAAAACATAAAAGAAATCTTCCTCAACCCTTAGACCTAATTAGAGTAGCCTTTCATACCTAACGAACACTATTCCCTGTGGAGAACGATCAATCCCCCGTACTTACCACTACACTATACTACATCGGTCAGGTACACTGCCTGGTGGGGTTGTAAGCCTCTTGAGATCCCTCGAGAGGTAAAACCTGTTGTAAGGTTACAAAACCACGCATCAGGTGTTACATGGACCTTGACCGTGGTTTTTTGATTTTTTTTTTTCAGATCTACTACGGGTGTGTGGGATTCTCTTTTTTTTCTTCTACTTATTGTTAAGCAAAATCAGCTTTGCTATTAATTTAGTTGCAAAACAAGCTGTTTCCCACAAGTATTTTAAAAGCAAATCCAAACTCTAGTTTTTCAGAATTAGTCATTTATAAATATAATACAACTTATTGTCACTTATCACAATATTAAACATGAAAATGCAAATAATCAAATAAGAAGTTCAATGGGAGTGTTTAGGTAGAATTTGACTTTACATTCTTCACTAGATTTTAACTTTCTTATTGTCAATTTTGTCATTAAAAAGGAACTTATTATATGTGGTGGGCCTGGAGATTGGTGCTTATAAAAAGAACTTAAATTTTTTTGAGGAAGAGTTAACTAGTTGAAACAAGGATGCGTTGAATTATGATAACAAGTTGAACAATAAGAGCCATGCTGTGGCGATTAAGGAATTTGCTTTGGCGAGTAAGGAAATTTCTATTGCTAAGAATTTTAAAAAAATGGTAGCAAAAACTCAAAATTCGTGAGGGAAAGGTTTTGTAAAGCGTGGCAAAGCTACTGGATCGGCAGCAGAAGGTGAGTTCGAGTATAGCATATAGGTGTTATTTTTTCCTTTTGGACATTCACATTAACATGTAGCCAGTTATTGTTCTTTTTGCTACCAACCTTCTTCTTTTCACAAAACACGCCACCTTTCCCTCACGAATTTTGAGTTTTTGCTACCAACCTTCTTCTTTTCACAAAACACGCCACCTTATAAGGTTTAACCACCTTATAGTGTATCGATCAACCTCTCAGTTGGTATCAGAGCTTGACTGATATAGTTGATTTAGAAGAAGAAGAAGAAATGGACGTTCAAGATACTCAGGCTACAAATATTGCTGCAAAGTTGCCCATGATCAAACAGAATGAGTTTGAGTTGTGGAGGTTAAGGATTGAGCAATACTTTATGGTTCAGGATTATGCTCTTTGGGATATCATTATGAATGGTGATTCTTTTACACTAGGTTATACAGATGTCATTCTTGAAGGCAAAACAGATAGGAGAAGAAATACTGGACCAGTTACTGGTGAAGAAAAGATGCAGAAAAGAAATGATCAAAAAGCAAGAAACTTGTTACTTATGACCATTCCTGGTGAGCAAATGCTATCCTTTAGCAAGTATCCTGATGCAAAAACTCTTTTTGAAGAGATTTGTGCATGGTTTGGTGGTAATGAAACTACCAAAAAAAACACAGAAGACATTGCTGAAACAACAATTTGAAAACTTTAATTCAAATAGCAATGAATCACTTGATAAGCTGTTCTCTAGATTACATAAGCTTGTCAGTCAGTTAGCTGTGTTGGGTGTTGAGATAGCCAAGGAAGATCTCAACATGAAGTTTTTGAGAAGCCTACCTGATGAGTTCCATACTTATGTGGTTGTCTGGATGAACAAACCAGACATTGAAACCATGAAACTCAATGATTTGTACAACAACTTCAAAATTGTTGAACAAAGTCTAAAGAAGTCTGGAAACTATAGTACTAGTTCTGGGAATGTGGCACTTCTGTCATCTCCTAGTATTAGTAAGTCAGATGAGGTAGATGAAGATGCAGGTGTTTCTTCTGCTAACTATGGTGGTCCTACTGCTAGTTCACAAAAGAATGCAACTGGAATTGGAGATCCAGCATACTATGTATTCATGTCTAGTCAAACTAGTGGTTCTCCTCTAATTCATGAAGATCTTGATCAGTTGGATGATAATGATTTGGAAGAGATAGACATCAAATGGCAGGTTGCTTTACTTAGCATGAGGGCTAAGAAGTTCCGACAGAGAACTGGTAAGCAGATTACCATTGATGGCAATGAAACTGCTGGGTTTGATAAGAAGAAAGTAGAGTGTTTCAACTGTCACAGGTTAGGGCACTTTGCTAAAGAATGTAGAAACCCAAGGAAGCAGGATAATAGAAGCACATGGTATAGGCAAGAGAAGAAGAAGGAAGTCACAGTGGAAGAGCCAAGGGCTATGCTAGCCATAGATGGTGTTAACTATGATTGGAGCTTCATGGCTGATGAAGAGGAAGCACCAACGAATGCTGCTCTTGTAGCCACTGAGACTGCTCTAATGGCCTTTTCTGATTCAGAGGTAAATTCCATAATTAAATGTACTGAATCATGCTCTGCTCTTAAAGCTTATGAAGATCTTAAAAAAAGATTTGATGATCAACTAGAACAGTTATATGATGCATTAGCTAATTTAGCTAATCATAAAAGAGGTTTAGCTGTTCTTGAAAAACAAATCTTGCATTTTTAAGGAAATGAATCTATGTTTACTGAAGACATGAATGCTTTAAAAAGAAACATAGAATTCAAAGATGAGTGTATTATTGTGCTGAATGATTCACTAGCAAAGCGCAAAAATAAAACTGAAAATGTTAAGATAACAGTAGATGCTTTAGCTTATGCCTCAGAGGGAATTAATAAAATTTGGGAAGCTCAAGTAATCAATAAAGCTAAGTCTGGTTTAGGATACAAATATGTTCCTCCACCATACAGAGGTGTTCCTTCACCTCCAGGTATTGACCTAGCACACACAAGATTTGCTGAGTTTCAAGAACCAATAATGGAATATGGTTCTAAGTCTACTGAGAGTTCTAAGGAAGAGAAAGTAAGTGAGAGTTTATGTAAAACTTCACTTCCTAAGGACAAGGTGTCCTCTGTTAGGAAACCAGATGCTATAGTTGTTGAGGAATGTACAACTGATAGTGATGATGAACAGGTTATGTCTAAACCGGAAGTAGTTAAGAAAGCAGGAACAAGGGTTCCTAAAGTGATCAAAAAGGATACTGTTAAGCCTAGAACAAACATTAAACATGTTAGGCAACCAGTTAAATATTGTGAACAATATAGATCCACTAGCAAGCCCAGAGGTAACCAAAGAAATTGGAATGGCCTCAAGTCTAACCAATTAGGTGATGACTTTTTCTTTTATAATAAAGCTTGTTACACATGTGGTAGTTTTGATCATCTTGCAGCTTTCTGAAACCAATGGGTATCTGGGTATGAAAACAATAGAGTGAACTACAAAAGGCAAACATCTAAATCTCACTTTCACTCTAATACTAATAGAACAAAACCCAGAGTAGTCTCAAACAAGTCTGGATCAAACACAGATCCTGCTGATAGACCATTTAAGACTAGTTACCCAAAATCAACAGCTAAGGGTGCAAAAACAACTTACAAAAATGCATCAAAAACTGTTCAAAGGCCCATTCAATCAAAAGCAGTGGTCCAAAAATAAGTTTGGAAAATTAAGGGTTCAACTGCAAAGCCAGCAGTTAATACTGCTAGGCAAGTAGTTAATATTGCTGCTTGGGAAAACAGGGCAAATGCTGTTAAGGCCTCAGCATGTTGGATTCTTAAATCCAATGTTGCATCAACTGTTCTCAAAATATTACATTTCATTGATGCAAGAGGCAGATCCAAGTCAATAATGGCTTGGGTCCCTAAAGGAAACTAATACTCCTTATTACTGTGTAGGAACATTCATCTGATAAACAAGAAGATCAAGGATACTCAGATAGTGGATGTTCAAGGCACATGACAGGCAACAAGTCTTATCTCTCAGATTTTCAATCAATAGATGGAGGCTATGTTACCTTTGGAGGAGGTATTGGTGGCAAAATTTTCGGTAAAGGTACAATTAAAACTGGAAATTTAGATTTTGAAGACGTGTTCTATGTGCAAGAACTTAAGTATAATCTTTTTAGTGTCTCACAAATGTATGATAAAAAGAACAAAGTTCTTTTCTGTGACACTGAATGTCTTGTGCTTTCTCCTGATTTTAAGATGCCTGATGAAAGTTAAGTACTTCTTAAAATTCCGAGAAAGGGCAATATGTACAGTGTTGATATGAAGAACATTGTTCCTAAAAAGGCTTTAACTTGTCTTGTAGCAAAGGCCACATTGGATGAATCAATGAAATGGCATAGAAGGCTTGGTCATATTAATTTCAAAACCATAAATCAGATTGTTAAGAATGGTTTGGTAAGAGGTTTACCTCAAAAACGATTTGAAAATGATCAAACATGCATTGCTTGTCTTAAAGGCAAACAACACAAAGCCACTTGTAAGCCCAAGATTTTTAACTCTATCAATCAATCATTGTTTATGCTTCATATGGACTTATTTGGTCCTACAAATGTTAGAAGTATGCAGCATAAGAGATATTGTCTAGTTATTACTGATGACTATAGTAGATTTACATGGGTTTTCTTTTTAGCTACTAAGGATGAGACTTCTAGCATCCTTAAGACTTTCATTACACAGATAGAAAACCAAGTAGACAAGAAAGTAAAAGTCATTAGATGTGATAATGGGACAGAGTTTAAGAATAGAGTTATGGATGATTTCTGCAAAGAAAAAGGTATTAGGAGAGAATTTAGTGTTGCTAGAACTCCACAACAGAATGGAGTTGCTGAAAGGAAAAATAGAACACTAATAGAAGCTGCTAGAACTATGTTAGCTGACTCTAAGTTGCCTATCACTTTTTGGGCTGAAGCAGTCAACACTGCTTGCTATGTCCAGAATAGAGTTTTAGTTGTCAAGTCTCACAATAAGACATCATATGAGCTTTTTAGAGGTAGAACTCCTGAAATAGGATTTCTTAGACCTTTTGGATGTCATGTGACAATTCTGAATACCTTAGACCATCTTGGAAAGTTTGATGGTAAAGCAGATGAAGGATTCTTAGTTGGATATTCTCTCAATAGTAAAGCATTTAGAGTATACAACTTAAGAACTAAGAAAGTAGAGAAAAACCTGCATGTGGAATTTTTAGAGCATAAATCCAATGTAGAAGGTCAAGGACCAAAATGGCTATTTGATCTTGAGACTCTAACCCATTCAATGAATTATGTGCCTATTGTTGTAGAAACTAATAAATTTTCAGGTTCAAAAGCGGATGAAACATCAGATGAGGCAAGGTTAGAAAAGGAGACAAATCAAGATTATGTGATGATGCCAATATGGTTAAGTACAAGTGTGGATTCAACTTCAATAAATGGTGAATCTTCTTCTGGTAAAGCTAAAGAAGATGTTGAAGATGAACACAAGGAAGATGGAACAAAGGAACAAGAAAATAGTTCTGCTGTTGATAATACTGCTGAGACAGAATTAACAGAAGAAGCAGAATTAACAGAAGATGAGGTGGATTTGAGCAATCTCCCACCTGATTATCAAGTTCCTTCTACTCCGCACACAAGGATTCACAAAGTCCACTCCCTGGAAAATGTGATTGGAGATGTACAATCAGGTGTGAAGACAAGACAACAACTGATGTCTTCAGACCAACAAGGGCTTCTTGATGCCCTTTATGCTTCAAAACAGCATGAGTTTTCAAACTCTTGCTTGTTTGTATGTTTTTGTAGGATCGAGTACTTCGTGCTTGATTGAGCTTGGTTAAACAAGAACCTCTGTATGGAATACAAGTGTTTATGCGGAAACTAAACAACAATTATAATAAAGAAGAAAACTCTAAACGACAATGATCCTCTATGGATCTTTTATTTCACTGGAAAATGTTTTTCTTATTGAAGTCCTACAATATGAATGGCTGTATGTTTCTTATATAAGCTAAGGAACCCTAATACAGCATTCTAGAAAACGAGTAAAGAGATAAAACCAAATCTCTTCCTAAATAAACTATAACAAACATACTAAAAATACGGAAACATCAGCAGCATTGAAACGCTACCAGCAGGAACACAAATAAACTATCGGCAGCAATGATCTTCAGCAGAAACCATAACTGTCGGCAGGAACCAACTCCACTATCGGCAGCAATGAGACACTAAGTATTTCCCAGATTCCTAACATCTGTCATCTTCAGTCCTTCTTGTTTTTTAATAATCAAATCATAATTCCCAACAATCTTCCCCTATTTGATATTAAAAAACTGTCTTCAATGCTTCCCCTTGAACATGCCACCATAAATAATAACCTGCAACACTCATTATTCCTCCCCTAAACTTGTGGTTGACCTAGTGGATCGGTAAACTAGGTTAACCTCAAGTTTCCTGTATCTATGAAGAACATGATCCCAGTAGCAACTTCTATAAAACAGCAGCAACAGGAATCCACTTCAGCAGCATCAAGAGTAGATTTTATAAGCCTTTACCAAGTAGCTACTCACTCTTGGGCTAGCTAGTTCTTAGGTGGAATCATGGCATCACCCTGGTGAACTAGTAACCAGTCCAACACTTAGAACGTGAATCATCGGTGTGTTGAAAAACCCTAATGATTTTTGGCAAATCATCACAGCCATAAACGGATTTGATATGTCTTTACCTGTAGCCGTTTGCTCAGGACTAGTCAATTCTTAGGTTACAGCAAACCTTGGTGAATTGAATACCAAATATGGATACCAAGTGTCTTTACCACAAACCATACTTTTGTGGACTAGCCAATCCTTTGGATCCCATAAAGGGTTACATCCATGGTGAATTGAGAACCATTTTCAACTCTCAGAACTGAATCATGGGTGAGTTGAAGTACCCTATAGCTTTAAGCAAGCTATTACAGCTATCAACGGATTTGATTATCACACCAGAGCCGTACCCTCATGGTGAGCCAACTCTTTCTTATCTACAAGACATGGTGAGTTGAGCACCATTTATTGTGTAGGTGTAAACACCAACACTGTACCTGCAAGGATGTTGCTCAAAACAAACTTATTAGCACACAAAATATACAAGAAGATTTTTTTTTATTTTATTTATTTATTTATTTTTTTTTTTTGAAGAAAAAAAACAAATAAAATAACTAGAATGAAAATAAAAGACAAATGAAAGAAAGAAAAGAAAATAAACAAAAAGAAAAATAAATAAAGAAAATGCATTTTTTTTTTTTTTTTTTTTTTTTTTTTAGAATAGCAGCATCTGAACAGCAGGAACCGAACAGCAGGAATGGTGTTACCAGCAGGAACTGGAACATTATCAGCAGGAATGAATGCAGCAACAGAGACAAAATACCAATAATTCTCTATGAGCCAAAAGTAACAGCAGACCCATGTGGAGTGTTGAATACTTGTAAGCTTCACCAAATTACCTTTGCTCCACTCACGATCAATCAAACCTCACATTAACTGACCTTTCTTGCATACGTGTATCAAGAATAATATTTGTAGCCACCCATGTGAGAAATAATCATCCCCATTTATTCAATATCAGTAGGTGACAAATACCAACTCACCAAAAGAATGAAACACGTAGCAGCAGCAACATTATTTAATTCAATATGACCATACGAATTAAAATATGTGACAAGAAGCTATGAAGATCATATGTCAAACTCATTAATGCCACCACCAATCAATCCCAAATAAGTCAATCAGATCAAAAGATAGACCCTCATTGATATACCATTGATCGAGTAATATCACTCGAATATTCAAAGCCCCACGTGATCTCAATTAAATGCCAGCAAACGACAAACCAATAGCCACATATGTTGACCATCGACCGCAATTAATTCAGCAGCAAATATCATATGACCAGTCACCAATTAATCACCACTGCCCCGTAACAGATAAATGGCTGCACAATACAAACTCACCACTTTCGAATTTGTGAAATAAATTGATCACTTGAGCATCAGCTTCAAAAACCAATGACCAGATGATGACTTAACCATCCATTTACTGATCCCACAAACTCACGAAGACCATTTAATGTTCAATTCAATAAACTGATCCAAAAAGTAGTAGCAACACGTGCAGTTCCCTCATGAATTGACCAAATGATTTCTCATCCAATCAATTAAATAAAAGAAGCCACAAACTCAACAGCCGTATTATTTTAGTTAGAGAACACAGAACAAACTAAGAAAAAATGTGAGTTAGCACAAAATATACAACAATAAGCCTCCCCTTAGGCTTATGCCTCCCCTCAATCAGTGCACCTGACAAGGACTATTGTTCTTGGGAACCCAGAATGAATCTTTCCTTTTATCTGTCCAAGAACAACCTGTTGAGGGCTTAACACCAGTATCCCATCTTGTTCCCCCCATATACCTTGGGTCATAATAACCAGGCTAAAAACCATTCCGAAAGTAAGTGCTAATAGGTATGTAGAATGGTCTAGCAACATTCCTTTTCCAACCAGTAGACTTGGTTTGACCAGCTGGAACTGGCTTACCAGAAGGAACATGTGCGGGTCTAAAAGACTTACCAGCAGGAACAGGTGCTGGTCGTTTTGCATTACCAGAAGGAAATGGATTTGCTCTAGGGACAAATGGGGGTATACTCTCTACATTTTTCCATACTGACCTAGGTTGCTTTTGTTGAACACAATTACCCATTTTACTCTCATAATAATCACAATCTTTAATAAGGTGAGAGTAACTTTTACACACAAAACATGATTTCTTTTTAAATGATTTGCTTTTGACCTGACTTTTCTTATGACAAACAAAATTATCACTAGCAGGACTAGAGACAAAATTGTTTTTCACAGATTTAAGAGGAGAAGAAGCTGGTTTTGAAATAGATTCATCATCAGCCACTCTTGTGTGTAAGTCATTAGGCCTGTGTGTGACAGACTTATCACTTGAATCACATGTTTTACGGTCATCAGACTTGGGTTGAGAGGATTTGTCACTGTTAGAACAAGAGACAAATTCTTTAGGTTCACAGTCTGAAGTTGGCAAGTCAATGGACTTTTTGCCATAGGTCATGAGTGATTCATCAAAGTCTGTTTTAGTGTGGGGATCAGTAGGCATAAAAATTCCTCTTATTGGTGGAGGAACATCATTCATTCCTCCTTCTTTAACAAACCTAACAGGAATTTGGTAATTAGGCTCCTTAGGGGTAGAGTCAAAAGTTCTTGGTGCATCATCTGGCCCTATAGTACATCCCAACCCTTTCTTACACCTAACAGACTGAGTACTATCATTATACTTAGTAAGATATTTTTCTGATTGTTGCCACGAATTCAACCTAGCCACTTCACTATCCAATTTAGCCTGTAAGTCTTGATTTTCTAATTTGATCTTAGCATTTTGAGACTTAGAATATTTAAGCTCATTAGTTGTGTTTTCTAAATCTCTTAGCAAAACTCTTATCTTTTCCTCATAGGCTAACTGATTCTTTTGGTACCAGACTTTTTGTTGTTCTAAAGTTTTAACAGCATTTTTATGAGCTTTGAGCTGTATAAACATATCTTTATATTGAGATTCCATGTCATCATATTCTTTCTTAAATAAAGCATATAAATCATGACAAGCAACAGAACAACTTGGTACCTGAGATGGGAAACTCATCAAAGCGAATTCAAAATCCACATCTGCCTGTGCTTCAACAACCGTACTGAATACCTCACCTTTTGTCACATGTCCAGGAACCATTTCATTAACTTGAGTGGCACATCTTTCCTCATCTTTTCCTTCATCTTGTGACCAGTCTACCCTAGAACGAATAGGAAACAAGTTTCTAAGCTTCATGGCTAATGTCTCAAGAGAATCACCTGATCCGAATGAAGTCATGATAAAAAGATTTCTTCTTTGACACTAGTAACAGCGAAACACCTCAGAGACCAGAATCAATCCCCACTGACTGATTTAATTTTGTTCTTCACAATTGACAATCAATAACTCCAAACGATCAATCAATGAAAACAGCAAGCGACAAAACCCAGTTGACCAAATACTATCCAATTCGAGTCAAAGTTAGCTGCAATTCAATTAGTAGACTTTCTTGACCAAAATGAATCTTCAATAATAAGAATAGCAGCAGCCTCACAACTTCTTAATTACCATCAACACGTCATTCATCAAATCAACACACGACCAATTAATACAAATGACAGCTAGCGACAAATCGATCAAATCCAATCACAATAGATGACAGTACTAGGTTTATAGTAATCGACAAACAACTTGATCAATTAATTTATTGAAGGAACCAGATCTTGTTGCTGCATAAAATATTAACCACAACAAAAGGACCAATTTAATTGCACTTGCAGAACACGACAATCACAATAACTACGGACCGTCAATTAATATTCACCGACCAATTAATACAAGCAGTACGAGGATACAATTTAATACTCGAATCCCCACAACTGAATTAAATAAACCACTGCTTGCAGCCCCACGTTTGATTTAAATAAACCAATCAAATAACTTAATTGATAACACCAAAAAAAATCACGATTGATTTGGAATAAAATTATTACCGATCACAGTACTTCTTCAGATCTGCTTCCTATCGAACTCTTCTTCTTTATCAGAGATCCTCACCAGGCTCTGATACCACTTGTAGGATCGAGTACTTCGAGCTTGATTGAGCTTGGTTAAACAAGAACCTCTGTATGGAATACAAGTGTTTATGCGGAAACTAAACAACAAGTATAATAAAGAAGAAAACTCTAAACGACAATGATCCTCTATGGATCTTTTATTTCACTGGAAAATGTTTTTCTTATTGAAGTCTTACAATATGAATGGCTGTATGTTTCTTATATAAGCTAAGGAACCCTAATACAGCATTCTAGAAAACGAGTAAAGAGATAAAACCAAATCTCTTCCTAAATAAACTATAACAAACATACTAAAAATACGGAAACATCAGCAGCATTGAAACGCTACCAGCAGGAACACAAATAAACTATCGGCAGCAATGATCTTCAGCAGAAACCATAACTGTCGGCAGGAACCAACTCCACTATCGGCAGCAATGAGACACTAAGTATTTCCCAGATTCCTAACATCTGTCATCTTCAGTCCTTCTTGTTTTTTAATAATCAAATCATAATTCCCAACAGTTTTCTCTCACAAGATGAACCAAAGAACATTCTTAAAGCCTTAGATGATTCAAGCTGGGTGGAAGCTATGCAAGAGGAGCTTCTTCAGTTTAAGATTCAGAAGGTTTGGGTGCTAGTTGATTTACCTAAGGATGAAAAGGTAATTGGCACTAGATGGGTTTTCAAGAATAAAAGGGATGAAAGGGGAATAGTGATTAGGAATAAGGCTAGATTAGTAGCCCAAGGGTACACACAACAAGAAGGGATAGACTATGATGAGGTTTTTGCTCCAATAGCAAGAATTGAGGCAATTAGGCTTTTCTTAGCTTATGCTTCATTTTTAGGATTCACAGTTTATCAAATGGATGTCAAGAGTGCTTTTTTATATGGTACTATTGAAGAAGAGGTTTATGTTTCACAATCTCCTGGTTTCATTGATCCAGAACATCCAGACAGAGTGTACAGAGTAGTTAAAGCTCTATATGGCCTTCATCAGGCACCAAGAGCTTGGTATGCAACACTGGCTTCCTACTTAATAGAGAATGGATTTCAAAGAGGAAAGATTGATCAGACACTTTTCATCAAACAGCACAAGAAGGATCTTCTGTTAGTGCAGGTTTATGTGGATGACATTATCTTTGGATCTACAAGGAAGGAGATGTGTTTGGAGTTTGAGAAACTTATGCATGATAAGTTTCAGATGAGTTCTATGGGAGAACTTACATTCTTTTTGGGTCTGCAAGTTAAGCAATCAAGTGAAGGAATCTTTATCTCTCAAGACAAATATGTTGCAGAGATACTTAGAAAGTTTCAATTTGCTGATTCAAAAGTAGCAAGCACACCAATGGACTCTGAGAAGCCACTTCTTAAAGACTTAGATGGAGATAATGTGGACGTACACACATACAGATCTATGATAGGATCTTTGATGTATCTTACATCATCAAGACCTGATATCATGTTCTCTGTTTGTGCTTGTGCAAGATTTCAAGTAACTCCAAAGGTTTCTCATTTAACAGCAGTCAAGAGAATTTTTAGATATCTCAAGGGTCAACCAAGGTTGGGTCTATGGTATTATAGGGAGTCACCTTTTGACTTGGTAGCATATTTGGATAGTGATTATGCTGGTGCTAGCTTGGACAGAAAGTCAACAACTGGAGGATGTCAATTCCTTGGGTGTAGACTTATCTCATGGCAGTGTAAGAAGCAAACTATTGTGGCAACTTCAACCACTGAGGCTGAATATGTAGCTGCTGCAAGTTGCTGTGGTCAAGTTCTATGGCTTCAAAACTAACTTCTTGATTATGGGTACAATTTCATGAACACTGTCATTCATATTGATAATAGTAGTACAATTTGCATTATTAAAAATCCAGTGCAACATTCTAAAACAAAACACATTGAAATTAGACATCATTTTATTAGAGATTGCAATGACAAAAAGTTAATTCAAGTAATGAAAATAGCTTCAGATCATAACTTTGCAGATCTTCTTACAAAAGCTTTTGATGTTGGAAGGTTTCAGTACTTGGTAGCAAGTATTGGAATGCTTAATCTTTGAATTTTTCAATCTGATGTGCTTTTGTATATAAATTTTTGGTTGTGCTGCTAACTTTATAAATTAATGTTGCTATTACAAAAGTTTGTGCTGCTAGTACAAATTTAAATTATGTTATTCATACAGTTAGTCCTATGATTACTCTAATTCAAGACAAGTACTTTGTACATTGTTCTTTTGGTTTTAGACTAACAATTTCAGGTATGAATATTTGAGCACAAAGGAAGTTTCAAGTGAAATGTGTGAGCAGCAGAATGATGATACTAGTTGCTGACATAATAGGTTAATGATAGAAAGAGTTTGGGAATTTAAAACTCCTTAAAACTTCTTTCTTGAAACCTGATTATGATGTTTCACATAGAATTAATGATTTAGTTGATCAGAAAGTAACTGATACAACTCACTTTCTATCATTTTATACTTTCAAGTATAATGTGTTAATCTCAGGATATCTGATAGAAAGAACAGCGAGCAAAAGTGAATCTAACACTTGTGTTAGAGGTAACAAATGCCACGAGCTGGAAAACCTGTCAGGAAAGCTCTTTGAATGAGTTTATCTGTACACAGGCAGTTATTTATAACTGAAAACATTGGTTCTCACACAACCAGAGGTTACTTTAAACCAAAATTTTGATTAAGTGTCTGTAACTACACTTGATCCCTTCAAAATGGTTTAAAGCAGTATGGTTTTTAATAATAAAATCATATGCATACTGCTAAAAGTCAAAAGTTTTCTTAAAAAGGATTTTTGGAATAAAAATGACTCAGAAAACCATCAAATGATGGACTATGAGTTATTGCCCCATGATTCACCACTCATAGGAGGTTACACACCTAGAAGTGATGAGGGCAGCAAACTAAATTTTAAGGAATTGATGGCTTCATGTACAACATTGTCTGACAACAAGTTCTAATTGATAGATCAGATAATGCTGAAAAGATGGTGAGAGATCTTCCAAACAGGGGAGGAAATCACTTACAGGGGAGAAAATATTTTGGTACATGGTGAGAAATCTTCCAAGCTCAGGATAGATAATATAATCAGGGGAGGAAGATTAACCAATAAGGGAAGGAAGTATGCTTAGAATTCAGGTGAGGAAAATGATCCATAGCAGATCAAGTTCAATCAGAAAAGACAAGAGCATACAAGATGATGAAGTTAGCTTTTTGAGAAGCTAAAATGTCTTATTATTCTGCAAATAATAAGAATGAGCATTCAGTTGATGGATGCTGGAATAAGCTGATTTAGTTGATGGATGCTGGGAATAAGCTGTTTTAGCTGATGGATACAAGGAATAAGCTCTTCAAATGAAGAAATTTCAAATGAAGATTCTGGAGTATTTTATATATTCAGAATGGATGAAACATTCAAAAGGAGAAAGTTCTATCTAGGAGCTTTCTATTTCAATTTCAGTTCACTACGTTTGTTCATCACTTGCAAAGGCATGCTGGAAGATGATTTCACTTGTTGAAACAAGCATCCAAGATACACAGCATCATTGCCTCTTATAATTCCTCCATCTAAGGAAAGTACTGATATTGCTGAAGTCAAAGAACAGAAAGCAGATGAGTTACTGAGAAAGATATTCAATCTCACAGAACAGAAGAAAGCTCAGATCAAGGGTCTAACTATGAAGTGTTTGCAAGATCCTCACAATCAGAAATTCAATTCAGAAGAAACATGTTGAAAAGGGTTCACATGTTTAGGGGAGGATTGTTGGGAATTAAATATTCTGAAGATTAAGTATCGGGAAATTCTCTTAAGTGATTAATTCTGGTTGCAGTAATGTTAAGTCTGGTTGGTACCTGGTTAAGTCTGGTTGGTACCTGGTTAAGTCTGCTGGTTAAGTCTGGTCTTTGAATGTTAAGTCTGGTGATTAAGTCTAGTGATTAATTCTGGTGAGTACCAAAATTAAGTCTACTCTTCGAATGTTAAGTCTGCTTGCTGGATGGATAAGTATACGAAGATATTTTGTACTAAAGTCAAGTATATACGGTAGATAATATCTTAGACTTTGTGGTTAGTCATCAACTAGTTGGTAAACATAGATACATGTTGTATCTTAATGACTGACACAATGCAAGTGTATCCATGCTTGTGCTCGACAAGACTTAACATAGATTGTAATGATCTCCTTTGTTTTCATACAAAAGGGAGATCATAGTCTAGATATTGTGTGTCCTTTTGAATGTGCTTAATTCATATGCTTAGAACAAACTAATCTAGAACAATATCACAAGTCATAGAAACTTTAAGATTCAAGGTTTTGTAACCCTAGTGATAGTGAAGATCACTCGTATTATTTTGAATAATATTGAATCGTTTGGTGATAAGCTTTCATTGTTCATTGTTAAATAACAAACATAACTATTCCATTTCCATAACCAAAATAACCTTCTAAGTGTGATTAAGTAGATTTCGCATACTAAATCATATTAACTCAATATATCATATACACAAAGTCAAAAAGGTTTAACCACCTTATAGTGTATCGATCAACCTCTCAGGTTGCTTTCCAAGATAACCAGCTTTGTTAGCAGGCGTGGTTATGCAGTTTCTACCAACTTCCTGCCTACAAACTTGTTGGCGATGGTAGTTGATGCGATCTAGAAGATGCTTATGGTAACAATCATGGTCATTTGTGTACTTGCAGTAGGTAGGGATGATGGTTTTTCTCTCATTGAGTTTTCGCTTTTGGTTATTTTTCTTAAATGTAACACTTTTCTTAATTCCTAGGGCACGGGTGATGATAGGTTTAATCATTCTTCCTGGGCCTTTACTGTGAGCTGGTCTACAACCCATAAAACTTTTAGGGGTATGATTACAAGACACAATCGTCTTCTTTTCTCCTGTTGCCATATAATTGCTACTCAGGTGAGCTACTGTAGTCACTTCGAGTACTGCTTTAATGAGGTTGCTTACCAACCTTTGGATAGCTTCAGGAGTCATTGGTGTGGTTAGTGCTGGTAAGGTATTTGTATTGCTGGCTATCTTCTATTACTATCATAAGAATCACGAATTTCATGTAATAACCATGTTAGAATAATCCGAGTAATAATATAATTACATATTAACAAGTGGTCATAATGCGAAGTTATATCCTATTGAGAATCAATAATTTGCGATATGTCTGGTTAATATTGTAGATAAATGATTAACTCCTGGTATAAAATTGCTAATGAATAAACTGATTCATTTGAAGTTCAGCAACTTTCTCTTCATTCATCACGTTTTCTTTAGAAATTTATCTTAATGGATTCTATGGTTATAGTCTAGTTGTGACAGGTATAAGGAATCATAATAATCTTAAGTAATGTCTTGGTAAGTCTGGATATAATTATTGAAAATACATGATATTAATAACTTGATCGATTGTTTTTGTAAAACAATTAATACAAGGTCTTTTATTAATGATTCATGTTAAGGATTTTTGGTTTCAAACATAAGGGTTTGGTCCTTTGTTGACAATAATGGTACTAGTTTCTGTTACTTACTGTGCTACAAGTTGGTCGGTTGACTAAGTTTGGAGGAAAAGTGTAAGTGATATTTATTGCATTTCAAGTACGATTTGGTTTGCGTGGAGCCATTTATCTATTAAGGATAGTAACAAATGGTGGGATTTTGTATGAGGTCATGAGAAGTCATTACATGTATGCATAGCATTATTGTAAGACATAGTAGAAAGAATTTGTTTTCAACATAAATATATAACATAAGAAAGTTGTTATAGATTTATTGATCGATTACAAACTCTGAAAGTTTCAGGCTTATTGGAAAAGACAGGAAATACTAACCAAATACTATTCAGTTTAGTAGACACAACATGGATACATGTGAATTTTAAGATCAGTTACGTCCTTGACGTAGATGCTTAACTTTAGTCTCAAGTTTCAGTTGTGCAATTTCCATTTCTAAGAAACATTCCTGAAATTCCTGGTACATTCTTATTTGACTGTCCAACATGGCCTCTAAGGAGAAAATATTCTGACCCTGGTTTATTGCCGTCTCCCTGGCCATCCATAGGGTTCTTTCGATATCTTCCACTATACCACGTGTTTGACAGTGTTCTCTTCTCGAACAGCGGACTCTAGAATCTAAGCTTCTAAATTTATGGTTGCACGTATTCTTCATCTTATCCTCCTTTACTCCTAAGTCGAACACTGCTCGTCTCTCGGCATCAGCTCTTCTAAACAGAGTGTCAAAGTTACGGTCGTACCATTCGAATCGTAATGGTTGTAACCCTTCCAACAGTTCAGCGTGAGAGTCTAAAGTGCGGGCGTGTTAATAAAGGAAAGTCCATATGTAATCATGAGAACTTGAATTTTGGTCAGGAGAATTATGTGTAGATATGGCGTCTGGGATGTCTGGTATTGGGGAATCTGGAGTGTCAGGTTGTGGAGAGTTTGACTCAACATCTTTCCAAATTGTTTCTTGGTGTGAATTTTGTCCAACCTCAAACGTTGTTGGACAACCAGTCAACTTTTCTTCTGATGTAGTTTTCCTAAGTTCCTGATGGGTAGGTGAGTGGGTAGGTGATGTACAAGTAGTACGGAGGGTAGTTTCGTTAATTTCAGGTGTTTCGAGGGACATGATACTGTAGTAACCCGCAAATAATAATTATAAGTAATTCATAATATTTAAGGAGAAGTGAAAGTGAAAGTAAATATCAATTATGTAAATATTAGTGCAAAATCATCCTAATAAGTAATGTTCTGAGTACTGTAATATGCAGGCACGGAGGGAGTAGGATGGTATGATGTAAAATCATTTATTTTTGAAAGTGCGGTTATAGTCCAATGTTTGAAAACATTTGGTTCTCTATAACCATGAGCTCTGATACCACTCTGTAACACCCCCGTTTTCGATAATCGTAGTGGAATTATAAGTTGGGGTATTACTTCAAGTATCATAATCATGAAAATAGAAAATGACTCGAAAAGAGACGTTTTAAATAAAATTGTTATCATTCATTATTTAAATCAGAGTACATAATTCAGGTCCCAGCGGGAGGTTTCAAAGTACGTTATAAAAGTTACATTATTCGTCGAATGATAACAAAATATACACTCTTTTTATAAGAAGAAAAGTCCACAGCCACTCCGTGCCTAATCATGCTTCTAATTACTTGAGATAAAACATGCTAAAAAGTCAACAAAAAGGTTGAGTGAATCCATAGCGTTTAAAGTTATAATCAATTTGAACACAAGCTAAATAGAAATTTATTCAGTAAAATTTCAGTTCGTTATATATATATATATATATATATATATATATATATATATATATATATATATATATATATATATATATATAATATTGCCTTAAGTCTTATGACACGCAAAACGTTAATTGTGGATCATCAACAGTCATGAGCTAATGATGTTAAATTACCCCATAATTAAATGTAGGTAACCTTGCCTCCGAGTAGGAGATTGCCAGTCTCTTTATTTATCTCAAATAAAATGCATTTGGTCACGTTACGGTAACACAAAGGGGTTATCAAACCCAATAGATCTATTCATAATATTCGCGCTCACCCGCAGGTGATTAATGGTCCATGATGGGAGGTCTTGTAGGCAATAGGTAACTTAGTCAATATCAATCAGGAAATCATACAGGAAAAATACTTGTGTTCGGTTTTTGTAGCATGTATCTCCCCACAAATTTGGAAAACGTATAAAAATAGTGGGACTATGATCTCACCTTAGCGGTCTGGATGGAAAACAATGTTAAATAAAGTTGATAAACGTCTCCGGCACGCAACCTGGGTTGGTATGTCAAATTTCAGTAATCGTATTCCAATATATAAGTTGTAACGTTTTTGGTTGTTGACTAAATGTTAAAATTGAGACAACATGAAGTCTCTTCAAAAGTTATATAAGATTATATCTAACTTCATATTTTATGTTTTTGTTTCGTTTTGTTTGTTAAATATATCTCGTTCGTTTGTTATCGAAATAAACATATTTCGTTTATTATTTTCTATTATAAATCGAATCGGAATATATATATATATATATATATATATATATATATATATATATATATATATATATATATATATATATATATATATATATATATAAACTATCAATATATGAAACTATAGGGGTAAAAGTGTAACATATATATATATATATATATATATATATATATATATATATATATATATATATATATATATATATATATATTGATCACTATCTTGGTAGAATTGTTAAATGTGTTGTTGATGGACGTAAGCTAAGCTCCTAGTAGACGTACGAGTGCATTGAAGAAGAACACGAAACACCACTCCAAAATCTGGAGTCCTTGGTTGAAGTTGGTATATAAAAATTGTTACGGTTGAGATCCCAACAAGTCCATATATAGGCTCAAATCTTTCTTTAATAATAAGCTGCTAGCGGGTGTAATCTGATTGTTTATAATGATAATGAGGTTTGACGAATGGATGGAGTTCACGTAGCCATAGGCTTGGTTAGTGAGTAGATGTCATCCCGGGCTAGGAATCAGTCCACCGAAGAAGGCGAAGTAGCGAGTCTGGGGGCGCTATCGGCCATGTTCACTGATAAGCTTTGTTTGCTTCCTTTTTCCGATACCGTGGAAGAAAGCTAAGTACCACAGTAAATGGTAGTTAGGGAATGAGAGTCAATACAGCCGAGGAAGGGTATTTAATAATACAGATGATATAAATTATATCACTCGCGTTGCTGTTATATCGCTCAACAACAAGCACCTTCCCCGTTGGTGGGACTTCTATTGCACCTGTCTCGCGCAACAACTAGCATCTGCCCATGTCACGCACCTGACCAACAACAAGCCTAACTTCAATAACAAGCCAATTCTCTCGGTCTTCTCTTGCACATATATATATATATATATATATATATATATATATATATATATATATATATATATATATATATATATATATATATATATATATATATATTAATATTAATTATAAAATGTTACACTTTTACCCTTATAGTTTCATATATTGACAGTTTATACCCCTGAACTTTCATAAAAAGACAATTTTTACCCTTCATCTTTTATAAAATTACAATTTTTACCCCTGAACTTTGGTGAAATGACAGTTTCTTACCCTATAGTTTCATAACTGACACTTTTAACCCCTAAACTGCATGTCAACATTAAGTTTAATTTGTACGTTTGTTATCAAATTATCGTAAAGTGGCAAAAAGGAAATTATCGAAATGTTTTATACTTGTTATATGAAAATGTTTATGTAAATAAACATTGAGTTCGTTGATATTGGTCTGCGTGAGAGCACGTTTATCGGGGATGTGAGTTACGTCACATTAGATAGTAATTATGATCAGATAAGTAAATAAAAAAAAATTATACGTGGAAAAATGATAAATATTTTGTAAGATAATTTATTACGAGGTGGAATTTTACGAGTAGTTACAATTTAGCTGTATTTATTTTCGACACGTTATTCAAGATCTATATATACTCCCCCCGTCCCAAAATTATAGTTCCCGTTTGACTTTTTCGGTCTTTCTTTTTCAACTTTGATATTAAATATTTTTGTTTGTGTTAAACAATAGTTGATGAAAATTATACCAATGAAAAATAAATTTAAAACTCAATGCATTCATATATTTCGCATCAAATATTATATAACACAAATAAAAATACTTAAAGTCAAAGTTGTAAAAGAAAGACCGAAAAAGTCAAACAGTGACTATAATTTTAGGACGGAGGGAGTATCATATTTGCCCAAATGCGGACTCTATTCATGAGTTACATTTGTCGGGAATAGAAGTTATTCGGTCAAGATATACACATAGTCTGGTTATTTAGGATCTATGAGCTGCAAATGTATTTTGAGCATGGCGTGTTTTGTGAAAAGAAGAAGGTTGGTAGCAAAAAGAACAATAACTGGCTACATGCTAATGTGAATGTCCAAAAGGAAAAATAACACCTACTTGCTAATGTGGATGTCCAAAGGTTCACAAAAGTAAAAACAAAAGTAAAATAACACCTACACTGTAGAGATACTTTATGTGAATAGTTATATAGACAAGATATGTACTCGCAACTAGCCTACATCTTGCCCAAATAAAGTATAGTTCGAATGCAAATTTATGTATCTTGATAGGTGTATATACTAAACAACAAGTATGCGATTGAAGAAAAGTCACTAAGAGCTCTAGGTGTAGTGGGCAAGTCAAGTTACTCATTTGGGGCCCACGGGTGCCACATCACTTTAACAAACCTCCACAACTAACCCCCCTCACTCAGGGTGGAGGGTGTGGTAAGAGGTTTTCCCACTCCATATCAACTCCGCATCAGCTTTTTCTCTGTCCAAAACTTTTTCCTTCAACTTTCCTTTAACCATTGCAGCACCTCCTTTCTCTTCTAATATTTTTTTTCTATATTTTATTATTTAAAAATACCCCCAAAATATCAATACCCACCTACAACAACCAGTACTAAACATTATCTCTCCTCAAAATCAACACCCTCTCTCTTTTTTGTTTCGGGACTCAAGTCTCGTACGCAAGTTTTTTTTTTTTGGTTTTGCCGAGGTGAAAGGGCCGGTAATTCTTGCAGGAAAGAGAAAAAGACATTGGGTCCTGTAGATTCCTTTCTACCAAACCCTATACACTCACAACTAACATAAACTTACTCATTTGGGGCCCACCACTTACAACTTTATTTTTTTATTCAAATTTTCAAACAAACTAAATTCATTTCATTAAAAATAAAAATACAATACAACACAATAAATAACATACGAAACGTAAAATAACGATACGGTAAAAAAAATGCAACTTAAGAAAGACATCAAATTATAACGAAACTAATTATTCGGATTCTGTTGTTGAATTTGTTCCCATTGATGTCGTTGCCAAACATGCTCGATGAGACATCGTTGAAGCTTTGCGTGTTTGCGTTTATCATGTAGTTCTTTGGCTTTTCTTCTTTGCACTGCGCAACGCTCAATCCATGTCTGTTGTAAATTTGGTTGCGGAGAAATATACATTTTGCTAGCTTCGGATATCGCAAATTTTTGATCTTTCAAAATCATGTTATGCATTATGATGCACGAGTACATGATTCTCTGTAACTTGCCCATAGTAAATGTACGCGCCGGTTGGGCAATAATATGCCAACATCCTTGGAGGACACCAAAAGCTCTTTCGATATCTTTTCGAGCACTTTCTTGTTTCGCTTTAAATACGGCATTTTTTGAGTTATTTGCAACTATAAATGATTTGACAAAAGATGCCTACTCTAGGTAAATTCCGTCAGCTAAATAATACCCATGGTTAAATGTATGCTCGTATACTTCAAACGGAACCTCAGGGGCGATGTCATCAAGCAGGAAAGAGTAAGAAGGCTAGTAAGATTTTTTTTTAAAAACAAACACACCCTAAGAAATGATATACCATCACACATTAAAGGTAAGGTATTAAGCATAATAGTAATGATCAATAAAATTTCATTTCTTTCCATTAATGTAGCTAACATGTATAATGTTACGATACATTTGTCAAATAATTATTGATTAAGGATAGTATTAAATATTAATATGCTTGTGAGATTTATAATGCAAAGAAAAATAAGTCAAAAGAGTATGGAACTCTTGTACAAAAGTAATGGTTTGTTTTACTTTTTGTGGAGTAAAACGATAGTCATGGAAAATTCATTTCTTTAATTATTTATTGAAAAATAATGTATAACCTACTCTTTCTTCCGTTTTAAAATTATTGTTCTCAGACAAGAAAAACATAGTTTAAAAAACCAATCAAACATCATCATCACCCACTACACTTTATTTTAAGAAAAGGGTTCTAATCTTAATAGAACGAGGCCTTACGAACCCGTGCGATGCACCGGCTGGGTCATTGGTTGAATTTTTACGTGTTTTGTACGTAATGTTTGTGCAGATGTTTGTATACTTTTTATCAAATTTGCGTCAATGTTTGTAATATAAGTTTTGTATATCGGAACATTTATCATTTAGTACTAAATAACTCGCGTAAACAACAGATACTTTCGTAGATCTTGATGTTAACACATTTTTGGTGGAAAGTAATTAAATATATCAATATAATTCAGACCCGTGCGATGCACACGGGCTCCGTATTGTTCAGCAATAATTTTTGTCATTTTGATCATGGATGGATTTTGTTGGATGAATTTGATCGGTTGATGTTCGTGGTAACTGAAAAGCATGTTCGTCTTCGCGCACTGTTATCTTTTATCGAGAAGAAAGCTCCTGATCCAGCCCACTAAACCGTTTCAACCCAATAATGTTCAGCGTAAACATTGAAGTATAAATCTAATGATGGATATGATTGAAACGTTGAAATGTTGTTCACCCTAAAGCACAGGTACTTTATTTTCGATAATATCGCATATCATATTTATATTACATATTGTTTCATATCATATTTATATTACATATTGTTTCAAGGCCTGAGCGATTCATAGTTTTTGTTTTTCTAGTGAAATTATTCTATGCTAAAACGTCATATTTTTAGATTACGCATTTAATATCAAGTATGGCCTAGAATGGGTTAGTGACAGGTTAAAATGAATTGTACTCAAAATGTGCAACATATTTATCCATGATACTAACTAACACCATCAAGAAATTACATGTAGATTTCATAAGATGGATGATATCTCACATAAGCAAAACATTTGTTCATGTTCATAGAAATCAATACGAACTACGTATTAATCAGTAGCATCGAAATATCATATATAGCTTATTTGGTGGTGCATTGTGTCAATATGTGGGTACTATATGAGGCTGATTTCAAATAATGGGTTCATATCTAATACATTAAGATGTTGAATAGATATCTATATAGTCAAGTTACCAATCATCTAAAATGAAAGACAAACACATGATTTATTGCCATGTAATCAAACACTTTGTACGCATACGATGCTACGTGTTTGAATTAATTTTTCTCGCACATTTTTATACTTGAAAATCCTTAAGACAAATATTATGATTTTTATTGAGTACATATTTCAATCTGACTCCTTAGTTGTTTATATTCGCTTTTGCCCATCCAGTGATGACATAGAAACCTGAGTAAATATCATATAGTATCATTAGTAAGCAACACATTGGTTCTAAGCCCACTAATGGTGGAACCGCACCATTTGAAAAATCCAGATATATAAAAGTATAAACTAAGTTTGCTATGTTCTTAATTGGATACACGAACAATAGCTTTGCAAGTCAAGTGGCACTTATCATTCCTGAATGTGTTAAAGTGGATTACATTGGGTTACTTTTATTACGCAAACTGAAATGCTAAATGGTACATTAGCTAAATCAACATTTTTTATTTATTTTTAAACTTTAAGCATTTTAAACATAATTAATCACTATATATATATATATTGAACTTTAAGCATTGTTTGAAACTTGTCATCCATGATCTCGAGCTGAAAACGTCCATGACCCTTTTGAAATATGTTGGTGCATCCTCTTAAAGACACCTGAAGGGATGTCTTTAACCTACAGAAGATGGTTTTGGAATAATTAGTAAAAACATATAAATATCTTAGTGCTAAGTAGTGAAAAATTTTAAAACTTTCAAAGACATGTGAAGCTTTTATACATGTAAACACTATATTAATTATGTCATTCTTTCTTTCAAATTGATTCATGTATACAAATATTACATGCTCTTGATAAGGAGTTCAATAAGCAATCCCAGATAAACCCTTTATAAGTAGTTGCAATAAGCAATCCAAAACAGCTCGCTCATGAGAAATAATTTCAGTTTAGCAATCATAAACAACCCTTTCATGAGAAACAATTTCAATAAACAATCCCAAACAGACCCTTTAAGCTTAATTACTGCTCCTTATCTACGTAAAAATAGGCACAGAAGCACCTGAATAAGCAATCCTAAACACCATCATAACATAAGATAAACTTACACTGTTCGAGCAATTAGTGTACACATATGTGTGTTGTCTTCTGCATCAACTCTCGCACCTGCAAAAGCAACTCCACTGCAGCAGATAGACTCTCCAACGATTTAGGAAAGTCCTCTAATTGGATATGAGAACTATCATTGTAAACAAACCTAAAAAATCGGCCCTTTAATTCAATCCAACTACACCCCAAATCTTTTTTTACCCCACGATGTGCTAGTAATGTTCTAATATTTCCTGCATCTTCCTACATACCTCTTGCAGCATATATAATTGAACGAAGCACAGACATCCCAGAATCCAAATCCCGAGTACCACAAAGCTTCTATTTATAATGGCACTATATGTAACTATCTTAGATATATCAAGAGACACTTTAAATGTTACTGTAATTATAATCCATTCTTAAGTGTTGTAATAACTACATATGATTACTACTACATGATGATTGCTATTCTTATTTCATGTAACATCTACAATCAATTAGTACCTCAATAACTACACGATCCCTTCGCATGGCTCTCAATAACTACATCGGCACTTGGCATGCACGACATTACTCTTCACACATTTTCACTCCAAAAAATCATGTCATTAATTCAAAATTGGTGTTGTTGATACAAAAGTTGGGCGTTCCTTGTTAAGACTCCTATTCTCGTACCAATTAGATCTTAATGCTTGATGGAACCTGCGCACTAAGAAAAAGAGCAAACACCGTTAGGCTTATCGAGGGATTGTCTCCCCCGATTATCCTCCGGCGTGAGAGTAAGTAATCGTAGTTTAGGGTTTAGTGAAGAGTTAGGGTTTTTAGTAGATCGTACCTTTACCGAGGGCTTGGGTGCCCTTTATATACATATGAAACCCTAGTAGGTTTCGTGTTCCCTACTCCTCGTCCTGTTCGCCGATATCGGATATTTGGTATATATCCCCTTTATTTAGGAGATACTCAATATCCCATCCGGAAATAACTTTGGGCTTGGGCCTCGTAGGTCCAATCCACATAACTGGTAGTCCAGTTATCGCCATGGCGCCCCACACGTAGTGGGCTTAAGTATTAGTATTGTTTACTAATCGGGTCCGTGACCCGGGTGTAGACTATACGTCATCATGTCCCCCCAGTCTAGTGTGCGCAGGGTAAAACCTGCGGATGCTAGACTAAAGTCGTGTCGGAATTATTCCCTACGCGTACGCGGGAAGATTTCAAAAATATACCGCCAAAAAACGCACGTATGATGTATCTAGTCCAAAAAAGTGCAATTCGGGTACCTTGGGAAGTGGAGAAGCTATCCACTTGTCCTGTACCGTCACACCTCCCAGCCACACGATTTGAGTTAGTGGGGTACACGTGTCAGTCATCTGTGATGGGTGGAAAACTATATAAACTACCGCCTCCATTCACTGTGATATCCACAGTTAAAACATCATATTTCCACCATTTTAACATCTTCGAATCTGCTATCAAGAACGAAAAATTTGAAGGTAATAGCGCGTGCGCACAGTCTGAAACACAAAATGGTAGCACAACTTCAGGATTTCACTTCTAACATAACCGAAGGTGAACTGAATCAGTTCACCTCGGACTACTTTATCCCTTTGGATCTGCGCCCAGAGGTGCCAGGTCCAAATGACACCATCGCGAATTTCCCCGTAGGGAAGGTAGGGTTATATACGCGCTTTTTCGAGTGGGCGAATCATCGCGTACCCATATCCGTGCTGTTGAGTGATATACTTAATTATTATGAGCTCCATATCTCACAGTTGCATTGTATTGGTGCTGGGAAGATTGCCAATTTTGAGGTGAACTGTCGCTTGTTAGCGATTCACCCGACCCTCCAATTATTTCGCGCATTCTATCACGCCACGTGGTCAAATGGTTGGGTTACCTTCTCTAAGCGTGTAGGCAAGTTACAATGCTATGTGCAGAAGGTAGATAAACTCAAGGACTGGAGGGAGAAATTCTTTTGGGTTGACGCCGTCGTTTTTCCTTCCAATTTTCAATTTTACACCCGTGCCACTCTGCCCAAGGATGAGCGCCCCCCCGAGACGTGGTATAACGCGGATCATGCGGCGATCATTGATGAGAACCGCCTTCCTATCAAGCCATATCCGGAAGCGTTCCTGGTGCATATGGGCATCAGTCGCAACTACTTCGAGCATGAGACAGAGGTTCCCACATTCTTGGATGCGGATGGCACGGGTGGGTGCTCCTTTTGTCGTCTTACTGTCGTTATTAATGTAAGCGTTTCTTCGTTTTCCATACTTTATGTAACTTGCTTCTCTTTGTCTACTTTATACGCAGAGATGGATCTTTTTGCGGTTGTGAACTTGGAGACACCGCGTTCCGTGGCAGTGGGGGTGCGTCCTCTGAGGGAGGGTGAGAAGACCATTCTGGAGGCGACGGCAGGACGCGTCGTGGACTTGGTTATTCCGGAGTCCGAGGGCTCTCCTGATGTGGTGGTAGCTGAGCCGTTGCAGGAGGTGGCTCCTCCTTTGCAGCAGGGTCCTGACACTGCGCAGCCTCATCCCGATGAAACACTGATCCATGTAGAGGAGACTGACAGTGAAATAGAGGAGCGCTCCCCACTGACGCGCAAGAGAGCGCATGGTGGTGATGGCGAAGGGCCTTCCAAGAGGCCGCGACCTGAGGCTGAGGAGAGCCCATCTTTTACCGAAGTGCAGATGAAGTAAGTACCTTAGTTATTAGTTATGAACTTTTGTCAAGTTATACTTTTATTCTAACTTTGTTTCTTCGTGTCCTCAGTGTGGATGAGAAGTCTGGTGGGAGTACGTCCATGACTGAGATTGAGAAGGACGTGTCCTCGTCTCCTCCCCCCATGTAAGTATTTTTTAGCAATCAATTAGGATTTTGTATATGTTTGACTGTTTTTCATGCGCTGATCTTGCTTCTTGATCTTTCGTGCAGTAAACAGCCTGTGGAGGACGCTGGCGTCGTAGATGGGAGTGCGCCCCCCAAGGTGAGTCCCTTTGAGGTGCCTTCACCAAGGGATATTGGAGAGGAGTTAAGTCTGTTTGACTCTACGATGGAGGAGCTGGCCTCCATCGCTGTGCGTCAGTCCGAGCTGGTGGCGCAAGCCAGGGTGTGCCAGTCCGAGGAGGTTTCCAGACTGCAGGCGCAGTTAGCATCTGTTCAGGCTGAGTTAGCAAGCTCTAAAGCTGAGCAGCTGAGCTCCAAGGCTAAACTGGAGCACGCAGAAGCAGCTGCGCAAAGGTTTGCGGAGGGTAAGCTCTTGGTGATGGCTGAGCTGGAGCAGGAGCGTGCTGATGCGGATCGTCAGAAGCGTAACTCTTTATGGGCGCTGAAGTACTTGCAACAGAATAGGAGCAAGCACTTTGCCAACATTGAGGAGTTCCGTAGCCGCGTGGAGCTTGCGCTGAAGATGCAAGAGGAGAAGCTCCGCAAGCTCAACATCGAATATGATGAGGAGCTATACCCGCATATGGTTCAGTCCGTGGCTGAGCGCAGGTACATGCTTCTTTATCTCTTTATAACTTGTATATATTTTAGACTCTCTTTGTGATTAACACTTGTGTCATTTCGTAGGTGGTTGATTAGTCATGGTCTTCGCCTAGCCGCCATGTGTACGCTGGAGCATCCTGAGGTCACCACATCCTTTGGAAAGATTGTGGAGTGCGCTATTGCGCACGGTGAGACCTTGGCCGCAAACAAGCTTGATGAGGCCAAGTTGTTGACCGTGCCGCTTGCCGAGGTGCCTGGGTACAAGGCGAATGCCCGTGCTGAGCTTGTTGCTGCCATGGAAGAGCTAAAAAAGCTTGAGCTTCCGCATATCGCTCGTTTGGAGCGTGATCAGGATCAGCCTATCAGCGTGATCATGGCGGGGCTCACTCTTCCCAGGCATCTGCAGGATGATGCAGATCAGCAATTGGACTTCTACTTGAAGCCTGACATAGCGCAGTTGAAGGTACCCATTTTTGCTCAGCCTCGTGACATTCTGAATCCTTTCCGTATTGAGAAAGAGATTTCTTTGCAAAGGTCTCTAAATGCTCATGTTTCCAGAGTCGCAAGAAAGAAAGGCGTGAAAGGGAAGGCCATTCTGTGCGGCATAGGCGCTGCGCATCAGCCTAGATCTGACGGTGTGCCTGTCTCCGTGGCCACTGTTTCCCTTGATGATGCAGAGTTATTGAAGCGGCTCGAGGATGTGAAGGAAGCGGCTTTGAGTGGGGGCTCCAGCCAGCTAAGGCGTACATATAGCATTTAGCTTTTTTGTACAAGTCTTTTTGTAGGAACGTATTTCTATGTGTAGAAATTTTGCTTTTGTACTTAGTGTTTTTACAACTTCCAAATACTTATGCTTTTGAACTCGTAGTTCTTATATGACGGATGTATCCTTGCGTGAAGATATTCTTAAGTGTCTAAGCGTACTTAGAAAATGAGCATCATCATTATGTATGAATTTTCTTAAGTAAGGACCGTAGTTGTGTATTGAATTTTTCCAACTTAATGAAAAGAAGGGAATCATAGTCGTCTATGTATTTTTGTAAGTTTACTTGTTGTATTTTACTGTAAGGAATCAAGAGTCTTGATTTCCTGAGTTGTTAAACGCGCACAGTGTGCCCTAGTGCGCATCCGTCGTGGGTTGCGTAAGGAACTTGCGCCAACGTCTTGAGCGCAAGGTGTTTAACAAGGATTCGTGATCCAAAGTTGATGGGTTTGCAACCCTCTTACTCAACGAGTTGTTTATTAGGTTTACTCATCCTTTCTGCCATGGTGGGTCTTAGTGTGTGCATGCACGCCATGTAGGCAAGATTATAACAATATTGAAACACGATAATGAAAGATGCAAACAATAGAGTTAAATGTATTATGGAGTTAGCTAGAAACCATAACGTTTTATTAATACTTGCAAGTTTTAAAAGAGAATACTTATCTAGATAATACTTAAAAGATAAAATTACATGGATCTTTATTGGGGGCACTTTCTAAAGTGCGTGTGTGTCCATGTTGGGCCGTAGCCTGCTTTAAAGATAGCACCGTTTAAGGTTGCGGACGTTCCACGTTCGCTGTAGCTCGTGTCCGTCCTTGTCGCGTAGCTTGTACGCTCCATTGCCAAGTGCTTCTATGACCTCGTAAGGTCCTTCCCACTTTGGTCCTAGCTTACCAGTGTCTTCTGCACGGCTTGAGTCGTTTTCGCGGTATACGAAGTCACCTGGTCTGAATGAAGTACTGCGTACTTTGGCATCATAGTATCCTTTCATTCTTGACTTGGCTTTCTCTTCACGTATTGCTGCGCGTTCACATCGCTCTTCCAATAGATCTAAGTCTATGCGCCGCTCATCATCTGCATGCTTCTTCGCACATATTTTGATTGACAAATCAAAATTTAGTACCCTTTAAAATTAAGTCAATACCATCTAGTTAAAGAACACTTGAAGTTGTTATTTAGTCATGTGAGAGCTTGGACTAAATTTCAATGGAAAGGTAAATTACATACTCTCATTACTAGCAGATCAACTGATGTAATGGGATTATGGTGATTTACAGTTTTTTAATTAGACGACTTAAATTGAGTTAAGTGAGAGCTTGGACTCAAGGCATAAGATGGGGATAAAACATGCTTATATTGGAAATTGTTTGCCAATATAAATCCCATTGATCTAGGAATTGGAAATTGTTTGCCAATTATTGTTCGACGGCATTACCTTATTATATACTTTCGTTACTAGCAGATCAACTGATGTAATGAAACTATGATAATTTGGATCCTAGTTTTCAAGAAAATACTATGGTTATATGAATATGTGGAAAGGTTTAAATGATGTTCAAACACTTGGGATATGAATCTTAGTAATGTGTTTGAGAGATATTTATGTATGAATGTGTTTAGCATGCGGAATCTACTACAACACACTTAAAAGAACACAAGGTGGTGAGTTTATGTAAACGTGAGAATGCAATGAACAAAGAACACAACTTTGGTTAACACAAAATGATTCAATATTATTGATGAAATAATACGGATGATCTAAATATCACCGGGATTACAAAGTAATCTTGAATCTAAGATTGTAAAAGGATTTGTGAATTGAGTAACTAAGTTACTTGAGAGATAGTTCGGTTTTTGGTTAATGGTTGTGAAAAGATGCATGCATGAAGTGTGACTAAGGTATCCTTTTATAAGATAAGGACACCTTATTACAAGTAGATCAAGTGGTAGAATATAATACTATACTTTGACTATATTAGCGCCTACAATTAAATACAACTACCAATGTACAACTCTGATATATTCTTCTATACACCACAGAAGACTAAACTACTTCTACATAACGTATAACAATGTACAAAGACTAATAATTCAACTAAACATCTATTACAAAATATCTAATCGACTTGACATAAGCTTGGCAGGCTCTTCATCAACTAGCAGTACCTTCTACCCAGAAGGTACTGGCAGAACATCTTCATACACTTCAAAATCAACTAGCAGGCTCTTTGACATCTTTGGCAGGCTCTTTGACTTGAACATTTTATTCCCAACAATCCTCCCCTAAACTTGTTATTTCCATTAAAATACACAAGTTTCTTGATGAATAAAATACATACCTTGAGGATTTGAGGGAACTCTTCCAAAAACCTTCACTCTCTGTTCTTCCTTTTTCTTTCATATTGCTCAGATATGCTCCTTAGCAAACTCTGAACAATTTCTGAATTCTCTTCATCTTTGTCACATCTTAATCTCTTGGAGATCATAGTTTTAAGCACTTCATAACTTAGTGGATACTCTTTCTCAGCCAACATAAAGAGTTCTATCCCACTCTGTGTGTAAAGATGATGAATATTGCTATGGCTTAGAAATTCCCATGTTGTTGAAGGATCATAATAGGGAAATTTCCAATGAACATCTTTGGGTTCAGGATCAAACATCCTATTGAATTCTACCCATAGTTCCTGTTCCTTAGCATCTGAACTAGAATTTGTGTCTAGCCTAATCTGCACTAGTTTCCACAATTTTTCCAAGTCTGCTCTGTCACATGCTCTAACTAAATTTTCAAAATTCTTAAAGATAGCAAACTGACCCCCAACCCTTGTTATTTTCCATGATTTTCCTAATCTATCATGGTTGATCTCCCAATCAATAATAGGTCATCTACAGCTAATTGGATCAGCATGTATAATAGTTGGCAAAGTAATTAACATCTTACTTACTTGCTCTGTGTCCACTTTTGTTACTTCTTTCTTCTGAGCATCCTTCTTCTTCATTGAGGGCATTACATCAGATGGAACATTATAGTAAAGACTTTTGTAGGCTTGAAGATACAAGAAGAAGATTTCATCAGCAGATTTCTTCTTTAGTTGATAATCAGTCCAATTTGCCTGATTTTTCAGAAATCTCTTCATAAAAATTACTTGATCTTTCTTAGCTTGGCCCACCTTAAAACCTCTTTTCTGACTTTCCTTCATCTTTTCAAAAATGTCAGCCAAAGCTGCTTCTTTATACTTCTTGTTGATGAAAGATTCAAGTGCTTCTGTTTTCTCATCAGAATTGAGATTCTTGTCATTTACTATAATTGCTGCTTGACCTCTCACAATTGGATCATTATTAATAATCCATAGCATCTGTGCATCAAAGGTTTCTTGAGCAATTTGAGTATCAAGAAGAGTCTGAGCAGCATCTTCAGCATCTTTCTGCTCTTTCATTACTGCAAGCATTCTTGAAGCTTCAAGTGCTTTTAGCTCTTCTTCATGAACCCTTTTGGCCTCTTCTTCTCCTAAAGCCATCTGAATTTGCTGAGTTCTTTTCAACTTCTTGGACTTTGGCTCATCTTCAATCATAATGCTTTTGCCCTTATCCTTTGGAGTTGGTACTTGTGATGGAGCAGAAGATTGCTCATCAGCAGCAAAAATCCTCCCCTGAACAAACAAATTCCCTTGAGGCTCTAAATCCCTCTTTCTCTTGTACACTTTCTCAGCAGACCCTTTGTACCCCATAGCCAATAGCCTCTCTATCCTAGCAGGCTCTTGTTCTGGCTCAGCAGGCTCTTGCCCTGCTCCAACAGGCTCTTCATCATAAACTTGAGTTCCTTCATGGAATTCAAATTGAGCCTCTTCCTCATCTTCAGAACTATCCATCCTCCCCTTTTTGGAAGAGTGACCTATCCTATCAGCATCTGACTTTGAAGAACTAGATAAAACAACCCTTGCAGATCTTTTACCCTTTAGCTTCTTCACTTCACCCTCCAATTTCTTGACCCTCTTGACTAATTTGATGTTGATCTCAGAAAACTTCTTGTTTTGACTCTTAAGAGCATCTTCTAAGAACTTCACCTTGTCTTTTAACTCTTGCATTGTCTGAGGTGATTGGGTTTGTGATACATGATGTGATGCTGTTGGTGGTGTTGCTGATGGTACTGGAGATGGTATTGGTGATGTTTGATGTGTTGGTGAGATGTAACCATGTGAAGAACTAGATGATGGTGATTCTGCTGATGGTGTTGGTTCTTCTTGGTGTTGTGGTAACATTTCATCAAATAGTGGTATATCTTCCCCTCTAAAACCAATTCTCATGTTTGAAAATACTTTGTGAGAAAGTTTTGGTGTGTCATAAATTGAGTCTGTGGGAAGTAACAAATGTTTTAATTTTGCAATGATGCACCCAATAAATCTTGGATACATCAAAAACTTTGTTTCACTTTTCACATTTTTAATCAATCCTTCAAAAATATGTTTAGAAAAATTGTATTTTCTGTTTGTAGCTAAGCAGATGAGAGCAGAAGCCATGTTTCCACTAAATTGCTCCCAAGAGGTTTTCTTCTGGCTCAAACAGTGAAGGATTGTGTGAATCAAAAATCTCCATTGTGGAGTAAGATGCTTTTTCAGAAAAGTGAGTTTGTTAGACTCAGCATGATACCCCATTCTTGTTAAATTTTCAAAAATTTCAGTATCTGGCAACTGACTAATACCATCAGAATCATCCAAATGAAGATGTCTTCTTATGGATGACTCAGTAAGAGTCAAATGTTTACCATCCACTTTGGCCTTAATTCTTTGTTCCCCATTTTCAGAAGTTACAATTTTAGCTGTTTTCCAAAATTGTGTAATTTGAGTTTCATAAATAGTGGGATTGACTAGCAAAGCAAACCTGATGTAGGAGTTGTTTAAAAAGTCCACTACTTGATGAAATGAGACATTATCCTCTGACTTCTCCAAAAATGCTAACTGATTGTGACGTTGGACAAAGTTTAGAACAACTGTGGAAGCCATAATGAAAATTTTGAATATGATGGTGGGATTTGTTGGTAGTACTGGTAGAAGATGAAAGGTGTATGTGAATTATGATAATGACTGATGAAAGAAGATATGAGAGAATTACTTTTAACCGACAATAAGAAAGATTATAATAAGTAAATGAAAAGGCGGTTAAAAAGATCTTTTATATGTGAAATATAATATAATATAATCATCAGTAATTTACATAACTACCCCAACGGCTAATTTTAACTACCAGGCCCAACGGCTAAAACTTTTTCTGACAGGCTCAACGGCTATCTAGCAGTACCAATTTTTGAACTACCAGTACCTTTGAAAGTTTTATAAAAATCCCTTATAGTTTTTAGCAAACTACCAGCTATCAACGGATTTGAGTTGTCTTTACCAAAAGCCGTTTGCTTAAGGACTAGCTAACTATTTACAATTAAGTATGGTTAGTTAACAACCATATAGTTTTTGGTAAACTATCAACCATCAACGGATTTGATTTGTCTTTACCAAAAGCCGTTTGCTTATGGACTAGCCAGCTCTTAAGTTTGTAAAAACTTGGTGAACTGAATACCAAAAGCCATATTGGCCTAAAGATGGTGCAATTTCCTTGGATGGAG
Source organism: Artemisia tridentata subsp. tridentata (assembly GCA_021014915.2). Classification (NCBI taxonomy): domain Eukaryota; kingdom Viridiplantae; phylum Streptophyta; class Magnoliopsida; order Asterales; family Asteraceae; genus Artemisia; species Artemisia tridentata. The sequence goes on along the minus strand of CP139507.1, from coordinate 26,488,115 downwards.
GAAATTAGAAAGACAATGATGCTGTGTATCTTGGATGATTGGTTCAACAAGTGAAATCATCTAATAGCATGCCTTTGAGTTGAAACTTTTCTTAGTTTGATCTAGATAGAACTTTCTCCTTGAGAAATGCTTCATCCCTTCTAGATATGTGATCTAACTCTCTCTTTTTCAACTCTGCATCATCTTGTATGCTCTTGTCTTTTGCTTTCATAAATTGGTTTCTCTTCCATTCTGGGCTATCATATCCTCCCCTGAGATGGTTAGATCCCCTGAGATTAATATAACTTTTGGTGCCCCTTTTTGTTTGGAAGAACTCTTGCTTTTCTTGTTTTGTTAGCAACCTGAAATGTGTTAGATGCAAACCAAAAGAACAAAGTGCAAAGCACTTGATCTATAGTATTTCAAACATTTAAGCATCAATATGAGCAAAACATAGCAAATTTTATACTAGCAGGACCAATTATGAACTAACAGGACCTTTTGACTAACTAGCAGTACCATGTTTAAAAGCCAATACCAGTTAATTTTATGAACAAAAACACATGTTTTTCAAAGATTTATCATTCCAATACCTCCTACAAGATATTTGAATCTACCTAAATCAAAAGCTTTGGTGAGAAGGTCTGCATAATTCTTTTCAGAATCAATTTTAACAACTTGAATTAACCTTTTCTCATTGCAATCCCTTATGAAATGGTGTCTGATTTCAATGTGTTTTGTTTTTGAGTGTTGAACTGGGTTTTTAATGATACATATTGTACTGCTATTGTCAATATAAATGATGGTGTTAAGAAAATTGTACCCATAGTCAAGCATTTGATTTTGGATCCAAAGAACTTGTCCACAACAACTTGCAGCAGCAACATATTCTGCTTCAGTTGTAGAGTTGGCCACCATTGTTTGTTTCTTGCATTGCCAAGAGATGAGTCTGCAACCAAGAAATTGACATCCACCAGTTGTGGATTTTCTGTCTACAGTTGCACCAGCATAGTCACTATCCTAATAAGCCACCAATTCAAAAGATGATTCTCTTGGATACCAAAGACCCAACCTAGGTTGACCCTTAAGATATCTAAAGATTCTTTTGACTGCTGTGAGATGAGAGATTTTGGGATGAACTTGAAACCTTGCACATACACATACTGAGAACATGATATCTGGTCTTGATGATGTAAGGTACATCAAAGACCCAATCATTGACCTATAATTGTGCAAATCCATATCTTCTCCTTCAGCATCCTTGAGTAGCCCTTTGTCTGGATCCATTGGTGTACTTGCAACTTTAGAATCAGCAAACTTAAATTTCCTTAGGATCTCTGCTACATACTTATCTTGGCTGATAAATATGCCTTCTTTGGATTGTTTCACTTGAAGACCCAAAAAGAAAGTAAGTTCCCCCATGGAACTCATTTCAAACTTACTATGCATAAGTTTTTCAAATTCTACACACAAGTCTTGGTTTGTTGATCCAAAGATTATGTCATCAACATAAATCTGCACTAGCAAGATGTCTTTCTTTGTTCTTTTGATGAACAAAGTTGGATCAATCCTGCCTCTTTGGAATCCACTTTCTAGTAGAAAACAAGCCAATGTTTCCTACCATGCCCTTGGAGCTTGATGTAGGCCATAAAGAGCCTTGGTAACCTTATAAACCTTGTCTGGATACTCTGCATCAATGAAGCCTGGAGGTTGAGATACATATACTGGTTCTTCAATTTCACCATATAAAAATGCACTCTTAACATCCATTTGATAGACAGTGAAGCCTATGAATGAAGCATAGGCCAAGAATAGCCTAATTGCTTCAAGTCTTGCAACTGGAGCAAACACTTCTTCATAATCTACCCCTTCTTCTTGAGTATATCCTTGAGCTACCAATCTTGCTTTGTTTCTGATCACTATACCCCTTTCATCTTTCTTGTTTCTGAATACCCATTTGGTTCCAATTGCCCTATGACCTTTGGGCAAATCAACCAATATCCAAACCTTCTGAATCTTGAATTGGAGAAGCTCTTCTTGCATTGCTTCCACCCAACTTTCATCATCTAAAGCTTTGTTTATGTTTTTGGGTTCAGCCTGAGATAGAAAACATGAAAACAGGCATATATTGGCAATATCATGATTCTTTTCTTTATAAATAGAAGAGATAAACCCTTCTTCTTCTGAAGTTAAGACTTGAGATAAACCAACTTGAGATCTTGTTCTAACACCAGAATCCATGCCACCAATCACATCATCAGTTGAGTGACCTTTGAGAATTCTAGTGTTGGGTGTTTTAGGAACTTCATAGGTAGATGGAAGATTGCTAATCCCCACCTCTTCTGGTAAAGAATCATCTATTTGAACATTCAATGGCTCAGCAGTATCAATATTTGAACTAGCAGGACCATCTGTTGAACTAGCAGTACCATTGTCATTTGTACCACTTTCTTGATTCTCTTGATTCTGAGTTCCATGATCTTCTTCATTGCCTTCATTACTTGTGTTTGAAGGTTCTTTTTGACTTGAAGATAGATCCAAACTTTTCCAAATTGGCATCCAGATGAAATCTTGATCTTTAGGAGTTTCAACATTGTCTTCAAAACCTGCATTATCATTAGTATTTGTACCTGAAACAGGCACATAATTCATAGATTCTGAAAGCCTATCAATATCAAACATCCAATCTGGTCCAATTCCTTTCACATTTGTTAGTTTCTCTTGAAACTCTATGTGAAGATTCTCTTCTACAAGCCGAGTACAAGTGTTAAACACTCTATAGGCCTTACTCTGCAAGGAATACCCTATCAAATAGCCAACATCTGCTTTTCCATCAAACTTGCCTAAATGATCTTTGGTATTTAGAATAGTGACATGACAACCAAAAGGTCTCATAAAACTCAAAGATGGTGTTCTACCAAAGAAAAGTTCATAAGGTGTCTTTCTATGTGGCTTTGTCACAAGAACCCTGTTTTGTACATAACAAGCAGTACCTACTGCTTCAGCCCAAAATGAAATAGGCAACTTAGAGTCTACTAACATAGTTCTAGCAGCCTCTATAAGTGTTCTATTCTTTCTTTCTGCTACTCCATTTTGCTGAGGTGTTCTTGCTACACTAAATTCTCTTTTTATGCCTTTTTCCTTGCAAAAGTCATCCATAACTCTATTCTTGAACTCTGTCCCATTGTCACACCTGATGACTTTGACTTTCTTATCAGATTGGTTTTCTACCTCAATGATATATGATTTAAGAATCTCACTAGTTTCATGTTTAGATCTTAAAAAGAAAACCCAAGAAAATCTGCTATAATCATCAGTAACAACCAGACAATATCTTTTACCATTCAAGCTACACACATTAGTAGGACCAAAGAGATCCATATGAAGCATATGTAAAGCCTGAGAAATAGAGTTTTGGGACTTGGGCTTACAAGAAGCTCTATGTTGTTTGCCTTTTAGACAATCAACACAGGATTGGTCGTTTTGGAAAATCTTTTTGGGTAAACCTCTTACCAAATCATATTTTGCAATAGTGTTGATTGTTTTAAAGTTTACATGACCAAGTCTTCTATGCCAAAGCATAGATTCATCCAATGAGGCTTTTGCTACCAAACAAGTTAAACCCTCCTTAGGATCAATGTTCTTTAAATTGACACTGTACATATTGTTCCTTTTTGGTATTTTAAGAAGGATCTGACTCTCATCAGGCATCTTAAAATCAGAAGAAAGAACCATACATTCATTGTCAGTAAATAGAACATTGTTCTTTTTGTCACACATTTGTGAGACACTAAAAAGATTAAACTGAAGTTCTTTCACAAAATACACATTTTCAAAATCTAGTTTACTGGTTTTGATAGTACCTTTACCAGTGATCTTTCCTTTTATTCCTCCCCCAAAGGTAACATATCCTCCATCAAATGTTTTGAAGTCTGAGAGGAATGACATGTTGCCTGTCATGTGCCTTGAACATCCACTATCAACATATCCTTGATCTCCAATATCAGATGAATGTTCCTGCACATGAATAAACATATTAGTTTCCTTGGGGTACCCAAGCCATGACAGACTTGGGTTTGCCTCTTGCATCAATGAAATCAAACCTTTTCAGGATTGTTGATGCACCTTTTGATTGGATTGGTTTCCAAATCCAATATGCTGAGGACTTAACAGCACTTTCCCTTTTAATCCATTGTGTGGTATTTGGTCTACTTGTACCAATTTTGGCAATACCAATATTGGCAGTACCATTTGGTCTAGCAGGACCTTTGGTTTTTGGTTTCCAAATTTGTGTTTTGACCACAGATTTCTTTTGAATAGGACTATTCATAACTTTTGGTACAGATTTGAAAGTGTTTCTTGTACCCTTATCAGTTGGTTTTGCAATAACAGGCTTATTTTGTCTAACAGTATGTTTAACATTTGTGGTGTTAGACTTAACAAAACTTTTTCTGGGGTGAGTAACATTTGTTTTATACTTTGATTTACTCCCAGATACCCATTTATTACAATAAGCATGAAGATGATTAAAGCTACCACAATAATAACAAGCCTTATTGAACATAACAAAGTCATCACCTAGTTGTTGTGACTTAAGGTTGTTCCAATTTCTTTGGCTTCCCCTAGGTTTGTTATTACATTTTTCACAACTTTAAACTGTTTTCAAAACAGCTTTAGTCTTAGCCTTAATTTCTACTTTCTTAGGACTGAATGGTCCTACTTTGTTTCCTTTGATAGGAACAGTCTCATCTTCATCATCATCAGATACCCAATCTTCAATGATTAGAATATCTGGTTTCTTATCAGTGAGCACCTTAGAGAGTGAGGCATTCTTAGCACTCTCAGAAGGTTCACTCTTCTCTACAGGTTTAGCTAGTGGTTTGTTGATGATTTCATGTAAACCTGACTCAGCTAGATCTGATCCTGGGGGACAAGGAATTCCTCTATAAGGAGGTGGACATTCATTGTATCCTATCCCTGATTTGATTCTCTTATTCATCTTATTTTCTACTATGCTCCTAGTACACTCAGAAGCAATTTCCAATTTAGTAACAGTCAGTTGAATATTATCTCTAGCCAATGTCACTTTAGTGCACTCAGTCCTTAACATTTCTATTTCTGAATCTTTCAAAAATATTTGTCTATTAAGAGCAGCTTTAGCATCAGAAAATGTGAGTTCATTTTCTCTATAGTGAATGATTTGTTTTTCTAGTTTGGCCATACCACACTTACGGTTGAATAAGGTTTGATTGGTTTTTCTTTCTTCTATTTTTAGCTCATCATAAGATTTTCTTATAACTTCTAATTCTTTAAGAAATTCACAATTGTTAGAACATTTGATAGTTTGTACCTCAGGAGTGGAGAATGCCATCAAAGCCAATTCATCAGAAGTTGACTCATCTTCACCCATGAAACTCCAATCAAAACCCATGCCGTCAATAGCAACCATTGCTTTTGGCTCAGCAACTTCAACAACTTTACTTTTGCTTTCAAAGCTTCCTTTCTTCTCAAAGCTTCCTTTGTTCCTGCTGTCAAACCCTCTACTCTTTTCATCCTGCTTCTTAGGTCTTCTACACTCTCTAGAGTAGTGACCCTTCATGTGGCAGTTGTAAACACTCCACCTTTGACTTATCATAGCCAGCAGGCTCATTTCCATTTATCATTATCTTCTTGCCAGTCCTCATCAACAACTTCTTAGCTCTAATGCTCAAAAGTGAAAGTTGCCACTTTATGTCCATCTCTTCAAGATCATCAGGATGAATCTCTTGAAGATCTTCAAATGTTAATACAGACCCATTGTGTTGAGATGTAAGAAAAGCACACCCAATTGTTTCATCTAAAATGGATTTGGTACTACTCGAAGTACTAGCAGTACCAAAGGTGGTGTTGGCAGTACCTTCTTCTCTGCCACCTTTCTCTTCATTATCAACCTTTGAGATGCTTGGTGATGAAACAAATGCCATATTTCCTGAGCTTGACCCAGTAGTCTTCTTTACTTCATGCTCTACTATTTTGAAATTGTTGTAGAGATCATTAAGACTCATCTGATCAATATCTGACTTGTTCTTCCAGATAATGACATGCATAGACCATTCTGAAGGTAAACTCCTAAGAAATTTAGAGTTTAGGTCTTCTTGAGTTATCATCACTTCATGGATGGCTAACTGGCTTGAAAGCTTCTGAAGTCTATTGAACATACTGTCCAAAGACTCATTGGTTGTGGCTGTGAAGTTCTCAAATTGCTGTTTGAGAAGTGTTTTATGTGTTTTCTTGGTAGCATCATTACCACCAAATCTGGCCACAATTGCTTCAAAAAGGGTTTTGGCATCTTTGTATTTGTTAAAAATTAAAAGCTGATCATTTGGAATAGTCATCAGTAACATACTCCTTGCTTTTAGATCATTTCTCTTCTGAATTTTTTCATCTGCATTTGATGGTTGGTCTTGTATGTGTGTTACAAGAGCATCATTTACTGTTGTAGTGGTGATTGAGGGTTTAAATGAGTTGCCTTGTTCAATGATCTCCCAAAGTGCATAGTCCTGCACTTGAAAGTATTGTTCTACCCTTAGTCGCCACATTTCAAACTCATTTTGCTTAAGTAATGGAAGTTTAGCTGCAACATTTGTTTGAATATGTTCAACATCCATTGTTCTTTTAAATTAGTAAATATCAAGCCTAGCTTTGATACCACTTGTGGAAAGGTTTAATGATGTTCAAACACTTGGGATATGAATCTTAGTAATGTGTTTGAGAGATATTTATGTATGAATGTGTTTAGCATGCGGAATCTACTACAACACACTTAAAAGAACACAAGGTGGTGAGTTTATGTAAACGTGAGAATGCAATGAACAAAGAACACAACTTTGGTTAACACAAAATGATTCAATATTATTGATGAAATAATACGGATGATCTAAATATCACCGGGATTACAAAGTAATCTTGAATCTAAGATTGTAAAAGGATTTGTGAATTGAGTAACTAAGTTACTTGAGAGATAGTTCAGTTTTTGGTTAATGATTGTGAAAAGATGCATGCATGAAGTGTGACTAAGGTATCCTTTTATAAGATAAGGACACCTTATTACAAGTAGATCAAGTGGTAGAATATAATACTATACTTTGACTATATTAGCGCCTACAATTAAATACAACTACCAATGTACAACTCTGATATATTCTTCTGTACACCACAGAAGACTAAACTACTTCTACATAACGTATAACAATGTACAAAGACTAATAATTCAACTAAACATCTATTACAAAATATCTAATCGACTTGACATAAGCTTGGCAGGCTCTTCATCAACTAGCAGTACCTTCTACCCAGAAGGTACTGGCAGAACATCTTCATACACTTCAAAATCAACTAGCAGGCTCTTTGACATCTTTGGCAGGCTCTTTGACTTGAACATTTTATTCCCAACAGAATATTTCCTAAGGTATTTTATTTTCTTGAAAAATTGTATTATCAAAAATACTAATTTTGAACTTTATTTATTTGTAGAAACGGCTCAAAACAATAACACCACTATGAGTTCCGCGTTCAAATCCTTTTTTGAACGGGAAAAATTGATTGGCACACAGAATTTCAATGATTGGTATCGTTCACTCAGGATTGTCCTGCGAGTGCTTGATCAACTTGAATATCTGTCTAAGCCTTGTTCTGCTGAACCACCTGCTGACACTTCAACTGCTGAAGAAAGAGCAGCGTGGAAAACTGAGTATAAGACGCATAATGATGTGGCCTGTTTAATGTTGGGGGCGATGACACCTGCTCTTCAAAAGCAGTTTGAGAATTACTTCCCAATGGACATGATAAACGAACTCAGGAAGATGTTTGAAAAACCAACAAATGTTGAGGTCTATGATTTAATGGAATCTCTACATGGTTGCAAACAGGCAGAAGGTGAACCCGTTGGTGCTCATGTGTTGAAAATGAAAGGTTACATGGATCAACTACAAGCACTGGGCAAAGTCTATGAACAAGACATTGCCATTAACTTATCAATAGATCCCTGACAAAGGAATTTAGTGGTTTTGTTCGTAATTTCAATATGCACTGCGTGGGGAAGACAGTTTCTGATTTATGTTGATCCCAGTTGAGCAATTGATCTTGTTAGTTATCTTAGATATAAATCTAAAACAACAAGTATAGAAACTGTTCTTGAAACAATATTAAATACTATGTGGAATCTAATGTTTAATCTTAAGAAGAATAATTGATTGAATAGTAGAATTCTCAACAAACACTTCAATATATTAATATACGAATACTCAAAAGTATTAGGGTTTTACAACCTTGAAGTGAATCAACTTTAACAATGATACGCACCAAACTTTAACCCTAGAACCTCCTTTTATAGACTAAGGAGTCCTTTACAAGATAAGTATAAGTCTAACTAAATAGGATATATACAAAATCCTTTCCATACTTATCTAACCGACTATACATCATTATCACATAAGCAGTAGAAACTAACTCTAGCAGTAGAATTCATAAGCCTAGCAGTAGTATCTACTTAGTGTATTCTCTTGATCTTTATCAGCAACTCCAGCAGTAGTATGAATACACTAGCAGTAGTATCATTATAACCAGCAGTAGTATAACACTTAGACAATTTTCCATTTAGCACCATAAGCAGTTGTATCTATTCTGAGCAGCAGCATCTTTAAACCCAACAATCCTCCCCTAAACTTGATATTTTCTCCCAAAATCATCAAGTTTCCTTTTAAGCTTAAACCTTCACCAGGAGGATGCTTCCAAACACTTACTTCATCTTTCTCCTATAATCTTCCCCATACAGTTGTCTTTGCATTTTTCTGAGAAGATCAACAACCATTTGACTCCAATGATCAATGTGAAGTTTAATAGTTCCATTGACCATCATATCAAGTGTAGTCTTAGCCAGAGGGTAATCCTTTTCTACCAGCATGTAAATTTGAACTCCTCCCCTCATTACTATATTGTGAACACCACATGATTCATACAATCTCCACATAGTCATTTTAGTACTTTTGGCCTGCTCATTCCAAACTCTGTCTTCAGGATATACTTCAAATATAATCTTTAAATCTCCCCAGAGTACACTATCCAACTCAGATTGTGGCCTTGAATCACCATATTTGTTCTTGATTAACTTCCACAATGTCTCCAAATCTTCTCTATTAAAGTTTCTGAGCATTTGAGAAAATGTCAAAAACCTTTGAGTTTTTCCACCAGCTCTGTTGATCTCCCACCAAGGAGTTTTACCTTCATAACTAGCTTTCCATCCAATGATAAGAGCTTTAGATTGCAAAGGAACAATATCAACAAATGTGTCATCATCATTGTCTACAACTCTAGTCATTTGTTGTAAATCCTCTGCTTCCTTGTCATTATCACCTTTTTCTTCATTCTCACTCTCTGACTCAGAACTCTACTCAACTGCCTTTGACTTATTAGATTTTCTCTTTTTCCTTCCAACACTTTTCAAAACTCTTCCAGTTCTCTTTACACCAATACTAGAGCTCTCTTTCTCTTCCTCCTTCACTTTTTCTTCTACCTTCTTTTCCACATTTTCTATTTCCACCTCAGTCTCCACCACTTTCTTAGCCTTCTTAAATTTATCTTCTTCTGACCCCATAGGCACAAAACTATCACTTTCTCTTTTAGCACTCTTAAACTTCTTTTGAATTGATTCATCAGAAAACCAAGATAGATGTTTAAGTGTGTATCCCTTCATGTTTTTCAAATACCTTTCTTGAAATTTTCTTATCTGTTTAACAGTTGGTGGTATGAGCAATTTCCTTTTTCTTCTCTCAGCAAGATACCATTTCTTTCTTTCTGCTTTGAACTTCTTCATCCACTTAGTTCTTTCTTCTATACTTTGTGTATCTTCCTGTTTTACCAACTTGGAAAGCTCAACATTTGCATCACATTTGATTCTCTCCTTATCCCAAGTATCAAGGAATTCCTTAGTCTTTGCCTCATCCTCAGCATGCTTTCTTTGCTGTTCAAGAACTTTTTGGTTTTCCTCTTCAAACTCAGCATCTAATTTCTTTGCAGCTTCTTCATTAAAGGCAATCTGCTTCTCCTTAGGCCAAAACTCAAAAGGTATGTCAGGTTCAGGCTCAGGCTCTTCAGTCATTATGCCTTTACCTTTTCCTGAATACTGAGGTGTTTGAGCAGCTTTCTTGGTTGGGATAGAAGGTTCTCTGATTGTCACTCCTTTAACAGGTGGTCTTGATGCCTTTTGTGGTTGTGATTTTGGTTGTGGTTGTGGTTGTAGTTGTGGTTGTGGTTGTGGTTGTGGTTGTGGTTTAGATGGTTGTGATGTTTTCAATTGTATGATAGCTTCAGCTAAACTCACATCATCATCAAATAACTTGGCAGTAGAATCTTTCTCTGGTTCAGCAGTCGAAACTTTAATACCAGCAGTAGAATCCTTTGCACCAACAGTAGAATCAACCTTAGCTACTTCTTCTTTGTCACCAATAGCAGAACCAACTTTATCCTTAACAGTAGAATCTCCCAAGCTTTTGATTGACTCCACCATTATTTCAGAAGCTTTCACAAGCTGCTCAGCATCCAAAGTTTTCAATTTGTCCACAATCTGCTCCTTTTTCCCTTTTTCCAAAACCACTTCATTACCATCTTTGTCTTTAACCACAAATTCATCATTTTCACCACTATCCATCTCCATATCCACATTTGCATCATCAGCAGCACTTTCAACATTCAAATCCTCAGCCTCCCCTGAAACCTTGGTAGCCTCCCCTGAATCCTTGTTCTCATTCCTCCCCTGTTTGGGAGCATCCTCCCCCAAACTTGGTTCAGAAGATTCCACCCTTGCAACAGATCCAAGCTTGTACAACCTCTTTGTTTTGTGTGTTCTTGATCTCTGTAAACCTTCAAGATGCCTAACCCTTTGCTTCAACTTTCTGATTTCAGCACCTTGATAAGTTTTAACCTCCATACTATCCTCACCACTTCGGCCTGTGTGACCTGGCCCGAGAGGTGGATCACTGGAATTGTCATTGTGTACATGTTGGTCCATTAATTCCTCAGTTTCATGTCTATCCTCATCACTTCGGGATGTGTTACCTTCCCTGAGAGGTGAATCATGGGATGTAAACTCAGTATCAAACCTAGTTTGATCATCTGAGCCCCCCATATTAGCCATTTGGCTGGGGTTACCATCACCTGCTTCTGGTTCAATTGAACCTTCAGCATTAGATGTTGCCTTGGTTGGGGTCTTATTTATGTTGCCACTGACCTGCTCTGCTTATAAGCTAGCAGCAGTAGTGGTAGCCCCTTCCAACATGTCACCTTCCACACCTGTGACAGCCTCATCTGCTCCAACCATCCTAAAACTAGCCTGAGGTAGCTCAGTGTTCTTATTTTGTGAATCCCTAGTCGTTTGGGTCTTTTCAGGCTGTGTAGATGATTGTTCCAAATTGGGTTTGTGTTGGGTAGGGGTGTCAGTAGGGTCCGGTTGACCCAACCCGAACCCAAACCCGAACCCGATAAGGCTAATCGGGTCGGGTCTAATCGGGTCAAAAAATCTAGTCGGGTTGTTTTGACCCGAACCCGATAACCCGATAGTGTTATCGGGTCGGGTTAGGGTTAAATAAATAATGCTATCGGGTTATCGGGTCAACCCGATAAGACCCGACAATCACTTATTGCTTTTTTAATTATTTTCCTGGTTATGAGAAGTTGGATTCTTATGAGACTGTGATGACTGATTTTTTGCTGAATGTTATGAAATCAAGAGCGAGAGATGGTGCTAGCGAAACACAGTGAGTTTGACTGATTATTGAGTTATGTTTTGCTGTATTAAATTGTCAAATAATGTTTAATTCGAGTATGTACTTTGTTATAGGCTTATAGCATAACACATACAGTAATAATCTGTGAACTTGAACTGATGATACATACATCTTGGGACAATTGAAGAAAGACCCCCTTCTATTTTACGTTCTTCCAGCATTTAAATCTTTATAAATCTCACAATAGACGCATGTTGTTAACCACCACCAAGGTGGTCTAGTTTATAAATATAGCGAAGAAAGTTTATTTGTATTCGCTGAGAAATTGGAGAACATATGCAGAAAAACACATGTTTTCCATATAGTATAGAAGCTTTGTGTTACGCAATTCCTTTGTTTGGTTATTGTTTTTTTACTACTGTTACTTAATCGGGTCACCCGATAACCCGAATCACCCGACCCGACATAACCCGACCCGATTACCACCCGAACCCGATAACCCGATTCCTTATCGGGTCGGGTTGCGGGTGAGTTTTTAAAAAATCAAAACCCGAATCACCCGACCCGATAAGACCCGATAACCCGACCCGATAACACCCGTTGGGTAGCAGTTGTGGTTTCTGCGCCTTCACCCTGATTTTGAGGCAATGACAACATATATGAAAATAATGGTGTCACTGTCCCAGAAAAACCTTTGCCATCCTTTTTCAAGTAGGAAAATAATTTCTTTTGAAGTACAGGGCAAAGAAATTCCTTTTTATGAACCCTTGGATTTGAAAGTTGTTGGTTCAGAATAAGTTGCAAAAATCTTGGATAAATGTAATAATTTCCTTGTACATTCCTTTTCAAACCATCCATGATCATATTTGAAAAATTAAAAGGTTGTCCTTTAGCCAGACAAATCATAGCAGATGCTTGAGTTGTACTGAATTCATTCCAACCTGAAGTTTTAGGACTTAAGCAATGTAGGATGGTGCGAATTAAAATTTTCCATTGAGGACAGAGAAGACCTTTATAAAATTTTAAACCTTCATTTTTCTTCTCATACCCCATGTTTTCAAGTTCCTCAAAAATGATAGAATTTTCAAGACAAGTTATTTCCTCATCATCTGCAAAGTGAAGAGCTTCTCTCACAAAGGATTCAGAAATAATTATCTTGTGGCCATCTACCTTAGTCTTTAAATGTTCTTCCCCATTTGTAGTTCTGATCTTAACAGTAGACCAAAACTGATCAATGTGGGAAACAAATATAGTTGGGTTTGCTGTTAATGCGTACCTAATTGTAGTAGCATTAAGGAAATAAATTACCTCAGCAAATCCATCAGCTTCTTTAGGCTTTTGAAGAAAAGCGACTTGATTGTGATTGTCTGAAAAGATTCTTGTCGACATTGTTAATTAGGGTTTTGATTTTGGGGTTTTTAAAAATCAGATATTAAAAAGTGTGTTAGGGTTTGAATTAGAATGATTTTGGGCGCACAAAGCCAATTATGAGATCAAATTAGGTTTTTAAGCCGTTCGGATCGAATTAGGTTTTAATTGGCGCCAAATTTACATAACCGTCCCTACACTTTCAAAACGAGCAGTAGAATCCCAGAAGTTACAAAGCGAGCAGTAGAAACCTTAGCAGTAGAAAGTTTTGCCTAGCAGTAGAAACTTTGTAACTAGCAGTAGAATGTCTGCTGAACTTTCCAAACACCTTTTTCTCATCAGACAAGCATTCCCCGTTGACTTTTCCTGCAAAAGATTAGTCCAAAACCACAAAAACACAAGAAATAATATACCACAAGAATCACAATTCACAGTTATACTTAGCAGTTGTATAAGCAACAAGCAGCATAACTAAATATAACTAGCAACACATATCATAGCAAGCAGCAGAAACAACTTATTGACTAATAACAGTACAAATCCTTACAAAATATTACAAGAACACAAAGAGATAAGAATTTTCAAAGATTGATCATTCCAATACTAGCAATTAAAAATTGAAATCTACCCACATCAAAACCTTTAGTGAGCAAATCTGCAACATTATTGTCAGTATGGATTTTAACAATTTGAATTAATTTCTTCTCAAAATAATCTCTTATAAAATGATGTCTTATCTCAATATGTTTTGTTTTAGAATGAAAAACAGGATTTTTAATAATACACATTGTACTGTTATTATCAATATAAATTTTGGTGTGCATGAAATTATACCCATAGTCCAGTAATTGATTTTGAATCCAAAGCACTTGACCACAACAACTTGAAGCAGCTACATACTCAGCTTCAGTTGTAGAATTTGCCACCACAATCTGTTTCTTGCATTGCCAGGAAATCAACCTATGTCCAAGAAATTGACATCCTCCAGTTGTTGATTTCCTATCTAAACATGCTCCAGCATAATCGCTATCTGATTATGCCACCATATCAAAAGGTGAATCTTTTTTATACCAAAGGCCCAACCTAGGTTGACTCCTTAAGTACCTAAAAATTCTCTTTACAACATTCAAGTGAGACACTTTAGGGGAAACTTGAAATCTGGCACCGGCACACACAGCAAACATAATATCTGGTCTGGAAGCTGTAAGATACATCAATGAACCAATCATTGATCTGTATAAATGGACATCAACTTCTTCTCCATCTTCATCCTTGACCAGAGGCTTGTTGGACTCCATGGTTGTCTTAGCAGGCTTCACATCAGAAAATCCAAACTTCTTCAAGATATCAACTACATACTTATCTTGGCTGATAAAGATGCCATCATCCTTTTGTTTGACTTGAAGTCCTAAAAAGAATGTGAGTTCTCCCATAGAACTCATTTGAAACCTGTTGTGTATTAGCTTCTCAAAATCATCACATAACACCTTGTTGGTTGACCCAAAAATGATATCATCAATATACACTTGAACCAGTAAGATATCCTTTTTTTCTCTTTTAATAAACAAAGTCTTGTCAATTCTTCCTCTACTAAAGCCATTGTTCAACAAGTACTTTGATAAGGTGTCATACCAAGCTCTAGGAGCTTGATGCAATCCATACAATGCTTTCTCCACCTTGTAAACTCTATCAGGATAATCAGGATCTTCAAAACCAAGTGGTTGGGAGACATAAACTTCTTCATCAATTTTCCCATATAAGAAAGCACTCTTGACATCCATTTGATACACCGTGAAGTTCTTATATGAAGCATAAGCCAAAAACAATCTGATAGCTTTTATTCTTGCAACAGGTGCAAACACTTCATCATAATCAATGCCCTCTTCTGAGTGTATCCTTGAGCCACTAATCTTGCTTTGTTCCTGATCACAATGCCTCTTTCATCTCTTTTGCATCGAAAGAACCATTTTGTACCAATTGTCCTTGTTGATATAAATAATGCCTAAACACATTATTAATATTTTTTGATATCTCTACGTTTTGATAATCACAAAATGTAAAATCATTAATCGGAAAATTATGACGTAAACAAGTATTTAGTTGTAAATATCTATTTCTACAACTCAAATCACTTAAGGTATGAATGAACTAATGCTTAATGCATTATATGATCAAAGGAACATTTTCTTAAACACTAGATTTTTTATAAAATGTCAAAAACATTTTATATCTTTTAGAAAAACATTTTTGGTAATAAATAAAAAGGTTTAATTCATTATAAATTTATGAATTCAAATTTTCAACCAAAATCAGTAAAAATGTTCCAGAAAAACCTTCCCCACAAAAAGACAAAACTGGGCAACGGCTAGGGAGGGGCGACCCCCTTAATTATACTAGGCGGCCCCCTTAAAATTAAGGGGATCGCCCCCCTATTTAAGGGGGCCGGCCACGCTCCAGTAGCTCCCAGCTGTCCAGTTTTTCTGCCTATAAATACCAGCCTTCCCCTGGATTTTTACTCACCTTTTGCACCCCAAACTTTCTGTTGTAAATCTTGTAAATCCTTTCTAAAAACCCTTTGATCATATTCTCTTAAGCATTGGTTTCTAATTGATCCAAGCTTCCATCATCAAAGTGAAAAAGAAGAATACTCCTTCAACTAGAGAAGAAGTATTATAGCTTAACTCATATCATCATTGTAGTTGTGTAAAGTGTTGTATAGTTGTGATAAGTAGATCTAAGTGTAAGTAACTAGTTGTGTTGTAAAGAAGTAGTGTAGAAGTAGTTGTGAAGTAGTCGTGAAGTAGTCGTGGAGAAGAAGTCGTGAAGCCGTCATGAAGTCGTCGTGAAGCAGTCGTGATTAAGTTGTGTAGAAGTTGTGTACAAGTCGTGAGATTGGTTCTAGCTACGATTAGAACTCGACATCTAGCTTTGTGTCGTTAAACCGGTGTAAGCTAAAATTGTGTAAGGTTTCTCCGCCATAAGGGAGTTTGTTGACATAGTGAAGAAAACTCCCGAGTAGGTGACTCGAGGAGTGGAGTAGGGCAAGGAAGGTGTCCTTGTAGCCGAACCACTTTAAATCTTCGTGTTGTGGTTTGATCTTTCCATCTCTATCTTTCATTTCATTATATTAACTTTACTTGTCTTGCTTATCTATATTTGTTTATATTTGTTCATATTGATCAAGAGTTGAATTCACATAAGATAGAATCGAAGTTTCGAAAAAAAGTAAACAAAAGTTTTCATAAATTAAAAAGACGTAAAACTATTCAACCCCCCCCCCCCTTCTAGTTTTCCACAGTCCTTTTCCCCTTAGGCAAATCAACCAAGGTCCATACTTCTTGAAGCTTAAACTGCAACAATTCTTCTTGCATAGCTTCCACCCAACTTTCATCTTGTAATGCTTTATAAGCACTCTTGGGTTCCAATTGTGACAGAAAACAAGCAAACATGCAATTCTGAAGGTCTTTGTGGCTATTTCATTGACGAAGAGATTGAGCAAATAAACCTTGACTAAACAAATCTCTCAATCCTTTTGTTTTACTTCTTGTTTGAACAGCAGATTCAACATCTCCTATGATCTGCTCTTTTGGATGATTTTTGTGAACTCTGGTGGTTGGAATAGGACTGACAGGAATTGCATTCTCCATATTGTTGAAGTCAGCCTCTGCACCAAACCCATCCAAAGCTTCATTATCAGTATCTTCATAGATATTAACCAAACCAGGTATATTAGAATCATCTGGATAGTCATCATTAGCAAAAAGATCTTCCATCTTTCTCAACAGTAGGAACTTTTGGTGTAGCAGTAGAAACACTTAGCAGTTGTAACTTTGGGTTTAGCAGTAGAATCATGATTACTGCTGCTAGGCTTAGCAGTTGGAACTTTTGGCTTAGCAGTAGAATCATGGTTACTGCTGATAGTGTTATTTCCTCTGTTTTCATCATTTGCTGATTTATTATTATGCACTTCATCAACAATTTGTGGTCCTTCATTAACCACTTTTCCATCATCAGAAGATTTATCCCCACCTTCAGTATCTCCTTTTGGTTCTTCATGAACAACATCATCTTGTGAACTCTTTTTCTCTTTCTCTTTGGCTGTGAAAGTTGGATCAAGCTTCCATTTTTCAATCAAAACAAACTCCTTTGCAGATTCATTCACCTTAGCTTGTGTACCTGCATTAGAATCAGCTTTTGTACCTGCAAACTCATTAGTTGTACCTGCAATCACTGGCTCATAATTCATGCTTTTGGTTAGTGAATCAATATCAAACAGCCAGTCAGGTCCACTTCCTGCAACATTAGTTGTGGTTTCACTAAACCTAACATGCAGGTTTTCTTCCACATGCCTAGTTCTTTTATTGAATACCCTAAAAGCTTTACTATTGGTAGAGTATCCAACAAATAATCCTTCATCAGCCTTCTCATCAAACTTGCCTAGGTGATCAATGGTATTTAAGATAGTAACATGACACCCAAATGGTTTTAAGAAATCTATCATAGGTTTCCTACCATGTAACAGTTCATAAGGGGTCTTGTTATGAGGCTTAACTACTTTACTCCTATTTTGCACAAAACAAGCAGTATTAACTGCTTCAGCCCAAAAAGTAGTAGGTAATTTTGATTCTGACAACATAGTCCTTGCAGCCTCAATAAGTGTCCTATTCCTCCTCTCAGCAACACCATTCTGTTGAGGAGTTCTAGCTACACTAAATTGTCTTAAAATACCCTTTTCCACACAAAACTGGTTCATAACACTATTCTTAAACTCAGTTCCATTGTCACATCTTATCACCTTAACTTTATGATTTACTAGGTTTTCTACTCTTGTTATAAAAGCATTAAGAATGCTAGAAGTCTCATCCTTAGTTGCTAAAAAGAAAACCCAAGTGAATCTACTATAGTCATCTGTGACAACTAGGCAATACATCTTCTTGTTCAAACTTTTCACATATGTTGGCCCAAAAAAACCCATATGCAACATATACAAAGGCTCAAAAATAGTGTTCACAGCTTTGGACTTACAAGAAGCTCTGTGTTGTTTTCCCATCTGACAAGCAACACAGGTTTCAGAATTTTCAAAGACTTTTGAAGGTAAACCTCTTACAAGGTTTCCCTTGACCAATTTATTAATAGTTTTGAAATTTAAATGGCCAAGTCTTCTATGCCAAAGTTTGGATTCATCATTTGTGGCCTTTGCAAATAGGCAAGTTAAAGCTCTTTTGGGAACTATGTTCTTTATGTCAACACTGTATATGTTGTCTGTTCTAGGGACTCTAAGTAGCACTAATTTATCATCAGGCAACTTAAAATCAGGAGATAAGACAAGACATTCAGTATCTGTAAAAAGAACAAAGTTCTTTTTGTCACACATTTGTGAGACACTAAAGAGGTTGAACTTAAGCCCTTTTACAAAGTACACTTTTTCAAAATCCAATTTTCCTGTTCTTATTGTACCTTTACCAACAATTTTCCCTCCTTTAGGATCATTTCCAACATATCCACCATCAATAGCTTCAAAATCTTCAAGGTTGGACATGTCTCCTGTCATATGTCCAGAGCATCCACTATCAAATATGCATTTGTCCTTTAATTCCTCTTGTAGATTACCCTGCACATAAAGTAAGAGAATTAGTTTCTCTTGGGGACCCAAGCCATTACTGACTTGGATCTGCCTTGTGCATCAACATAGTCAAATCTCTTTAAATCCATTGATGCACTGCTGTGTCTGAGAACATGATCTAAAACCTTTATTTTTGGTTTCCAGACCCAGCAAGCTGAGGCCTTTACAGCATAAAAATGGTTGCCCAAAACAGTGTCTGTTATCACTTTTGGCTCAGCAGTAGAAACTGCTTTTGCCTTAGCAGTAGAAACATCTGTATTATTTTGAAAAGGCCTTTTTGGTGGAGCAGTAGTAATTGACCTAGTTACACCAGATTTCATCAATACTGCCCTTGGAACCATGTTTTTGTTAGCATGATGGTGAGTATTTTTAGAAAAGTTTTTGTGGTTCACCCTTCTGTTTTGGTTCCAAACAGGTTTTTGGTAGTAATAACAATCTTCCTGTAAATGCTCAAAACTACCACATTGATAACAAGCCTTTTTAACTAACTCAAAATCACTACCTAACTTATGAGAAATTAGGTTGTTCCAGTTTCTTTGATTTCCTCTAGGCCAGTTATACCTTCTTTTAGGTTGTTCTCTAGGTTCCTCATTATATTCAACCATTTTTCTAGAGATCCTATTGCCTAACACAGGTTTTATAAACTCAACGTGTTTAACTTTAGATTCAACTGTTTTAGGAATTTCTTCCTTTTTAATCTTTGGTGTTGACTCAACCTGTTCCTCATCATTATCTGACATCCAATCTTCAATGATTGGAGCATCAGAAATCATCTTTTCTACCTTAGGTGTTTCTTTATTTGCCTCACTAGTTTCACCTACAGGTTTGCTATCAATTTCACCTATAAAAGATAATTCTTTCTTAGGAGGTGCAAAAGCATTCTTAACTGGAGGAGGTACATCATTATATCCTATTCCACTACCTCTCCTCATTAATTGACTCTCAATAGACTTATGCACAAGATCAGATGCAAATTTCTGTTTCTCAACTCTAACTACATGTTTTTTCTTTTTCAGACATAGCAGCATCTTTTTCTTGCTGAGCTTCTTCTAGCTTTTTATTAAGAACATTAATCTCACTGTTTTTAAGAAAAAGCTCTTGTTCTAGAATATTAATCCTATCAACATATTCTAGCTCATTCTGTTTGAGAAAGTCAAGTTTTTCTTCAACAGATTTTAGACCATATTTATAACCTAAGTTATCTAGTTTTAACTTTTCAACTTCAGCTCTTAGACTCTCATTCATAGACTTAAGCTCTTCTATAGTATCTAAACATGATTTAAATGAACAACTGGACTCATTAGATACCTCAGAGTCTGAACCAGATGATGAAGAAGCATAAGCCATCAAAGCAAAGTTGGGTCCTTCCTCAGCTTGGTCACTCCAATCATACTCTCCCAAGCCATCACAGGACACCAAAGCAGTAGTAGTCTTGGTTTCCTCAATAGGAACATTCCTCGTATTCTCTCTATTCTTCTTGGGTGCTCTGCATTCCCTTGTAAAATGGCCCTTCCTCTGACAGTTGTAGCACTCAATCTTGGACTTATCAAACCCATGGTGTTTTGTCCTCTGTACTTGAGCTCCCTACCTGTCTTCTTCAGAAATATCCTAGCTCTCATGGTCAGTATAGCCATTTGCCACTTCAAGTCAATCTCCTCAAGATCATCAGGATCAATCTGTTCCAAATCCTGATCCATAACAGTAGTACTTGTGATAAGATCAGCCAAGAAGGCACAAATAGCAGCATCACTGATGTTATCACTGTTTGTTGAACTAGCAGCAGAAACATTTGTGCTAACAGCAGAAACTACATGACCAGCAGCAGAATAGTTTTCTTGAGAGCTGCCAGAACCCTTGTTGTTTGAGGACACAAAAGCTAGGTTTTGTGCACTAGAAGATGAACTGGATGATCCTTTGACTTCAGATTCATACACCTTCAGGTTGTTGTATAAATCATCCAAACTCATCTTTTCAAAATCCTCCTTGTTTCTCCAGACCACAGTATGCATGCTCCATTCAGATGACAAGCTTATGAGAAACTTAAGATTGATGTCTTCTTGAGGCACTGGAACCTGCATAAGTGCCAACTGACTTACTAGCTTCTGAAGTCTGTCATAAGTAGCATCAATGCTTTCAGAACTTGAGGCCACAAAGGTCTCAAATTGATGCTTCAATAAGTTCTTCCTTGACTTCTTTGTAGCTGCATTCCCACCAAATCTTAGTTCAATGGTTCCATCAAGGACTTAGCATCCTGTATGTGACTAAAGCTCAATTGATACTCATTAGGTATCCCCATCATGAGAATACTGTGAGTCTTGATCTCCAACCTTCTTTGAGCCTTGTCATCAGCAGATTTAATGGGTAAAAGTGTCCCATCAGCAGCTTTTGCTGGTAAAGTATCACCATTCAGAATGACTTCCCACATGGAGTAGTCAAGCATCTTGATGTATTGTTGTATTCTCATCTTCCAAAGCTCATACTCTCCAGGCTTGAGCATGGGCACTTTTGATGCAGTCACCATGTGTGTTGATTCGGATTCCATGTCTTGCAGCGATGTTTAAACATATCAAAGTTAACACAGATTCTTCTTAATATCAGTTTCTAGATCACAAGCTCTGATACCACTTGTTGATCCCAGTTGAGCAATTGATCTTGTTAGTTATCTTAGATATAAATCTAAAACAACAAGTATAGAAATTGTTCTTGAAACAATATTAAACACTATGCGGAATCTAATGTTTAATCTTAAGAAGAATAATTGATTGAACAGTAGAATTCTCAACAAACACTTCAATGTATTAATATACGAATACTCAAAAGTATTAGGGTTTTACAACCTTGAAGTGAATCGACTTTAACAATGATACGCACCAAACTCTAACCCTAGAACCTCCTTTTATAGACTAAGGAGTCCTTTACAAGATAAGTATAAGTCTAACTAAATAGGATATATACAAAATCCTTTCCATACTTATCTAACCGACTATACATCATTATCACATAAGTAGTAGAAACTAACTCTAGTATTAGAATCCATAAGCCTAGCAGTAGTATCTACTTAGTGTATTCTCTTGATCTTTATCAGAAACTCCAGCAGTAGTATGAATACACTAGCAGTAGTATCATTATAACCAGCAGTAGTATAACACTTAGACAATTTTCCATTTAGCACCATAAGCAGTTGTATCTATTCTGAGCAGCAACATCTTTAAACCCAACAATTTACACGCACTGCTTATTGATTACGAGAAGGGTTTTCCACCAAGGACTTCTCCTACGCCCCAGGTACTTGCTATTCAAAGGGGTAGGATTAACAAGCCAAGTACGAACAAGAAGGGCAAGGGTAAGGGTAAGGCTGATAAGGGTAAGCAAGTTATGGCTTATCAACCACCACCCCAACCCAAGAAAAACCCTCCTAAGCAGAAGGATAATTCTAAGAAGGATCAGGCTTGCCACTACTATAATGTAGCGGGTCACTGGAAGAGGAACTGTCATCTTTATATCCTAGAGTTGCGGGAAAGTAAGAATAAGAAGATTGATACTCGGGCGCCAGCACTTCAGGTAACTTACTTATGATTGAATTATTTACTCTAAATCATAAAATTAATTCCTGGGTATATGATACTAGATGCGGTATTCACATTTGTAATACGCTACAGGGGTTTAGAGTGGAAAGGAAGCTTGCCTATGGGGAGCAATATCTGCATGTGGGAAATGGAGCACCTGCAGCTGTTGAAGCCATAGGAGTGTTTAATTTAGTTTTGCCTTCGGGCTTAGTACTGTTATTAAACAGTTGTCATTATGCACCTTCAATTGTTAGGGGTGTAGTTTCCTTTTCGTGTTTATTGGATATTGGTTTTAATCACATTATCAGTAGCAATAGAATTTCTGTTTCTTTAAATAATGTAGGGTATTCACAATACAAGAATCACTAGTTTGAGGCTTGTTTGGATCAAATAGAAGAGATTTTAGAGTGAGAAAGTGGGAGGTTGGGAGCCTTTGTAGAGAGAGAAACAATATGAGATTAGATTAATGTGAAAGGTCCAACCCTTCCCATGGGTGGGAAGGGAGTATTTATAGTACAATATATTATGCCCCTAGCGGGCTGTAGAGTGAGCTGACAGAGGGTAAAGACCCGACCCACTCCACAATACTAATAATACTAACTAAGCTACTAATAATATTACTGATAATCCTACGAGCTATGATGTGCTAATAAGTACTCGGGGTGACCGAGTCTTCAGCTGAATATTCATATTCCTAACAATCTCCCCCTAAGGGAGGTCACCCCGGAAGTCATGTTCTGAATTCTAGCACTTCATCCTTGGATCTTGATTTCATAGCTCGTACTCTTTGATTCTTCATTTTCCTTGATCATTGTGCAGCAGCAAATCTTAAGATGACTTTTTCTTTTGTCTTGGATGATCTTTGTTGATTCTTTGGAGTTATCATCCCACTTGAGTCTCCAAGTCATCTTTCAGTAGTAAATCTCCATGTGATGAAATATACTTAGAGTCGACATGCTCACACGATATGGAGTCATGATCTTCAGCATCAGAGTTAGCAGAAGCTGTGTTGAAGGTCTTTTAGGGTGATCATGACTTCTTTGATGATGATGTGGTGTGAACATGTGGTGATGGATTGGCATCTTTTCTGCAACCAGCTACAACAGCAACCAGCTACAGCGTTCCACAGCAACAACCGCCAGATATTCCTGCATACGACAGTTAGCAATAATTCGACCGGTACTAACAAGTTTGGACTTCGAGATAGTCAACAGCATAGTGTGAAGACTCTCTCTAATCCTTACCAAGACCGTTCCTAATCGAAAACCCACAGAGGGCTTTTTAAGATTTTACCGTAGTAAATCAACAATTAGGTGAGTCGCTGGAGATCACTCCACGACTGTAGACCGGTTGAAACCGCCGCGACCACTAAGCGTAATCCACGAGGAATTACCGAAGTGACCTGCGTTCAGGGCTGCTTGATGTTGACCCTGGCAGGAATTTCCATTCAATCATTGAGAATTACATAAGTAAATTCTCTCATAAATGTTCCGGCAGATTGCTAAGATCTGCGTAGGACTCATGAGTTTACAACTGGTGTCCTTAAAGATGAACAACCAGTGTAGAAATAATTCGTGTCCCTATGAGATCTTATTATTCATCTCGTGGCTCTAGACTCTATAGTGCGTTTTGATTTGGTGAGCGGAGGCTGGAGAGGACTGCCACCTTTTCAATATCATCTAACTCGGAGTGAGAGAGATGATAGGAATGTATTGAACTCCGTGACAATTGAAACAAGAATCCTTTGAGGGACCTTGAGTGGCTAAGGAGGGTTGAGCAGCGTATCACTGGGTCCATGATACTTTATCTTCAATGCCAGCAATCAACTAAGTGATTCTGACAGCATATGTATTGACCCGGTTTCTGCCTAAGTTGTAAGGAGGGCTTCTTTCTTTTCACCCTTTATCTTTACAATTCTTTTTCATTCTTCAACCCCTTCAGTGCTTACCGAGACTTCATAACTAACACCTTGTTGGGTTTGTTCCAGTGTTAGCTCCATCTCAGTCGGCACTCTTCCCTTATACACATTTCTCCTTTTTAATCATACCTAAGGACTTCTACACTAACTAGTGGATTGTCCCTGGGTAGATCCCTCCGGCTCTGGCGGGATCGTGGGAACTTGAGCCTAACCTAACCATCCTTATAACTTCATACATTAATTAAAATGGTCGGTCTTTGGTATTCATCCACGATTGCCAAACCAAATCTTTGAAAAAAAAATCTCTCAAAGTGTTCATGATCTTGAAACACATTTTTGCAAACACTTGAGAGTTTTAAAATTTTCAAATGCTCCCCCTCAACATGTGCTCGGTTGATTGTTTTATAAATTTGCACATGTTAGGTAGAACTCGCACTTTTTAAATTGATCCACTTTCAGTGAACATGACCGATTCGAGACACGCTTACATCACTAGTTAGACTAGCTTGAAATTATTACCCGGCCTGGTCAAGTCCACAGAAAGTTTCTCGAAATGGTACACTCTACTCAGATACATCTTTTTCGAGACACGCTTACATCACTGGTTAGACCAGCTTGAAATTATTACCCGGCCAAGACGTATCCTTTCGATTGATGACAATTCAAGTTTCGTTAATTCTTTGGTGAAGTCTGAGCCTTGCTCACACAAGATGCCAAAATCCTTTGTTTTGTAAAAACCATTTGCTCCCCCTCAATATGTGCATCGATATACGAAAGATTTTAGCGCACATATGGAAGAGCTTGCGATTATGACCAAAACATTTTGCTCCCCCTCAATATGTGCCTTGATATACAAAATGGTTTAGCACATACCGGAGAGCATACATTAATTTCCAAATCATCACATTTTATCAGAATTTCCTATTTAAATCACATTCTCTCCCCCGATCAAAAATTTCAAACCATTTGAGATTTGTGATCCCAATTGATTTAAATACATTTAGAAAAATTTGGGAGAAAAATTGTGGTCAGGTTAAAATGTATTCTGATTTTGAAGCATACTATGCTTCCCTTGAAACACCAAGAGAGTGTCACTGCTGATGTTGCACAAATTTGGCAAGGTGTCGGAAATTTGAAAAATTTAAAACAATTAACCACCTTGTGTAACATCAAGACTCTCTTGAAGAATCAAACAAGATAAAGAGTCTGATGTAAAGAAGACTTCTCTTCTTATACACGAAATGACGCACTGAAACGTACATCAAGACGGGAGAACATGGATATAAAGTAATCCATGCCCAGGTGAACATCACCCGGTTGGAGGAACAGCTATCTTTTTGGCGACATGCTTTCCCCAGTGTATAGTGCGGGTTGCAGTATGAAGTAACTGCAAGCCATTAAGACATGTTTTAACTGATTAGTATAACTTTTGCTCGAGCTTCATTTAAGAATCCGTGCCATTGTTGAATGACATTTCTAGATACGTAAATGTTATCGATAAACAGAAGACATGCCTAGGTAGAACTATTTTTGGTATTTTCTGATTTTTCGATTTTTATGGTTTTTATAGGTTTTATATTTTTGTATTTTTCTTTTTGATTTAAGATATATACAACTATGTACAAGGATATAAGAAGACAATCCTTTACTCCTCCTTTTCTTCCTGAAGACACTTGAGGGTTTCAGGAGTCATGCTTTTCATGCCAAGGCGTGGGAGAATAAACTGAAACCTTTCTCTTGGGAGGGCCTTGGTGAAGATGTCAGCTAACTGAAACTCTGTCCTTACGAAGTATAGTTCCACAATTCCTTTTTCCACCTGTTCCCTGATGAAGTGATGCCTGATGTCGATGTGTTTTGACCTGGAGTGCTGAACATTGTTACAACAAAGAGCAATGGCGCTTTTGTTGTCACAATATAGGGGAATTTTGTTGTATGAGAATCCATAGTCCGAAAGCTGTGATCGCATCCAAAGGATTTGTGCACAACATGCAGACATAGCAATGTACTCAGCTTCAGTAGATGATATGGAAGTACTCATCTGCTTCTTAGAAGACCAACTAACCAACTTTTCCCCTAAAAATTGAGCTCCTCCTGAAGTACTTCGACGAGTGTCTTGACATCCCGCATGATCTGCATTTGCGTAAGCCGTTAACTCCATTGCAGTGTCCTTAGGATACCAAAGACCCATATGAACCGTGCCTTGAAGATATCGGAAGATCCGTTTTACTGCTTCAACATGCTTCTTGGTTGGTCTGGATTGATACCGAGCACACATACACACAGCAAACAGAAGATCTGGTCTGCTAGCCGTGATGTACATCAAAGATCCAATCATGCTACGATATTGCGTTATATCCACTGGAATCCCTGAAGGATCTTCATCCAGCTTTGTTCTATCAACCATGGGAGTGTCAACAGGTTCACTTGAATGAAATCCAAACTTTTTCAAGATCTCATTGGCGTATTTGGATTGATTAATGAATATGCCACCGGGACTTTGAGAGACTTGTAATCCTAAGAAGAATGACATTTGTCCCATCATAGACATTTGGAACTTGGAATTCATCTCTTTTGAAAAACTATCACATTCACTAGGATCTGTTGAAGCAAAGATGATATCATCTACATATATCTGAACTAGTAGTAGATGGTTTCTTGACTTCCTGGTGAATAGTGTAGGATCAACAACACCTTTGGAGAATCCGTTCACTAGGAGGAACTTGGACAATGTATCGTACCATGCCCTTGGCGCCTGTTTTAACCCATAAAGAGCCTTCTTCAAGCGGTAAACATGAGTAGGATGTTCAGTATCCACGAATCCTTCTGGTTGACTCACATAAACTTCTTCCTTTAAGTCGCCATTCAAGAATGCCGTTTTGACATCCATTTGGTAGACTATCATATTTCGACTAGCAGCATTTGCCAGGAAGATTCTTATAGCTTCAATTCTAGCAACCGGAGCAAACGATTCTTCAAAATCAATGCCCTCTTCTTGTCTGAACCCTTTAGCAACTAGCCGTGCCTTGTTCTTTAATACATCACCATACTCATCAAGCTTCACTTTGAAGATCCACTTTAAAGCAATGATCATTGCAAGCTCTGGAGGAGGCACTAATTCCCATACTTCAAGTCGATCAAATTCATGGATTTCATCCTGCATAGCCTGGAACCAGCAATCTTTAGTCATTGCTTCTTTGGCATCTTTTGGTTCGACTTTGGACAGTACGGAATTGAAGAAACACCATAGTGCATCAGTGGCTAGTTGATTTCGTGTGGATACTGGACGTGAAGGATTGCCTATGATGTTGTCGATTGGATGATTACTGGTCCATTTCCTGAGATGGTCGTGAGGTTGTGGGTTATGAACAGACGTAGCAGTGCTGTGTCCTTCAAGTGAAGATGTGTCTGATGAATGTTCAGGAGCAAATATGTTTTCAAAAGGAGCCTCATCAACAGGAGCAAAAGGATTAACTTCCAAAGAATGATTATCTGAAGATTCTTGCATTACTGGAGAAGATTGAGCGTTTGATGACGAAGGCGATTGACTGGCAGCTGGAGCATTGTGACTGACTGTTACTGAGTCTGTAGTGCCTTCTGAACCTTGTGGGGCTTGAACCTCGGTCATAGGAAGTATAGCAGGTTCACTCGGGATGGTTCCATTCTTTGGCTCAAAGTATTCATCAAACATAGGATCGAATAACTTCTTCAACTCCTCACAATTAGGTGGCACATAAGAATCTGCAGGCGTGGAATTCTGTACAAGTCCTGAACTAATGGGTCCAGGAGACAAAAGGTTAAGATCGGGTCCAGAACTAATCTGTCCTGAAGCAGGTTGCTCACTCAGCTCATCGAACGTAACGTGAATGGTTTCCATGATTTTACGGGTTCTCTTGTTGTAGATTCGATACCCTTTACTGTCTGGTGCGTATCCAACAAAAATACCTACATCTGCTTTAGCTCTTAACTTTCCCAAATCTTGACTATCGTTGGTAGGGTAGCAAAGTGCACCAAACACACAGAGAAAGGAAAGATCTGGTTTCTTGTTATGAATTAACTCGAATGGAGTCTTATCATGAACTGGATGAATTAGGGATCGGTTTTGAGTGTAACATGCTGTTGCAATAGCCTCTGCCCAGAGAAACATCGGTGTCTTTGAAAATATAAGCATAGTTCTTGCAGCCTCTACCAGAGTACGGTTCCTTCGTTCAACCACTCCGTTCTGTTGAGGAGTGCGAGGGATACTTTTCTGATGCGTGATGCCAATACTTTCATAGAAATTACGGAGTTGTTGGTTAACAAACTCCGTACCATTATCAGTGCGGATGATTCTGACAGTTTTATCGAGCCTTACTTGCAGCTGTTTTATCAGTTTAATGATAACTCTGGAGTTTCGTCCTTGGTTCTCAAAAACTTCACCCATGTGAACCGAGAATAATCATCTACTATCACCAGAACGTACTTCTTTCCATTTATGGTTTGTATTCTCATTGGTCCACACAAATCCATGTGGAGGGTATGAAGAACTTCCAAGTTGGTGTTGATGGTTTTAGGCTTGTGGGTTTGTTTCTTGCTTTTACCCAGTTGGCATGCAGAGCAGAGATGATCTTTCTCATATTTCAGTCTGGGCATTCCTCTAACAAGATCTTTACGGGAAAGATTATTTATGGTACCGAAGTTCAAGTGGTTCAAACGACGATGCCACAGCCATGATTTTGTTTTAGAGGCTTTAGAGAGCAAGCATATGGGAGAGGACTTCAACATTTCTTCAATCGATATGGTGTATAGATTGGTGCCCCGACTACCCTTAAGGAGATCTATACCATCCAATTCTCTGATGAAACATGTATGCTTTCTGAAGGCCACTTCCAGATCTGAATCACAAAATTGACCCACAGAAAATAGATTGTGCCCTAGTCCTTCCACATAATATACCCTTGAGATTACACTGTCACCAAACACATAATCTCCATATCCCATAATAGCACCAAAGTGGTCGTTCCCAAATCTAACTGTCCCGATAAACTTTTTCACGAAGTTCTTGAGCCGCGAGCGATCCCCAGTCATATGTTTTGAGCAGCCTGAGTCCAAATACCACAGGACGATTTGTACGACCTGCATTTGAAGCCAGACAACAATGGATAACTGAAAAATGTGGATCCCCAAGTGCAATTGGGGTCCCTTTGGTCAGCACACACATATTCAGGAACCACAGATTTCACAGATGCTACTGTCTTTACTGAGGAGACAGAACTAGAGGTAGGACATGACCTAGATGGAAGGCATTGTGACTCTAAAGACAGGATTCTACCAGTTGGTCTCCATTCCTTATTCTTCACAATTTTATGCATATTCATTTTAGGTAATGGTCTCTGTTTCCCTAAATTGAATTTCCTTCCAGTGGGTCTCCATTCCTTAACTTTCACAATTTTATGCTTATTCATTTTAGGTAACGTGTTCTGTCTTCCTAAATTGAATTTCCTTCCAGTGGGTCTCCATTGATAGCCAACGCTAGCAAATGTCTTTCCTGTAGCTTTCCAAGCTTTCTTGCAAGTTTCAGTTATTCTACCATTCTTAACATGGGGTGATGCAGAAGACAACAAGAATGACACAACACAATCATCATGATTAGCAGAAATTAAACAATTGTCGCATGTTTTACAGATAGCATTAGAATTCGAATTAATTACAGTACTTTTGATACTAGAATCAACACGATTCATCCTACTCATTGCAAACTTATTGTTCCTAGGTTGGGCTTCTACACTCTTCAAGTGATCATTCTTAGCTGGCGCAGTCCTATCTTTTCTTGCATTTTCTCTAGACCTTGACTCGCTAGCTTGGGTGTCACTTTTTACTCCTGTAGAAGCATCGAATGAAACATTAGTTCGTTTTTCTGTCACATGCCTTCCAGATAATGATGTGTTGGGTTCTGTTGTTTTTGGTGGTAGATCAAAGGCTACATGCTTGTTCACAACAGTAGATGATGATGCAACAAATCTTTCTCTATGTCTGCTAAACTTAGGAGTTGAGCCTATGGCATATTCTAAGTTTTCCTGAATCCTTTTCGTGAGTTTGCAGGCATAGACAACTGCCTTATCAAGTGGCTTATCAGTCCTATCCTCTTCAACCACCTCACGAAGTGTGTCAAGGCCCTCTCTAAGATGATCGAGATATGTTTGATGGGCAAGGTTGTTATTTCTAAGCTTAAACGGAATATGCCCAACATCACCATCATACTTTTTACTATTAGTAGCCTTTGGTGCATCACAATTACAAGTGGTACATGGCATTTTACCTTTCACCCGAACCTTCAGATTCTCAATTTCATTTGTCAAAGAGGTTATTTGATCATTGTGATTGCTTCTTGTGACTTTAATAGAATCATATAACTCTTTGAAATGTTGTTTAACCTTTGAATTTTCTTCTCGATAACACTCATTTTCATAATGTAACTTATTTATGGTGTTTTGATATTGAAAATTCTGAGAATCTGAAGACGAAGGTTTATTGGTGCCATATACTTCACACTTGTTGGATTTCAATTGGGCAATTTGGGCCCTCAGCAGTCGAATCGTGTTCGTGTGAGCTTGAATTGTCTCATCTCGTTTGCTTAATTCAAAATAAGTATCAAATTCAGGAGCATCCAAGGAAGTCTTGTCATTTGATATTTTCTGTTTTTCATTTAAATGTTGATATTTCAATTGCAAATTGAGAAATTCGACTTCCAATTTTGAAAAACGTTTAACCATATTATCATGGTCATCTTTTTGAATTTTTTCAAGCAATTTTAAATTCTCCCCCTCAAGCTCAACAACACGATTCTGGGTGACATTTAACGCAATAGCATACTCATTAAATTGACAAGCAGACAATGCAGAATCAGTGACAGTGTAAAATACATCTTGTGCAATACATTTAGCAAGCAAGTTGTCGTTAGTAATGAGTATGTTTTTTCTTTCAATCTCTCGACTCTTAAGTTCTATTGCATATTCATTCACCTCACGTTCCATATCTTTAAACACTACTTCCATTTCCTTTATTTCGGTTTTAAGGGCAGTTTGCAACCCTTCAAAATGTTCTTTAAGTAGTTTAAAGAATGGCATGACCTCAGTTAAATAACACCTTTTTGCATGTTCAAAACACCTTTCCCCCTCAGTAATGCCAGTTGGTGTGATTCTCTTCTTACATGTTTTATCAAAATCAGCAAATAATTGCCAAAGCACATATAAGCTAATAAAGGTTTTGCATTCAGTGGGAAGAGACAAAGGCACCAGATTCCTAGGTGTATTGGGAGGATACACCGTTATGGACGCAACTTTTCTAATGAGGGGGGTGTTGGCCTTAAGTTTATCTACCTTAAGTTTCTCATTATCTTGTTTCCAAAATATCTGTTCAGGTGTTAACTTCTTTTGAGGAGCAAACACAGTCAAACGATTTTCTTCATAATAATCATGGGGTTTGATTATTATTCGTCTGGCTATGCACTCGGGATCCTTCATTTTCTCAATCATTTTTCCCTCGTTTTATCACTTATCTCATCCTCTTCATCAGTGTAGATATGCTCAGGTTGGTCATGAATAGGCATAAGCATCACATTACCATCATATAGGGCTGGTTGAAGTACTTTCATGTCCCTAAGGATGGTTGACTTAGGTTCACCTATCATGATTTTACTATGCTTATCACACAACTTTCTGTGCTTATGGATCATTTGAGCAGTTTGTATGGTCTGATTTTGTGTGTACAACTTATCTTCAAGCTTATTTTTTAACGTCTTGAGTCTAGAGAAATCATTTAAAAGAGTTGTTTCTTTTTGTTTGAATTCTTGCTTAAGTGTATCAACACACTTTTGTGCTTCCTGTTTCTGTTTGACAGACTGTTCCAGCTGACTTTTCAAAGAACTCAACTCTAATTTTAATGTTTCTTCTCTTACTCTAGACTCTTTAATAAGTGTACTCATTTGACCTTCTAATTTCTGCTCTCGTTCATTAAGCTCAAACTTAGCACGCTGTTCATACAAAGCCACTTGTTCTTTATAGATGTTTAGTTTCGTGATCAAGTTATCATCAGGGACAGGCAATATGTTCTCATGGCACTCGTATGCATTATTTATGTTATCCGCATTATCTAAGGCATCTACATTCCTCCTAACACAGACATCATTATTGACAAAAGATTCACCATTTGGTACATCAGGCGAGTTGTCGTGATTCAAATACTGTTCATATGAAATAATATTGCTATTTTCCATGTCAACATTACTTGAGTCAGAAACATTTGCCTGATGTACTTCTTCGGGATTCTTTTGTCCCTCGACAATATTATATGTGTCATAAATTTTTAGTACCTCAGATATAACGGATGCATTAGAATGACCAGCTTGACGGGGAGATGAGACCATGGAAGACAAGTTAGCCATGAAGATTGTTTGAGCCGTAGGTTCATCATCTACATCAGAGTCATATGCATCACAGTCATCTGCCTTGAAGATGTTAGGATCATTAAGTGCTAGATCCTGAACAGGTTTCTCATCCACATCTTCATCAAAAGTATTTCCTCCATCTCCTGCCAAGAACAATAACTCTTCCTCATCCAATACTGCTCCATTCTCTTGAGCTTGCATTAACAGCATCTTGTCTTTGAAGTAATCTGAATTCTGAGGACGTTTAGGTTGATTGCAGTTTCTAGCAATGTGTCCAAGCCCCCCACAATTATAACACTTGATTTGTTTCCCTTGCCCCTGATTGGCATTCCCTGCTCTATTCTGCACATAACCTCGACCCATGTTCCTGCCAGCTCTCCCTTGCACATTCTGAACCACAATTTTCCCATCCTCCACCATTGCTAGATTGCGTGGGTTAGATGAATTCCTTAACTGATTGTTGGTCTGAGGGAGTGATGCTTGAAACTGTTGAACCAGTAATGAAACTTGATTGGTGAGATTGTCAATCATTTTGTTGGTCTGGGAGTACCCTGAGTCAAGTTGAGAGCTCATAGCAGGTACTTGTGAGTGAAGTTGATGATAGCTTGGGTTGGATGACGATTGGATTGTCGGTTGAACATTTGTCATGAACGCCAGTGGATCATTTGTAGTTGAAGGACTTAACTTTTCTCTCAGCACTCGATCATAAACAGCATGCTTCTCATGTTGTTGCAGGTATGCATACAGTTGTTCATAGTTGGTATCCCTTAAACCTTTGTTGAGTTTGACTGCAGTCACAAATCTGTCCCATTCAGGAGTCATATTGTTCACAAACTTTGAGTTAAGTTGGATGTTGGGCATAGTCATTCTGATCATCCTCATATCATTCACCAACTTATGAAATCTCACATAGTAATCTGTGACATTCTCTCCTGGGTTCATTTTGAAATGCTCGAACTCATCATACAGTTGTGACTCACGATCTTCCTTTGTGAGTTCTGACCCTGCCAACAACATTTTAACGTTGTCCCACACAGCCTTGGCTTCAGTGTTGAAATTGATGAGCTTGTATACATCCTTTGGAAGACCTTGAATGACTATGTTTGAGGCTCTAATGTCGGCATCATACCTCTTCTTTTCTTCTTCATTAAGATCATTGTAGTTTCTAGGTCTGTCTATGCCCCAAGTTACAGTTCCATCTTCACCAGTTGTAACAACGTCTCTGGTGGTACCCATCTGATAAGGTCCTTCGTCAATTGACTTAAGAATGTTAACACCATTATCTTTTCCCAAGCAATAAAGTCTAATTCGTTGTGCCCAAGACTCATAATCCGTCCTATCTAGCATAGGTGGACGAGTGTCAGATCCTGCTGCTTGAATATCATCTGATGATGTACTTGATGTGGTAGCCATAGTAACTACGGGATTTTACTGATCTTGTGATTTAACCGAGAAATCGAATCTTTCGCGGGAATTTCTAAAATCACCAAGACACAAACCGCCTAGACAAACCGCGTAGACACAAACCGCGTATGCACCTAAGGGACAAACCGAGTTCAAACTGGAGATACAAACCGCGTTGACACAAACCGCGTATGCGCCAAAGAGACAAACCGAGTTCACACTAGAGATACAAACCGCGTTGACACAAACCGCGTATACGCCTTAGAGACAAACCGAGTTCACACTAAAGATACAAACCGCGTTGACACAAACCGCGTATGCGCCAAAGAGACAAACCGAGTTCACACTAGATATACAAACCGCGTAGATACAAACCGCGTATGCGCCTTAGAGACAAACCGAGTTCACACTAGATATACAAACCGCGTAGACACAAACCGCGTACGCACCGTAGAGACAAACCGCGTCGGCACAAACTTCCAAACACGTCACTTTCAATGCAGTTTTTCCTTTTGCCTAAACTAGTAATGGGACAAACCGCGTACCCGATGTGACACAAACAGCGTTCAAGAACGTCCAAAATAGACAAACCGCATCCAAGAACTCTTGAAATAAAAAACACTCGAATCACCCACAAACACCACACGAACCTTAAATCTGTGAATCCAAGCACTAAATACCACTCTTATACTATTCCTAAGCTAGAAAGTACAAGTAATAACAACTTTAAATCACTAGACAAAGCACAAAATGAAATAACAAATCGAACCAAAAACCTTAACAAATATCTAAACAAATCGAACCAAAGGCCTCACAAACTACACAAATCCGTGAATACCAACCCTCATGGACCTAACCATGGCTGTTGATACCAATTGTAGGGTATTCACAATACAAGAATCACTAGTTTGAGGCTTGTTTGGATCGAATAGAAGAGATTTTAGAGTGAGAAAGTGGGAGGTTGGGAGCCTTTGTAGAGAGAGAAACAATATGAGATTAGATTAATGTGAAAGGTCCAACCCTTCCCATGGGTGGGAAGGGAGTATTTATAGTACAATATATTATGCCCCTAGCGGGCTGTAGAGTGAGCTGACAGAGGGTAAAGACCCGACCCACTCCACAATACTAATAATACTAACTAAGCTACTAATAATATTACTGATAATCCTACGAGCTATGATGTGCTAATAAGTACTCGGGGTGACCGAGTCTTAAGCTGAATATTCATATTCCTAACAAATAATGTTTTTTTATTTTAATGCTATTGCTGTTAATGGTGTGTTTGAAATTGATATGAATGATTGTATGCCCAATAATAATTCAATGTATAGCATTAGTAAGAGAATTAAGTCAGACTTGAATTCTTCTTACCTTTGGCACTGTAGACTTGCTCATATAGGCAAGACTCGCATGAAAAAGCTACAACATGATGGGCTTTTGAAAAGTATCAATGATGAATCATTTGATAAATGTGAGTCTTGTATATCTGGGAAGATGACTAAGAAACCTTTTCATAGTAATATGGAAAGGGCTTCTGATCTACTTGGTTTAATACATACTGATGTGTGTGGATCACTTAGACATGTGTCAAGGAAAGGTGCTAGCTACTTCTTAACCTTTACAGATGATTTCAGCCGTTATGGATATGTTTATTTACTTAAACATAAATATGAGGTGTTTGAAACATTTAAGGTTTTTAAAGTAGAAGTAGAATTGCAACTAGAAAAGAAGATTAAAGCTCTTCGATCCGACAGAGGCGGTGAATATTTAAGCCAAGAGTTTAAAGATTATTTAGCTGAGAATGGAATTGTCCAGAATCTCACATCTCCATATACTCCAAAACAAAATGGTGTATCTGAGAGAAGAAATCGTACATTACTAGATATGGTACGATCAATGTTTAATCTTACAACTCTTTCTTTATCCTTTTGGGATTATGCCTTAGAATCTGCGGTTCGTATTTTGAATATGGTTCCCACTAAGAAGGTTGATAAGACACCATATGAAATATGGAAAGGAAAAGCTCCAAACTTGTCTTATTTAAAGGTCTGGGGTTGCGAGGCGTATATAAGACGTGACTCAGCAGATAAACTCCAACAAAGATCTGTAAAGTGTATCTTTGTAGGATACCCAAAGGAAACGATGGGTTACTGGCTTTACTACCCACCTGAAAACAAAGTAATTGTTGCTAGATATGGAGACTTTTTAGAAAAGGAACTTATATCTCAAGAATTCAGTGGGAGAGTTTATGATCTGGAAGATGATCATGTAGATACATTACCTTCTGAAAACACTAGCGTACTTCCTGTGGAACCTGAAAGTCTGGGTCCTCCACCTGAAGTTGAAATTGTTCCCATTCGCAAGTCTTCAAGACATGTGAAAGCTCCTGAACGTCTATGTCTTAACGTAGAAGTTGAGGAAACTATATTAGGGGATCTTAATGAACCTGCTAATTATAGGGCTGCCATTGAGAGTCCTGAAAAGGATAAATGGGTAGTTGCTATGAATGGGGAAATGCAATCCATGAAAGATAACAATGTCTGGATTGAAGTAGACCTTCCTCCCAATGCCAAGGTAGTTGGAAGTAAGTGGCTCTTCAAGAAGAAAACTGACATGGATGGCAAGGTACACACCTATAAGGCCCGTTTGGTAGCTAAAGGCTTTACTCAAACATATGGTGTTGACTACGAGGAGACCTTTTCTCCTGTAGCTGACATTAGGGCTATTAGGATTCTCATAGCCATAGCAGCATACTATGACTATGAGATTTGGCAAATGGATGTCAAAACCGCCTTCTTAAATGGTCGCCTAGATGAAGACATCTATATGGCGCAGCCTGAGGGGTTTGTGAATCCAAAATTTCCAAACCGTGTATGCAAACTTCAAAGATCCATTTATGGATTGAAGCAAGCATCAAGGCAATGGAATAAAAGATTTTATGAAAAAATCAAAAGGTTTGGATTTACTCAGAATCTTGATGAGCCATGTGTATATCACAAAGCTAGTGGGAGTAATGCAATTTTCCTTATCCTATATGTTGATGACATATTGATCATGGGAAAAGACATTCCAAGTTTGCAAAAGGTTAAGGCATATCTTGGAAAGTGTTTTTCTATGAAGGATTTAGGGGAAGTTGCATATATTCTGGGAATCAAGATCTATAGAGATAGATCAAGGCGGTTAATCGGTTTAAGTCAAAGTGCTTACATTGACAAAATATTGAAGAGATCCAATATGCAAAATTCCAAGAAAGGATATTTGCCAATGGAAGTGAAACATGGCTTGAGCAGTGAGTTATGTGCTTCAACACCTGCAGAGGTGGCACGCATGAGCAAAGTTTTATGCTTCGGTTGTAGGATCTATTATGTATGCGGTGAGATGCACAAGGCCAAATGTGGCGTTTGCTCAAAATATCACCAGTCAATTTCAACAGAATCCAGGTGAAAAACATTGGATTGCTGTTAAACATATTCTGAAGTATCTTAGGCATACGAAAGATATGTTATTTGTGTATGGTGGAAATCCAGCTACAGAACTTGATGTAACAGGTTGCTGTGATGCATCCTGGCAATGTGACAAAGATGATGCGAAGTCTCAGACTGGTTATGTCTTTGTTATCAATGGAGGAGCAGTAGACTGGAGGAGCAAGAAGCAGAGTACAATTGCGATGTCTGCGACAGAGGCCGAGTACATAGCTGCTTCGGAAGCTACAATGGAGGCAGTCTGGATTAGGAAATTCATTTCAGGGCTTGGTGTTATGCCTTTAATTGAATCCCCTATTAATATGTATTGCGACAATTCTGCTGCAATCATATTTGCCAATGAGCCTGGAGTCATGAAGGGCATCAGACATTTTCTATGGAAGTATCACTATGTTCGGGAACAAGTCCGAGAAGGTGAAATAAATCTCTTGAAAGTTCACACAGATGATAACTTAGTTGATCCATTTACTAAGGCTTTATCTAAAGAAAAGCTTACCGAACTTGCCAATGGAATTGGACTTAGATTTGCTAGTAGTTTCATGCATGGCCGTGTTTAGTATTTGGATAAAGGATATTGTAAACATTTATTATTTATTGATGAAATAAAGTATTGGTTATGTTTATATTCATTATTTAATATTGTTGTCCTATTTTTTGCATGTTTCAATTCGTGAATAACTTAGTTATTATAAATATCCGTTTTCAGTTAATGATATGGGAATATCATTATGATAAGACAAATATGAGTTTTGGTATAATATACTTGAAAGTATATTGATGCGTTGTCATACCAAATTCACATGATATTTAATGAATTGAATATAAGACTTATCCCAACTGAATGATGTTACTTATGGATATTTCTAAGTAAATTATGAATAGTTATCCTCATACTTGAGATACGAGATAACTGTTGTGAATGTAGTGCATTCTGTGGAACAATTTAACGCTATACGTAACTGGTAGTAATAAGGATTGTTTTCGGAATTGTTGCAAAGTTCATGAGTTATGCTCCTTGTCAAGATAGAAGTTGTTCCCCCAAATTTAATTTTGGAGTTTAATACTGTTGGGGCCCTCGTAGGGTTGACAAGATGTTTGCGTGGCCACGCCCAAGATCTCCCCTGAATATGTTCTCAGAAGATTTGGTAATCTTGCTCAATCACAAACAACGAGAAACAAAATTTTGAATAAAGATAATATCCATATCTTTATTTAATGTAGTATTAGAAACAAAAGGATAATAATAATGATGAATCATTAAAGGTTTTTCCAGGAGACCTACTCGAGTTGTACTAGAGGCATCGGCGTGTTGCAAGACGCTAACCGATGTGATCACAACTATTATAATATGTCTAAGTGGGAGCTGTTAGTTTTATAGACATAAAATAGTAGTTGTGTGTTAGGATCGAACTCGAGATCACGGGATTGCACACATTACGTATGAGAACTAAAGATTAATAATTATATATAAAACTTTATATTTGATTATTAGTTATCACAAAATGAATAACGAACGTTAGTATTTAACGGAAGTGACTAACGGTCGTTAAATAAGAAAAGGAAAGGGACTAGAATGAAATTAGTAGTCGAGAAGGTTCCGGATCCACCTCCATAAGGGAGGGCCGATCGGTTTGGGTTTGGATTGGGGTTTCCTAATCCAAGTCCAACTTGGACTCCAAGTTTCATTGCCTATATAAGCAAACACAAGGTTCTAGTTTTTGTTACCTCTTATGCACTATACTAAACCTAAAGTTTTCTTCCTCTTTTCTTTGCTCCATTCGATCGACATAAACCCTAAAAGGGTCGACCAAATTTTTGTTCAAACAAAATTGTTTGGGTTTTGATTTTGTGATTTATTAACTTGCATTACTTTAGTTCAGTTTAGTACGTGTGTACAAGAACGTGATTCTTACACACTATTGTAGGAATCTTGGATTGAATTGCAAAAACGGTAAGGGGCAATTCTTATAATCCTATTAACCCTAATTAGGGTTCATCATTCATATTGCACGTTTGATTCTTGTTATTGCTAGAATCATCAAGGTACATTCACTTTAATATTCGGTTAATTATTTATGTGTTATATGTATCCTACACTTCCGCAATATGTGTTCTTTGATGTTTTGGTTTATATATATATGATTGTCATGGTAACGTTGACAACAGAGACGGAGCCACGGGCGGGGGGGAAGGTGGGCAAGTGCCCCCCAACCCAAAAAAATTTAGTGTAGATTTTTTGCTATTTTGAGGTATTTGTTGAATTTGCCCCTCTTGAAATTGTCTACCCTTTCCTAATTTGAAAGTCAAAATCAAGTTTAGACTTTTTTGAAGTGCAGGTTTTATTTTATGTAATATTGAAGAAGATGAACTAAAAACGCCATTGTAGAACAGTAAAGATGCAAGCACGAAATACGAAAAAGAAAGAGTAAAAGTCTTTTGTTTCGTTTGTTTTTTAGTGGAATCACGTGCAACAATGATACAATCACAAAAAAATATTTACAAAAATATCCGCAAAATGAGTTGTCATGATTTGGTTGGCTTAATCAAAGATAAGAGATAAAAACTATAACAAGATTCACCAATCAAACCATGACAACTCATTTTGTGAATGTTTTTATGGATATTTTTGTGTGGTCATAGCATTGCTCGTCTTTTATTACTCCATTTTCTTTTGTTTTAAGCTTATTTAATGTTATTATAATATATACTCCCTCCGTCCCAATTTTATTGTCACTTATTCCTTTTTCGGACGTCCCAAAATTATTGTCACATACGTAAAATAGAAAGTGAATAGATAGTGGAGTTTGGTAAAGTTTACTATATTACCCTTAGTTGAAATTAATATTGCAAACTTTAAAGAAGTGTTAATTAATTGGTTAAGGGTAAACTTGTCATTTGGCAAAAAAGTAAGAGAGAGAAAGTAGTGATAGTGATATTTTTCTAAAAGAATGTGTTTTTTGTCGGGTGACAATAATTTTGGGACGGAGCGAGTACTATCCTTTCCTCAATTTCTATGATTTTTTTAAGGATTTTGCTAACCAATGACCATTGGGCAGAGGTTAAGGTGTAGTTAATGAACACAAACTTTCTTAATTAACTAAAAAATGCATTAAATACACATTAAATAAACTTGTAAATTAATATTTTAACATGATTTTCGCTTAAATAAATCAAAATATTCTTTTTTATAAATAAATTAACTCATGCCTACTGAGCAGAGGTTAGCAAAACCCTTTTTTTAATACCTAGATATAAGAAAAATGACGTGTAACATTTTATTTGAATATAGTCATTGGCAGTTTGGCACAATTGATATAGCATTAAATTTGAAACTGGCGTGTGACGCTAAATTTAAAGTCCTTCAAATATTATCTATATTGTTGCACAATAACTTAACAAATATATGGCGTGTGACATTAAATTTGAAAATGGCGTGTGACACTAGTTTTTTTAAAGAGCAATGATACATTGAAAAAGAGTTTATAAAAGTATATCCACACAATAACTTAACAAATACTCGTAATTATAAAAAGTAAGAAAGAAAAACAAACAAAATTATGATACAATATGATTAAACCATTGGACTTACCAAATCATTGTTTAGATATACTTTTATAAATTCTTTCTATAAAATTTCAAGAGTTCAAACCTAACTAGTTACATATTTTACACGGAAGGGTTAAAACGGTCACAGTAATACTTTGATTAGGCTGCGTACATTGAGTTAAAAACTTGAATAAAACTTCATTTATTTTTCCGTTTAATTATTCGAATTAGACATGCTTATGTTTCCCAACGATACTCCTTTTTTTATTCTATTTTCGATAAAACGTTAAAAAAAAAAAAAAAAAAAAAAAAAAAAATTGACAACAAGCAAGTAATGATTGATAACCAACAAAGAACTTGTAGCATGATGTTTTACTAACAAAAGTTCAAATGAAACTATTTCACAAACTAAAATCATCTTCATAAAAGCTATAAAATACCAACGTACATTCAAAAAAGTAACAAGTTGAACCATTTACTTTTTTATTGCTTACTTGACCAACGAACTTTCAAATTTTAATTCGACTTAAAACATTTCTTTAGACCGTTAGTCATCATGTGGCAACGTTAGTCCTATTAGTCAACGAATGTTTGCAAAGTTAGTCCTTTTATACTAACGATTTAGACCGTTAGTCTTCATGTGGCAACGTTAGTCCTATTAGTCAACGAACGTTTGCAAAGTTAGTCCTTTTATACTAACGATTGTTTTTAATTAACTAAAAATTTGGAAAAAAATTTAAAAAAATTCGAAAAAATTTTAAAAATTCAAAAAATTTATAAAAATTCGAAAAAAACTTATAAAATTTCGAAAAAAATTTAAAAAAATTCGAAAAAATTTTAAAAATTCAAAAAATCTATAAAAGTTCGAAAAACTTATAAAATTTCGAAAAAAATTTAAAAAAATTCGAAAAATTTATAAAAATTCAAAAAACTTATAAAATTTCGAAAAATTTTAAAAAATTCAAAAAAATTTTAAAAATTCGAAAAAACTTATAAAAATTTCAAAAATTTATAAAAATTCGAAAATATTTTAAAAATTCGAAAAAACTTATAAAATTTAGAAAAATTTTAATATATTCGAAAAGTTTATAAAAATTCAAAAAATCTATAAAAAATTTAAAAAATTTAAAAAAATTCGAAAAATTTATAAAAATTCAAAAAATTTATAAAATTTCAAAAAACTTATAAAATTTCGAAAAAATTTTATAAATTCAAAAAAAATTTAAAAATTCGAAAAAACTTATAAAAATTTCAAAAATTTATAAAAATTCGAAAATATTTTAAAAATTCGAAAAAACTTATAAAATTTCGAAAAAAATTTAAAAATTTGAAAAAGTTTTAAAAATTCGAAAAAACTTATAAAAATTTCTAAAATTTATAAAAATTCGAAAATATTTTAAAAATTCGAAAAAACTTATAAAATTTCGAAAAAATTTTAAAAATTCGAAAAGTTTATAAAAATTCAAAAAATTTATAAAAAATTTACAAAAATTCGAAAATATTTTTTATAAATTTTTCGAATTTTTAAAATTTTTTTGAAATTTTATAAGTTTTTTCGAATTTTTAAAATATTTTCGAATTTTTGTAAATTTTTTAAATTTTTTATAAATTTTTTGAATTTTTATAAACTTTTCGAATTTTTAAAAAATTTTCGAAATTTTATTAAGTTTTTTCGAATTTTTAAAATATTATCGAATTTTTATAAATTTTTGAAATTTTTATAAGTTTTTTCGAATTTTTAAATTTTTTTTGAATTTTTAAAATTTTTTCGAAATTTTATAAGTTTTTTGAATTTTTATAAATTTTTTGATTTTTTTTAAATTTTTTTCGAAATTTTATAAATTTTTAGAATTTTTATAGATTTTTTGAATTTTTAAAATTTTTCCGAATTTTTTTAAATTTTTTTTCGAAATTTTATAAGTTTTTTTCGATTTTTTATAAATTTTTTGAATTTTTAAAATTTTTTCTAATACTTTTAAATTTTTTTCCAAATTTTTAGTTAATTAAAAACAATCGTTAGTATAAAATGACTAACTTTGCAAACGTTCATTGACTAATAGGACTAACGTTGCCACATGAAGACTAACGGTCTAAATCGTTAGTATAAAAGGACTGACTTTGCAAACGTTCGTTGACTAGTAGGACTAACGTTGCCACATGAAGACTAACGGTCTAAAGAAATGTTTCAAGTCGAATTAAAATTTGAAAGTTCGTTGGTCAAGTAAGTAATAAAAAAGTAAATTGTTCAACTTGGTACTTTTTTGAAAGTACGTTGGTATTCTATAGCTTTTACCCTAAATTTTATTGGAGCTCGGAAGTTGTGCCATTGATTCTAGAGTATTGATCGCCAATAAATCAATAATCATCTTAATTCAGTACGTTCACTCCGATCCATATATTGATTACTAAAAGTATGACTTTATTATATTGATCACTATCTTGGTAGAATTGTTAAATGTGTTGTTGATGG
Organism: Artemisia tridentata subsp. tridentata; assembly: GCA_021014915.2. Lineage (NCBI taxonomy): Eukaryota > Viridiplantae > Streptophyta > Magnoliopsida > Asterales > Asteraceae > Artemisia > Artemisia tridentata. Next base: position 26,444,578 of record CP139507.1, on the reverse strand, counting down.
ACGTAAGCTAAGCTCCTAGTAGACGTACGAGTGCATTGAAGAAGAACACGAAACACCACTCGAAAATCTGGAGTCCTTGGTTGAAGTTGGTATATAAAAATTGTTACGGTTGAGATCCCAACAAGTCCACATATAGGCTCAAATTTCATTCTAAAACCAATCTATCTATATCTATATCTATATTATATACTAGTATAAAATAAAAGAAGCTTTTTTTGAAAATTGACACATCATTAAAGCCACCTTGGCAAAATAAAGTCAGCTCAGTAATGCCACCTCATTTATTCCATGTCAGTTCAGTGTTCACAGCCCGTTTTATCACATTGTTTCTCTTTCATCATTAAACGGCACCTATGGATCTACATCTAATTTTTAATCTTTAAATTTTAAGGTTTCTTCATCTCAAAATTGTATAAGGTATGTAATGCTTTTATAATTCGTGTTTGATTGTTTCTGTTAACCGTATTCTTCAACAGCTCATAACTTTGGATCGGATTCATGCTATTGATAGATTTAGGGTTCTAATTTATGGTTTTATTTGATGAATTGTAATTTCGAAATCCAATATTAGGGTGTTAATTGATATGTCGTTCATTCGATTTCTAATATCAAAATTGTTAATTAAATGAATTGTTGCTTTTTTGAGTTTTTTCATTCGATTTCTAATATCAAAATTTCTAATATCAAAATCGTTCATTCGATTTAGGGTTTTATTTGAGTTTTTTTCGAAATCCAATATTAGTGGACAACAAAGCTTATATTGTGGTATTCACTGTTGATAGCCTTGATGATGGACCAGATTCAATTAGTTTTGGATCGCTAGAGCTTTAATTGATGGTACGATTCAATTCATCCTTTTATTTCTTGATGATGATCTAATGTTTGTCTCAAAATATAAGCCGAAATAAGTCTCAAAATAAGCTAATAAGCCTCAAAATAAGCCACAAGATTGAGGCTTATGAAATATAAGCCGAAATCAAATAAGCCCATAAGATCACAAAAACATCATCATCCCAGATCAGTCACTTTTTTTTTTTTTTTTTTTTTTTTAGTTACCTTTTTTATAAAAGAATGTGGGTTTGAATTGGTTTGTTTTATTGTTTTAGGAAATGATGGTGAATTGAGATCGAATGAGAATGCGAATGAGAATCAGTACCAGAATGCCATCACCGTTGCGGACCCGACAGGTGAAATGTACTATTCTCAGTATCTGCAAGGGGTTGAGGGTTCTGGAGCTGGGCTTAAGGAGATGATGGTTGATAATGGAGCTGGGTTTAGTGGACGAAAGGATGGTTCGAGTACTTCTGTTGGATCAGGGGAGTCTCTACGGGCTATTCTATCGGATCCTTTGACGTAAGTTTATGCAAACAAATTGAGACGTGTAGCTATTATCATGTACAACACTGATCATGATCTAATCAAACTGGCATGGATGTTTAGAGTTTAAACATTAGATTAGTGAGGTCTCAAACTTAAGCTGTGATTAGCCTATCCTATAGCTTTACTATGAGTAGAACTTGGCCAAACTGACTCATCATTAAGCTATGCAGGCTAAATTGCTAATAGTAACTATCATGTATAGCGCTGAGCCGCTGACCATGACCTAATTCCACCAACATAGAAGCTAGGTTTTGGAGCTTCCAAACTTAAGTTTTGAATACCCTATCTTATGGCTTCAATGTGGCTAGAACCCTGCCAAGCGTCCAAGCTGAGTGATCTTAAGTGGACCTCATAGCGGGTCAGGTGTTAAATTAATTCATATAGTATTGGTTTCAGTACATGTAGTAAAGCTACATAGTTTTAAACTTGTTGTTGTATATTGTTGCATATACAGTTTATGTGTTGGATGTTTATTGTTCATTGCTGATACAGAGGAGCTCTGATGGATGATGCTATGATTTTACCTTGTGGGCATTCGTTTGGTACCAGCGGAATGGAGCATGTTATGAGGATGGTAAGCAGTTGGATGTCTTGGTAATTTAATTTTGGTTATCATCTTGAACAAATACTCAATGCTTCATTAGCTTTTTGCTTTAGTCTTTAGCATAGGTATTGGCGGTGTACAATAATTTGTAAACTGTTTACGGGTACCTAATACGAGGTTTCTTTATTACGATATCATTCATTAATGAATCTATATGGTTGATATTTTTGAACTTCTTTTATCATGCTTTCGGATCCTGCTTCCAAGTTATGTGCTGACTTTCTTTTATACAAAAAAAGAATTAGATCAGAACAGGTTTGTTTATGCTCCTTCATGATTCCTTTAATAGTAGAAACTGCTGTTAAAGATTGTTATTCACAAAAAAAGGCTTGTGAATTTCTGATGTAATGAAAGTCTTCTTGGCTCACGCAGGATAGAAGTAATTATGGTGAATCTGCAGGAGTGGATCATTCAAGGGGCCGAGGTGTTCAATATCCATTTTCTGTACATGAGCACGTTATTATCCAGGTTATCAATAGTCTCATTTAAGGTTTAGCGCCTTATTACTTGAATATAGTGTAGTTTGTAACTTTTGAGATTGCATTACAGGGCAATAAGAGGACACCTCCACGTTTTGTTGGCCGCAAAGCTGTTGTAACAACTCAGTGCTTAAACGGATCGTCAGTTTCTTCTCTTCCATTTCTTTATTTCTTGATTGTTTATTTTATTACTTCATATTCCGGTGAAAACTAGAACAAGGATTTGTCAATCTCAGGTATGTTGTGAAGACACTTTGATAATGCAGAAAGTGTTAAGTTGCAATATCGGTCTCTAGCCAAGATTCAAGATTCTCAGCCTTATAATCTAGCTTCAAGTAAGATAACTACACCCAATTGGCTCTAATGCCCCCATTTGGAGTGGGTTCATGTAGTAACATTATTCATTTTATATATGTTGTGTTAGCTAAATATATGTAGATGTGATGTTAGTTAGTGAAAGTTATAGAAAATATTTATACAAGATGTTCATGAAAAATGAAAGTGTTAGCTAATTGTTAGTCTGTACTTAAAAGGTATTTTTCACTGAATTCTTCTGTAATATATATGTTTTTTTTTTTTTTTAAAGATACATATCTTGTTAATAGTTGATAAATCTGGCACTCATAGTTGTTCCTTATGTTATACAGCCATGTCCAAACTAAAACTACATTTAAGATAGTTAAACTTGCTTTAGTCTCTGGTGGTTGTTAATCATCAATGTGATTTATATACTACAACAATTGATCAATGCATTATATTTTCTGACCGTACTGCAGTTCATTGTTTGTACCAGTATTAGAAAGTCATCTTCAAAGGTTTAATTAGTTCTTTTTTCAAATTGGAATTAGAGTGCTAGGTGAAGAAAGCACCCAATAAATGTTATTGGGTTGCCACCTCTGCAAACATTCAATAACTAAACACCCTCCCCAACTATAATTGTTCATTCCAACTTAAAAATTGAGTAATCATAACCCAATAGAGTCTTAAAAACCCACGAATAAAAAAAAACCACAAATCAATACCTACAAAAAACCCTAAAAAAAAAAAAAAAAAAAAAAAAAAAAAAAAAAAACCTAATATTCAAATTGAGTGATTATTTTTTCTAATGCACACCCAGATTACTCAATTGACTAATTCGTTTCATATTGATTGTCAATTAAAAAAATTGAAAAATAAAATCCAACCCATTTAATTGACGTGAAACAACTAATAAAATAAGCATACCTTGTACAAAATTGAGATTAGAAAAGTTTGAATTTGAGATTCAAATTAGGTGACTAAATGAGGGTTGAAAGTCTACCGTAAATTGAGATGGTTACTCTACCTTATTTTAGATTGTTATTAAATGGCGGAAATAGATGCGTAGGTTATAGAAGATGGGATTGTACACGTGGCTTAAATGACGTGGCTTTAATTGCCAGCATGGATTTCCATTAGCTGTATGTTTCGCCATGACCATCAACAAAAGTCAAGGCCAGTCTTTATCAAAAGTTGGAATTTTTTTGCCTAAGCCAGTCTTCACACAGGGTCTTCACACGGTCAGCCTTACGTCGCTGTGTATAGAGTAAAAAGTAGGAAAGGATTGAAGGTTTTTATATACGACAAGGATGGTAAAGTTTCAAATAGTACTTTGAATGTTGTTTACCATGAAGTGCTGCAAAAGATTTGATCCGCCATTAGTTAAAATGCTTTATTCTTCTTTGTTATTTTTACCTATCTTAAATGTACTTAAGTTTAACATTATCCAGTTTTGGAGATTCTTGGTTTATTCTTCTTTGTTATTTTTAACAAATTCAATGTTCTTTTACTTTTCATTTTTATTAATGAAATGAACAATATTGTTTGAGAATTAATATTAGTTGTTCTTTTTGGCTTTTTTTACCTTTTATGGTTATATTTTCTAACTGTTATAAGCTGCCCTCACGGGTTTATAGGCTAGTTAGTAATAAAATTGGACAAGTTTATGTGCAGGTGTAGGTTTGCACGTTGTACAATACTTTCTCCCTCATACCCAAACCATCATATGCCTCCCTTTCAACTATAGTCGGTCATCCCACATTTTTTCTACCAACTTCCTTTTGGTACAAAGTATACCGGGATCTAGGGCTATCATTCGGGTTGACCCGGCCGGGTTCGGGTCAACTCGGGTCGGGTCAACTCGGGTCAAGCCTCCTAAAAACATACCCGAACCCGACCCTGTTTAGAACTCGGGTCAACTTGGGTCGGATCAATTCGGGTTCGGGTCAACTCGGGTCGGGTCAATCGGGTCGGGTCAACTCGGGTTTGGGGTCAACCCGAGTTTTTTGCATTGCAAAATGTTAGTTTTGTCGGGTCAACTCGGGTTCGGGTCGGGTCAAGGCTAAAAAAACATACCCGAACCCGACCTTGTTAAGAAGTCGGGTCAATTCGGGTTGACCCGATTGACCCGAATATGATTTTTGACCCGAGTTGACCCGAACCCGGTCGGGTTCGGGTCGGGTTTTATGACACCCCTACCGGGATCCACAAATACCGTTAAATCGAGTTCTAAGCGGGAAACCATCCATATACACCTGCCCAACCATAACTCTCGTACCATTTATTTACGTTCCTGACTCTCGCCAAATCCAACAAATAAGCTCAACTAAAGTTATTTTCCATATCAAATTAGTAATAAAAGAAGTAGTTCTAAATTTGATATTACTTTTCTAATAATGTGATATTGAGTTTTCACACCAACATTTACTTTATAAAAGTTCATATTCACGTACTAGTTTGTCTATTACTCGTCAAGTTTATGTGTTAGGGTTTTATTGCTTTCTAACGTAGACTATCATAACCACAAATTCCTACACCTAAGTTCCTCTGTGCCGATGATGTTCTTATACTTTTTATTATATAGATTAAGTGAGTCCAATGTAAAAAAATTGAATTTGAATCTAGTAAAAGGTAGGTATATAGAATTTAGGGTGCGTTTGGTAGAGCACTTGGGGGCCGTTTGGTTTGTTGCTAGGAATCACAATGGGTATCGGATTTGGTATGGATTAAAAGAAATAAAAATTGAATGATAATATTAATGTTGTTTATTTTATATATATGAATAAAAGTTGATAGTTCAGTGTATGATTATTTTTATATTTAAATAAATAATAAATAATAAATTTGTGTCACTTTTAAAGAGAAAATAATAGAAATAATATTATAAAATTAATATTGTTGTATGTTCACTCGAATGTCAAGAAAAAAGTACATTCACTGTCAGGAAAGTCATGACTTCCCAATGGATTCGTAGATTCCCACTGCAAAAGGAATAAAATACTGTTTCTAAACCTATACACCCAATACAAACAAATGATATTGGTTTGATTGTATTACTCAAATCCAAAAGTGGTGAAACAAACGGGGCCTTGGTGTCTATGAAATCCATTCCGTGGGCCCCTCTCTTTTCCATTACAAAACTCAAATATCTATACACTTTTTCATACCATATTTTGTCATCCAAAATAAACAATCGTAAGATACACTTTTTTATATCTATTGTCATTCTAGCTCATACCAAATTTGATACACATTTTGATTCCTAACAACAAACCAAACGGCCCCTTAAAGTTGCTTGAGTACCTATGAAACCACCAAACCTCCATAATACAATGCGTAGAGTGAAAAGAGGAAATTCCAAAAATTGTCCATTTTCTACTTCATGTTTCACTTTTTAGTTAAAAAGTTGATTTCAAATTTAGTCTTGCACGATCACTAGACTGTGCGCCTTCATTCAAAACTTGACAAGTGTCCAAAAGTAGAAGGAAAGAAAAATAATATCAAAAAAAATTGTAAAAGTATTTGGATGTTATTTCACTATCTTTTCTACCTTATTAATATCTATATCTTGTTAACTATAATCACTAAGATATACAAAAAAAAATAATAAAATAGTTATTTAAAAGGTCTGCTAGATTCAGTTTATGTATTTTGTTTCAAAGGATAACTTATTTGTTTAGGGTCGGTAGGTTATGTGTACTCATTGATCCACTCGAGTCATTTGTTTTATTTGTTTGAGAATGTTATCTTGCTTCTTTTTATTTTGATGATATGGCCCAATTAGATCATCCAGAACTGAAGTTTTAAAATCAAATTAATCATCGTATTTTCGAGTCACTTCGTGTCTTCATGTTCATGAATACTACGTTTTAACTAAAGAATACTACAATAAAATATATTATAATTTGATCATGTATGTTTAGGTTGACAAAAAGTTTTTCCTTAATTACATTTTTCGCAAAAACAACATACTCGTTCCCGTTTGAGCAAGGCAAGCAAAAACGTTATAGCGTTAATCTTTACCGTTATTTTAATCCATTTGTCCCTCAAAAATATTCTTATTAAAATTTGGTACTCGGTTTGGTATGGCTGGAGACTCGAGTCTTACACACTTTTGATTTTCTAAATTAAAACACATAAAATTCTATATGGATGACAATATAAAAGATACTTGTTTGATTTATTCTTTTTATACGTGGTTTTGGTTGCAGCAAGCCTTATACAAAGGTATTGTGAGGAGTGAGGTCTTTGGTGCAGCTCGTAGTTCTGTCCCGTTCGCTACGATCACAATCTTAAGAAAAGTGTGTTGTGATCCTTCTCTCACTCGAGCATGGAAAGACAACAAGGAGGAAAGGACTATTGGTACTATGCAAGAGGATAAGCATAAGTACAATGCGCAAATGCTGGCCTTAAAGATGGATGAAATTACATCATCTTATGGTAAAGAGTTAAAGTCATGCAAGCTTAGCTTCATCAAATTACTAGTGGTAAAATTATTGGTTTAATTATTTATTTTATACTTAAAACACCTAAAAACAAATTTAGACATATATTATCTTTTTGTAGGCTGATTTGATAAAACATAAGCATAATATTCTTATCTTTTCAGAGTGGCAACAAACCCTTGATATCATTCAGGTGGGCTCTCTGAAATGTTATTCATCTTTGTTTTGTCTTTATGTTATATATTACTTCTAATTTATTTGATTTTCTCTTGCATGTAGACAAGCTTAGAGGAAAAACATTACAAATGTCTTCATATGTCTGGCGAATCTGGTATTCTTGAGAGAGACACCATCATCAGGGTATTTATTCTTAAACAATATTTTCGACATCAGTTATTTACATATTTTATTAACTGACATGAAATTATATATGTGATTCATCGTAAAAATGACGTAATCACTATGTTGATTAGCTATAGTGAGGACGCCTTTAGGTATCCTTGTAAAAATGATACATGTTTCATAGTATTTAAAAAATTAAAATAAAAAAATGCTGTTATATTGAAAGTTAATTATGAATTTGTTATGTTTGTAAGGATGAGATTTGTATGATGTGATCATGTGATTTGTGTGTTTAGCTACTTTGATCATAGATTTTGATTAAAATAGTGATATAGTTGATTTTTGTGGTTATGATAGTTATTCCTTGAGTTTTGTAGCTAAAATGCTAATAGTTACATTTTAGTTAGTTGGGCGTAATGAATCCAATCATGATGTAAATTTTGTTAGTTTGAAACCTCACTAGTAGGAGTGTAAAATGGCCCTAGTGATGAGGTGCCGTGAAGATTCAAACCTCACTAGTAGGAGTGTAAAATGGCCGAGGCGAGGCTAAGCTCAACAAGGCTAGCACGTACTTGGCTCATTTAACATTGGAGAAGCTTGAACTCAACTTGTTTCGAGCCTTACTTGTAAAGCTCGAGCTATGCTCATGAGGTATTTCTAAAGTTCAAGCTCGGATTGAGCTCGAAGTATACAAATTTTGGATATGAGTATTTTGTTGAAAAAAAAAATAGCATTAGCAATAACTTGAGCAATATAATTTTGAATCATTCCAACAACAAACGAACTATTTCTTCTCTAACTTAGAATATTAAATGTAAGTGCAATGAAGATGTTTTTACCTACCTCCTTCCTTTTACAATCGATTCACTCGTGTACAAGTATTGCACTTCATTAAATAATTTCAACGCTAAATTAATTACGCCTGCTTCTTCTGACATGAAGTAGGTTACCTCATTAAATCACTGGTTCATTCACGACAACAATTGTTCACAAACGAAACATTTCGATCCTCGTTTCATTTTCATATTTATCTCATATCTTAAATGCATCATAATGTGTTTTCTTGCTTTTACTTAGATGCATATATGCATATTAGATGCATTTCATGATTTATCTTTTAATTTGTTATTCTGCATGTGTCAAAATCATAAAAATTAATTTGCACCACTTACACTTTAAAATAACTTTCAAAACTTAAAGGGGTGCATCTAAATGAATAGAAATGCATCTAATACAAGTTGTTGCATATCAAATGTGTGGTTATGGTCACTTCTCACAACTTTTTATTTTAATTTACTTCTCATTGGATCCCCTACTCTTGTTACTATAATTAATCTTTTTGTCAAAGAAAACAGAAAAAAGTAAACTTTAGAATTTATGGCCAACCACTAGCAAAGTACAAGGAGTTACTCTGTATTTAATTGAAAGTGCATTTTGGCAAAGATGTTAGGTCTTGTAGATTTACAGCCTTTTACATTCAATTGATGATCTTCATTAACTTATTACAACGCTACTTCTGACTGTAGTAAATTACTCCCAACCATCTTTGTTAAATAAGTGGTTCATCCCCAACAGTTGTTCACAAACCAAACATTCAATCACTACTGAATTTCTATTCTCATTTCCTGAATAAAAGTCCCATGCACTTTCTATTTTAAAGGCTTTAAACCACCCACCTTCCATGTATATACCAACATTTATGTAAAGCTATTTACTTCCATCTACCCATATTCAAGGCTACTATATCATACTCTTTGCTTGCTAGTTTTTAAACACACACAAAGACACCATACTAGATTATCGAAGCTGCGAACAATGTTTGCTCCAAGTGCTGATCAAAATCCTCTGCTTTTATTTTACGATACAAGAGAAACACTACCCTTTTCTCGTTGTTGAAATAGGTGGTCTCGGAAAATACAAGGTATAATCAATTAAATAGAGGAACATGTAAATTTGGTATACATGAAAATTGTAATAGACAGGGATTGGGTTTTTTTTTTTTTTTTTTTTTTTTAATAACAACACAAGGAATAACCATACTTTAAAAAAATAAATAAATAAAAATTTCTGAAATTAGTGGGTTTGAGAACTTATGTTATTGTCTTGTTCATGTTTTTGCAGTTGCAGATCCGAAAGCCAAACTTAATATAGAGAAACTCGATGACGCAACATTTGCTGGCACGCGTTCCAAAGACTGCACCCTATTTCTTACTGAAGGAGATTCAGCTCAAACTTTTGCTGTAAGATATTCTCTTTGATAATTTGATAGTCACATATTTTTATTCACATAATCAATCAAGTAATATTTATCATTGTTTGCAGAAGGCTGGATTACACCATCTGGGCCGAGATTATTGTGGCTCCTATCCTTTGAAAGGTGTACCCCTAAATGTGAGGGGCAAAAGTCAGGAACAATTGGAACAAAACCCTGAGTTTCGTAACCTAATGAATATACTTGGCTTAGAGTATAAGAAAGACTACGATGAAGAAAGTGTTAATGGACTGAGATATCGACACTTAATGATTATGTGTGATCAGGTGTGTAACCTAAAGAATATTTTGTCTTTTCAATGTTTCACAAGTTCTAATGTGCATACAGTCTTTGTTTTTGGTTGCTTTGTTGCAAGTAGTTGCAAGCTTAGATGGAGTTGTCATTTGTTTATTGTACCATGAATATATTAATTTTATCCAAGTTCCAAGTTTATTGCTTTTGTTTATTTAGGATTTAGATACAGTTAGATATAGTTCCAAGCTAAAAGGTTCGACTAAAGTTGGACCGTTACTAATAGTGGCGCCTGATTTATATTGCTTGGATTTATGTGTAGAGATGGTTTTCTTTTCTACCTTATTAATATCTATATCTTGTTAACTATAATCACTAAGATATACCAGAAAAAAAAACAAAAAATAGATAAATGAAATAGTTATTTAAAAGGTCTACTAGATTCAGTTTATGTATTTTGTTTCAAAGGAGAACTTATTTGTTTAGGGTCGGTAGGTTATGTGTACTCATTGATCCACTCGAGTCATTTGTTTGATTTGTTTGAGAATGTTATCTTGCTTCTTTTTATTTTGATGTTTATATTATAATACAATGTAAGCTAGGTTTTTTTGGATGCAATGAATGTGGCGGCACGTGAGAAGAAGGTTAAAGAGCGTGAAAAAGCTGTGTTAGATCGTGAATGGGCGGTGGCAGAACGTGAGAGGGATGTGAAGGCGCTAGAAGATGCTGTTAAAGTGCTTTTGATTGCTTTTGATACATGTGGTATTGGTAGGAAAGGAAAGATGTGTAGTTCTTTTTAACTTTGGGTATTGAGTTATACATTTTCAGATGTAGGGAGTATGTTTTTGTTTGATGTTGTATTGTTGGGTATTGAGTTATACATTTTCAGATGTAGGGAGTATGTTTTTGTTTGATGTTGTATTGTTGTTTATTGGGTGTTGCAAAAGATCAAACAAGTGCAATTTATATAAGTTAATATTGATCTTTACTTAGCAAATATACCAATTTAGTTGTACACGCAATGTGGCCAAACCAACTCCGAATAGAAGTAAGACGTGGTGCTTCTTTTTCGATATTCTCCAACAAAGAACATACTTCTCGATAGGAACCACTCCGTACACATTGCAAGGAGACCACAGAATCTAGACATGGAGTAATACTTTATTAAAAATCATACATACTAGAGTAACAAGTTACCTGCTCTTTATTCTCCAACAACCTTGATTTTATATACTCCAAAGTTTTCAGATGTGACAAAACAATATGTCCATCGAGTTGGGTAACTGGTTTAAGTTCAAGTAGAAACATGTGTTTTTAGGTATTAATTACATACCATATTCAGTTAACTAGTGTAAACATAAGACATAACATTTTTGGCCAAAATGTAGTACAAATGGGTAAAGTGTAATCATAGTAAGTGATACAACGACCAAATTGCTCATATGACTATTTCGGGTGCAATTTCTTAAACAAAGGGTGAAATTTTTTTTAAAGGGACTAATTTTATAACTTGGGTCCTTAATAAATAAAGATGGACTACAGTTATAAAACCACTGAAATAACACCTAGATGCTTCAAAATAACTAGCTACATGCTTCAAAATAACACCTACATGCTAGTGAATGTCCAAAGGTTCACAAAAGTAAAAATAAGAGCACCTTAACTACATTTTTGGTCCTCGTGGTTTACCGGGTATAACGGTTTTGGTCCAAATCTTTATTTTGTAACAGATCCAGTCCAAGATCCGACGACCCGTAACACTTTTGGTCCAGTAGTTTTAAAAAAACGTGATATGACTAAAATACCCTCGAATTTACGCACAAAATTTGCACCATTCATCCATGAGCTAACGGCCGTCAGTTCTGTTAGTTATCATGTGGCAACGTTAGTCCATTTAGCCAACAATCATTTGCATCGTTAGTCCTTTATACATTTTTGTCCGTCTTTTTAACGTTTTCATACGGTTTTGTCCGTTTTTATACGTTTTCGTCCGGTTTTAGTCGTTTTCATCCGTTTTTCTTACGTTTTCATACGGTTTTTTCCATTTTTTTACGTTTTCGTCCGTTTATCTTACATTTCATACGGTTTTGTCCCTTTTTTTTTACGTTTTCGTCCGTTTTTCTTACGTTTCATACGGTTTTGTCCGTTTTTTTTACGTTTTCGTCCGTTTTTCTTACGTTTCATACGGTTTTGTCCCTTTTTTTTTACGTTTTTCGTCCGTTTTTCTTACGTTTCATACGGTTTTGTCTGTTTTCGTCCGTTTTTCTTACGTTTCATACGTTTTGTACGTTTTTTTTTACGTTTTCGTCCGTTTTTCTTACGTTTCATACGGTTTTGTCCGTTTCTCTTACGTTTTCGTCCGTTTTTCTTACGTTTCATACGGTTTTGTCCGTTTTTATTCGTTTTCGGATGTTTTTCTTAATTACGAAAAAAAAAATTGAAAAAAAAAAAATTCCGAAATTTTTTTTTTCGAAAATATTTTTTTTCCGGATAAATTAAAAAAAATTAAAAAGAAAAAAATTTTCCGAAAATATTTTTTTTTTCGGAAAAATTAAAAAAAAAATTTCCGAAAATATTTTTTTTCGGAAAAAATAATTTTGAAAAAAAAAAATTTTTTTCCGAAAATATTCTTTGTAGGAAATACCCATCTTGAATGTGTGTATGATTCGGGTGGCCTTGGATCTTGAAAGATCAAGAACTCCATGGAGTTAGTTTGTAGAGAGAAGTTTTAGAGAGAGAGGGAAACTCTTAGAGAGAAAATCTGGAATGTTAGATTAATGTGTGAAGAGTTCCACCCTTCCCTTGTGTGGGAAGGGTTATATATATAGTCCTAATATTTGTGCCCCTAGTGGGCTGTGGAGTGAGCTGACAGTGGAGAAAGCCCCGACCCACTCCACGAATATATATTACTACACTAATAATACTGATAATACTAATACTACTAAACAAATATATATAAGCCTACGAGCTATATAAATGCTAATTAGATGCTCGGGGTGACCGAACCTTCATATGAATATTTATATTCCTAACAATCTCCCCCTAAGGGAGGTCACCCCGGAAATAATAACTTGAATTCTAGCATTTTATCTTTTGATCTTGACTTCATAGCTCGTAGTCTTCGATTCTTCAACGTCTTGTATCTTTGTGCCTTTAGCAGTGATCTTTTGATGACCGTTCTTTGTCTTGGATGATCTTTGAGTATTCTTCGACTTTATCATCCAACATTTATTTCCAAGTCATCTTTCAACAGTATGTTTCCATGTGATGTGTAAATCTTTGAGCCGACATGCTCACACTATATGGTGTCATGATCTTTAGCATCAGAGTTTGCAGAAGCCGTGTTAAAGGTCTTTTAGGTTGATCATGACTTTGTTGAGTTACAATGATAATGTAATGTGAGCATGTGGTGCTGGATTGGCATCTTTTCTGTAATCTGCTTCAACCGCAATCAGCTGCAACTTCAATCAGCTACAACCGCAAACAGCTGCAACAGCAATCAGCTACAATCGCCAGATGTTCCTGCATACGACAGTTAGCAATAAAACGTCCTGTACTTACAGGTTCGGACTTTGAGATTGTTAACAGCATAGTGTGAAAACTCTCTCTAATCCTTACCAAGACCGTTCCTAATCGAAAACCCACAGAGGGCTTTTTAAGATCGAACCGTAGCACATCAACGATTAGGTGAGTCGCTGGAGATCACTCCACGACTGTAGACCGTTAGAAACCGCCGCGATCACTAAGCGTAATCCATAAAGAACTACCGAAGTGACCTGCTTTCAGGGCTGCTTGATGCTGACCCTGGCAGGAATTTCCATTCAATCATTGAGAATTACATTTGTAAATTCTCTCATAAATGTTCTGGCAGATTGCTAAGATCTGCGTAGGACTCATAAGTTTACATCTGGTGTTCTTAATGTTGAACTACCAATGTAGAAGTAATTCGTGTCCCTATGAGATCTTATTATGCATCTCGTGGCTCTAGACTCTATAGTGCGTTTTGATTTAGTGAGCGGAGGCTGGAGAGAACTGCCACCTATTCAATATCATCTAACTCGGAGTGAGAGAGACGATAGGAATGTATTGAACTCCGTGACAATTGAAACAAGAGTCCTTTGAGGGACCTTGAGTGGCTAAGGAAGGTTGTGCAGCGTATCACTGGGTCCATGATACTTTGTCTTCAATGTCAGCAATCAACTAAGTGATTCTGACAGCATATGTATTGACCCGGTTTCTGCCTAAGTTGTAAGGAGGGCTTCTTTCTTTTCACCCTTTATCTTTACAATTCTTTTTCATTCTTCAACCCCTTCAGTGCTTACCGAGACTTCCTTACTATTACCTTGTTGGGTTTGTTCCAGTACTAGCTCCATCTCAGTCGGCACTTTTCCCTTATTCACTTTTCTCCTTTTTAATCATACCTAAGGACTTCTACACTAACTAGTGGATTGTCCCTGGGTAGATCCCTCCGGCTCTGGCGGGATCGTGGGAACTTGAGCCTAACCTAACCATCCTTATAACTCCATACATTAATTAAAATGGTCGGTCTTTGGTGTACTTCCACGATTGCCATAAACCAAATCTTTGAAAAATCTCTCAAAGTGTTCATGATTCTGAAACACATTTTTGCAAACACTTGAGAGTTTTATATTTTTCAACTGCTCCCCCTCAACATGTGCTCGGTTGATTGTTTTATAAATTTGCACATGTCAGGTGAAGCTTGCACTTTTGAATTGATTGATTTTCCAAGAACATGATCATCGCGAGACACGCTTACATCACTAGTAAACTAGCTTGAAATTATTACCCGTCCAGATCACATTCAAGGAAGATCGCTCGAAATCGGTACATTCTACTCAGACACGTCCTTTGCGAGACACGCTTACATCACCAGATAAACTGGCTTGAAATTATTACCCGTCCAGGACATGTCCTTTCGACTACTGACTTTAGCTATCGTCAATTCATTGGTGAAGTCTGAGCCTTGCTCACATAAGATGCATGCCAAATCCTTTTTGTCAATTCGCTCCCCCTCAATATGTGCATCGATATACGAAAGAGTTTAGCACATATGGGAGAGCTTACATTAAAGTCCAAAACATCACATTTTCATCAGGTTTCATATTTAAATCACATTCTCTCCCCCGATCAAAAATTTCAAACCTTTTGAGATTTGTGATCCCAATTGATTTAAATAAGTTAGAAAATGTGGGAGAAAATGTGTCCGATTTAATGTAGTCTGATGATGGAACATACTATGCTCCCCCTTAATCTAAGAGGGAGATTCACTGCTTATTTTGCACAATTGATTATTATGACACAAATGATATTGACCTTTTAGCTCAAATGATGTAATCACCCACTTTTCTGAGTGAGTCAGTGGTCAACATCGATTATCCATCCACCAACAAATCTTCTCAAGTATTGTCGATCCCCACTTGGCGAGATCCGAGTAAGTACTTCTTTGTTGAAATGATGGTGGTGGAGGTGAAGGTGTTGTTGTTGTTGTTGTTGCCGATGTTGTTGTCGTGGTGAATTCCGAGCCAATCAATAGAGTTTGAACGTCTGATCAAATGGTTAGAATGGGAACTGGTACATTCATTTTGGCTATGGAATCTGCATAAGAATATCAACACAGATATACATACATACAGATACACTATTCCTAGATAGCTACCCTTCAGCAGCTTGCCACATTATAATACCAAGTTCATCTTATAATCAAACCCCAATCAGGAACTACGACAAACCACTATCTAGCATGAAGAGCAAATAGCAATCATGAACATGGCAATTCACACGAATTTCAATATTCAATTCAGGATCTTAGGAACATGATTCTAACATAATAGCAATCTACCTAAGCGAATCCTGAGAACATATGCACAATATCAACAACCCTTAAGCAGCAGAGACAAACAACATTTGAAACTCATTCATTTAGATCATACAAATGCCAGTGGAGTATTCAAAAACATCAAACACAACTGGTTTTCTAACTTCTTTTAGGTTTTGAGTCTTAAAGCATTTTGGGGATTATACGAGGATACCAAAGTAACACAAATGAACCTTCTAGATACATAAAGCTAGGAAACTATAAGCAAATTGCACATAATGTCCTAAACTTTCTAGCAACTAACACACTTGGTCATTTGATATATTTAAGCAAGATCCTCTTCAACTAATTCCCCATTAACTACAAAACCTTTTCTAACAAGTATGTTTCAACCAATACATCCGTTTGATGATATAAAATTTGAATTCACTCTCCCCCTCAATCAATGACCTGTATTCTAGTTGAACCTCAACTAAAATCACGCTTAACCCCACAACTCATCAAACAAGAACTGTCATGAGGTTGTGTAGTCGTTGATTGAGTGACAAATTTTATGCATAATCCAAGTATAAACAAATTTCATACAACACATATTCACCAAGTGTATCACAAATAATTTTCAGAAGAATCATAGAATGAAAACTATTTGTATGCAAAGAAGACTTCTCTTCTTTTTCAAGAAATGATGCACTGAAACGTACATCAGATCGAAGAAACATGGATATAAAGTAATCCATGCCCAGGTGAACATCACCCAGTTGGAGGAACAGCCGTCTTTTTGGCGACGTGCTTTCCCCAGTTTGAAGCGCGGGTTGCTATCTAAAGTAATAGCAAGCCATTTAGACATGTTTTAATCCTCCATTTTAACTTCTGCTCGAGCTTCATTTAAAGACCCGTGCCATTATTGAATGACATTTCTAAGTCCGTAAATGTTATCGATAAACAGAAGACATGCCTAGGTGAAACTATTTTTGGTATTTTCTAATTTTTTTTTTTTTTAATTTTTATGGGTTTTTCTGATTTTAAGTTTCTCTATATACAATTAGCATGAATTCTATGTATCTATTTACAAGATGGTATAAAATATGCCTAAGTATATATGTACAAGGATACGAACCAGAAACCATTACTCCTCAGCATTCTGAATCTTCACCGCATTCATCACTTGACTTGCTGAAGAGCAATGTGAGCACTTTCAATCAGGGAATGATTCTGGCTTTTCACTCTCCCCTAATTAGTGCTCTCCCCCAATCTGACAACCATTCTGATGAACACCCAAAATAGGAAGAAGAAGAAGCCTTTGGATGAACACCCATAATAAGAAGAAGTCTTTTGATAACCAAATGCATGCCGTCTTTAATCTTCTAACACTCCCGTCCTTGATTGACGCCGTCAAAAACCTTATGCAACTTTTCGGTAGTTTAAGTTGAGTCACAACTGAAATCTAGCTTAACCTCACAACTCATCAAACAAGAACTGTCATGAGGTTAGGTTAACATCAAGTTGGACTTAACCTAAAACTACGGAACAACTTGAACCTAACTTAACTCCACAACTCATCAAACAAGAACTGTCATGGGATTAAGTTAAATATCAAGTTGTAAGAAAAGAGCTCAACATTCTTGAATGTAGAGAAGACTAAAGACTCGACCTTCTTCAAGATTGCCCAATGTGGAGGAATAGAATACCAATCATTTTCATCTCACCAAATGCCTTCCAGTAACCTTACATCTAACCCATCAGCCCGCAGCATACACATGAGATAATAACACCCAACAGAGAATGAAGAGTAGACTGACGACTCGACCTTCTTCAGTCCTTGGTATAACACCAAAGTAACAAGTTGAACCACTGATCATCTATAGAATGTATCCATCCTTGGATATTAAGCCCTGATCACGTGAACCTGTTGTGCGTCCTTGATGTACACATTCTCTCTCCCCTGATGGTTACGATTAATCAGCCCATGACGTAACAGTGAAACGTAAATACCAAGGTAACAAGTTGAACCACTGATCATCTCTGCGGTTCTCAACACCGGAATATATGATTAAGCCCAATCATGTGAACCTGTTGTGCGTCCTTGGTGTACACATTTCTCTCCCCCATGATGGTTACGATTAATCGGAATCATCATCATGATGTGTACATGCAGCCTAATGACGTGTACATGAAGCATCGACTAGAAACCCATTGTTGCTGATTGTACCAGCCCGTGAGAATATGTAGATTAGCATTCCATGACCAAGTTCTTCAACACCTTGATAGACAGAAGAAGTAGTGTTGGAGAAACATGGTTTGCACGACTCCTGAACTGACATATTCAGGAGTCGTATGACCAATTCTCAATCATCAACCAACATGTAGAATAATATTCACCCTTTCCCCCCCTCAAAAATTGCATATGCCTGCCAACTGCAATTTTTGATGATTGAACTAGTGAATATGAATACCATCAACGGTAAGTAGCTCCACTTGACGGTTCTTGAAGACTGACATGTTGTTTATTCACTCTTTCCCCCCCTCAAAAATTGCATATGCCTGTCAACTGCAATTTTTGGTTGAATACGTGAATAAAAGAATACTCCAATATGCGCCGATCCACTTGAAGATTGAATGAGCACGGAAAGAGCATGAATCTTGTTGATGAGAATGGCCATTAATAAGAAGACTCCTCTTCTTTTGAAGATAAAGTGCACTCAAGCGTACACTTTTCTTTTCTTTGAAGAACGAGGCCTGAACTGAGGTATTCAGACGTCATTATAATGAAGAGCGAGGCCTGCACTGAAGTGTACAGACGTCATTATGTTGAAGAGCGAGGCCTGCACTGATGTGTACAGACGTCATTATCTCTCTCTTTACTTCTTCTCTCATCTAACTCGTTACCAACCCCATTATCATTCTGTCTGCTTGATGTCGTGACCACTGATGGAGAAAACCCAATATGATGAACTTGATACTGAAGTAATATAACCCGAACTTGTGACTTAAACTTGTACTAATGCGTGACAAAGAGCGGTGTAGAGACTTCGTGCAACATCGAATCCCTAAGTACTCTATACTCTTCAACCAACCAACCATCAAGTATAAGACGTACATCACCTCTTGGATATCCACAACTGCGTGTGACACTGAGCACTACAACGTGACTCCTTAAAGTGATAGTTATTTTGTAATAGGGAGAAAGAAAAAATAACTAGATATCCAAGTCCTTGTCATTGTATTGAAAGCTCGAACAAGGATCTCGAAGAATCTTCATCCAACCTCCCCGATATCTTCAGATGCTAAGTACACGCACCCATGAAATTTCACTTCAGCCTCAAATAAATAATAATGAATCAACGCCGTAGTCACGTCTTGTGGTTAATGCCCAAATCTAGCCCTTTATGGTGTATCGACTGAACTTTGATAATGGTTTTAACCCGATCATGGTTAAGAGCGCATAGACCATCATCACGGGATTTTACAAATCTATGATTTAAACCGAGAAATAAGTTCTTTCTCGGGAATTTACAAAACCAAGAAGAAACCGTGAGACAGTAACAGATTGAATGTGGCGTGACTGATTTGGTTTTAGGCAAACATCAGTTTGGGTAAAGAATATCTTGTGAAGATTACAGATCACATCACAACTTATAAAACCTTTGGCCAATTAACCAACCTTGAACACAGATTAGTGACCACTTGATGAAGGAAACCCGATATACCAGTACTGAAAACTGAAGAATAAATCCCCAAATTTGTTACTTAAGCTTGCACTAATGTTGGAAGAACGGTGTAGAGAATTAATGCTCCAAGCAGATCTCTAAGTACTCAATACCCAACCAAAGTATGAGACATTAACACCTCTTGCGATTATCGACATCGTCATTGACGTGTGACACTGAGTACTCCAATAACTCTTAAGTGATAGTTACCCCGACTGCTGGTAACTAGATAACCCAAGTCTTCAACTTAAATTTTAAGCACGAGCAAGTTATCATTGAAAGTCATGCATCCAACCAACCCCGACTTCAAGATAAAATAAGTAGACGCCTTTGTGAAATTCAGCTTCAATCTCAAATAAGGAATACCAAATGAACTTCGTGATCATCTTGTGCTGTTGACTAGTCAAAGGAAGAGAAACAAGCGCCAATTCTTAACAGTGCCCATGACTCATAGTCAGTCCTATCAAACAAAGCTGTCTGACCCAGCTACTTGGATGTTGTCCAATTCAGTGCATGGAATAGTTGTCGTACTGTGTACAGGATTTTACAGTTCTTGAGATTTATCTGAGAAATAAATTCAAGAACAAACTGCACAACAGTAAGTATCAAACTGCTGAAATCTTAGGCAAATAGCTAAGACCTTAACCACTGAAACATGAACCGCTAAAATTCACATCGCTGGAGACGGAACCACTAGGAAACTCGCGCTAATTCTCCCCCTCAAAAAGGGTATGAAATGACCTTTTTGCCAAAGTTAAGAGTCCGTGATGTTTGTGAATTTGACAGGCACAAGACATGGAAAGAGACAAACGAAACAACTGCAACGAAGAAGATGATTCAGACTCTCTTGTAGTAACCCCTTGCTTTCCTCATCATCAATGGTTTAGTAGATTAACAATTCATTGAAGCTCGTAATATGCCAAAACCGCTTGATGAAATGCATATGACCTTAAAGTGAGTAAAAGGATAAAACATGTCTCCAAACAAATCACCTCTTGTCTGAACGCCTGACTACCTCTTGAGAAGATCTTGAACAACAATCTCATTAGAAGCTTGAGAAACAACAATCACTTGATGAAGCTTGATAAAGAACAAGTCCGCGACTTAAACTTACACTAAATTATGATTAGAACCTATATTGAGCCCAACAACGTAACTCCTTTAAATATAGGTAGTGATATATACCCAACCTTCCATCCTTAATTGTATATATCCACTTCGTGAACATCCAAGTCTAATCACCTTAAATTGCAAATTGTGATTTAGAACCTATATTGAGCACAACAACGTAACTCCTTTAAACATAGGTAGTGATATATACCCAACCTTCCATCCTTTATTGTATATATCCACTTCTTGAACATCCAGGTCTAATCACCTTAAATACGCTTGAGCAAGGGTCAACAAACATCGTGCATCCATCCACCCCGAGATGTTTGTGACACTAAGTACACCAACCCGTGAATTAACAAACCAACCAAGTTACCATAATTTCCCAATTCCTGCTGATCTTGAAGCACAAACTTATCCCGAAAAAGCAGTCAAACCCCGTAAGTTTCATTATGTCTACATCCAAGTCTAGCCTACTTGTCCAATATTAATTTCACGGGATTTTACAGCTCTTGAGATTTAAACCGAGAAATCGAATCTTTCGCGGGATTTTCTAAAAACTACAAGAGAAACCGTGAAATCAACCAGAATACCCAAGAGTGAGGTGCAATACCAATCTTCGAAATTCAAGTCACAGAAGTCAAATCACAACATGATCAAATTGCAACAGGCCAAGTCACAGATTGTCAATTTGCACTAAGACAGATTGCAATCAACCAAATCACAATTAGTCGAATCGCAAGTGTTGACTAGCAACGTCATATCGTAACTGGTCAAATAGCAATCCGTCAAGTCGCAATAAGTCAAACACTCAACTTGACAAATCACAATTAATCACATTGCAATTTGTCAACTGTAACTCAACTCGTAAACATCACATTGCAGACTCACTTAAATCGTAGGCACTAATAGGACCGTGCAGCAGAATCCACAACTCTATAATCATGATGACATTCTTAAACCCACATACTAACCGTGACGTGTGAATCCTTGTAAAACTTCGTAGTAACCAAAGTACCCAAAATTATAAGCACCCCAACCATAATTAACTCAAACATTCGTCATGAAGGCTTGTTGTATTCCAAGAGTTCGCATCCAACATCAGCCAAAACACAATTTGGTACTCAAAATAATTGGAGTCATGACTTCATTCCTAGTTTCCAGTCTATTTGTGTTCAAAATACACAAGTACAAAAATATTGGATACCAGATACAAAAGCCCGGTCTCTATTTAGGATTACAATTCACTCGGCCCACTCCGGACAGACACAACCAAATTCATTCGGCCCATTGATAATCAAAAACAATCCAACTAACTAACACAACCCAACCTAAACCAATACCCCAAATTATCGGCTATTTAAAGATAACAAACCCTAATTAAGACCATCAAGCCATTCGCTGCTATCTCCTTCCTTTTGCTCAGCCACCAACAACAACACAAACCTTAACCCTAATCCCACTTTAATAATCTTTGCCCCCTTTCACTGTCCTCTCATCCCACACGTCTAAAAACAAAAACTCATCTCAATCATCATACCTTCATTCCGAATCAATCACAAGTGAATATGAAACCCTACGAATCATATAAAACAAACAAACCTAACTTCAATCGTACCCATGTTTAGTAATCCGTTTATGCTCCGTACAAATCAAGAAATCAATTGTGTAATGGCTTCAAGATCACTTCGTGGGTCTCGGGTAAGTTGAAATTTGCTTTCATCTTGAACGAACTAAAGAAAGTTTCTAACGAGAAGTGTTATGAGACTTTCTTTATGTTTCGGATAATAAATTGAAGCTTAGTCTTCAAAAAAATTGATCGATGATGAATTTTTCTTTTCGTGTGTTCGACCTTTAATGGTTTGATGTTTTATTGAAGAACACGAAATAAATCTGAGATTTATTTAATTTTCTCTTAAGTATTCGAGTCTTGATTTATGTGATATGAGATGAATTTGTGAAGTGGTAGTGGTCGATATGGGATTAAGAGACTGAGGATGGATTTGTTGTTGTCGTTAGTATTGGTTATGGTTGGTCCATTTGTTGTTTGTAATTTAGTGCGTAGTTAGTATGGAATAAAAAGACAATGATTTGTTAAATTAGTTGATTTGTTTGGAATTTTGTTGTTCCTGTGGATTTGTTGACTGCTATATTGTTTGATTCTTGATGTTTTGATCTGTGAGTTTTCTTTCGAAAGTTTTTCTGGTTCATTGCTTCTTCTTGATATTCCATAACTCGTTGACCAAGTTTGACAGTTTGACAGTTTGACCGTTTGACCTAGTGACAGACAAACCGTATCGATGATATGGTAGACAACCACACAGACAAACCGCGTCGTCTTATATACACAAACCGAGTCCATGACAAACCGAGTTCGTGAAAAATAGACAAACAGCATCTACAAACACCCACAAACCGCATGCTTGCAAGAAACACAAACCGAGTTCATGACAAACAGACAAACCGAGTACGTGACTGAATGGACAAACCGAGTCCAGGGTTAAACAGACAAACCGAGTCTGTGAGCCAATAGACAAACCGCGTCTTTGACCAGTCAAACCTGTCACTTTCGTACTTTCCTTAAAATCCGGATCTGTGTTTTTCTCTTTCATAACAAATCGCATTCAAGAACATCAAGAACCAGTTTTTGATGAAACTCACCAAGAACAAGAATCGTGATGTTAGTCAAGCACACATCAACACCACAAATAAGACCAACAAAATTTTGAGATTCCAAATAGCAATATACTGGAAACCACTGTTAGAAGCCCAAAGTAACATTCAAGTTGTGCACCAACAAGCAAAAAAACATGGAGATACTTAGAGTGCTAGCTATTGTACGAACCAAGGCAAACACAAGAAAATGGTGTTCGAACCACAAGTATCAATACAAACGGAATAAGGAAACAACCGGATCAAGAAAAAATATTCGAGTAAAACTTCAAATACAACAGTTAAGGCCCATGATTGAATACCTTAAACACTTAACAAGCCCACCATAAATGTTGCAACCAAGAAGAATGAATTTCGTACAACAAAAAATTTAACCACAAATCATCCATGTTTTATTCACTCTTGAATTTAACAACATTTATTCACTCTTGAAACTTTGTATTCGAACATATGGAGCAACAAAGAATTGACAGCGAGACACTCTTGAAACTTTTGAGACCACAAACTGAACAACAGTATGAACCACATGAACTAGAGGCAAACACAGATCCATATATGCGGCCCACTCAATGATTCGAACAAAACAGAAAAATGAGTAATAACCCTTTGTACAACATCACAAAACTTATGCACAACAATAATATGACAACCACAACAAGAATGTGCACAACAAGAGTAATAACAGTGTTGACCACATAAGACAATTACAACAATAATACTAAACAAGTGAAGCCCACAAACACAAAAGTCAACAAGTGATTCGAACAAAAAAATGAGTAAAACAGTTTGTGTAGAAAAAATTGGTACGAACAACAAAAATGATAATATCAACACACAATCAATCGGATCTAACCATGGCTCTTGATACCAATTGTAGGAAATAACCATCTTGATTGTGTGGTTGATTCGGGTGGCCTTGGATCTTGAAAGATCAAGAACTCCATGGAGTTAGTTTGTAGAGAGAAGTTTTAGAGAGAGAGGGAAACTCTTAGAGAGAAAATCTGGAATATTAGATTAATGTGTGAAGAGTTCCACCCTTCCCTTGTGTGGGAAGGGTTATATATATAGTCCTAATATTTGTGCCCCTAGTGGGCTGTGGAGTGAGCTGACAGTGGGGAAAGCCCCGACCCACTCCACGAATATATATTACTACACTAATAATACTGATAATACTAATAATACTAAGCTAATATATATAAGCCTACGAGCTATATAAATGCTAATTAGATGCTCGGGGTGACCGAACCTTCATATGAATATTATATTCCTAACATTCTTTTTTCAAAATTATTTTTTCCGAAAAAAAAAATATATTTTCGGAAAAAAATATTTTTGGAATTTTTTTTTTATTTTTTTAAAAATTTTTTTTTAATTTTTCCGAAAAAAAAATATTTTCGAAAAAAAAAAATTTCGGAAATTTTTTTTTTCAAATTTTTTTTTTTAATTCTTTTTCGTACTTAAGAAAAACATCCGAAAACGAATAAAAACGGACAAAACCGTAAGAAAATTGGACAAAAACGATAAAAACGGATAAAAACAGATAAAAACGGACAAAAACGTATGAAACATAAGAAAAACGGACGAAAACGTAAAAAAAAGGGACAAAACCGTATGAAACGTAAGAAAAACGGACGAAAACGTAAAAAAAAGGACAAAACCGTATGAAACGTAAGAAAAACGGACGAAAACGTAGAAAAAAACGGACAAAACCGTATGAAACGTAAGAAAAACGGACGAAAACGTAGAAAAAACGGACAAAACCGTATGAAACGTAAGAAAAACGGACGAAAACGTAAAAAAAACGGACAAAACCGTATGAAACGTAAGAAAAACGGACGAAAACGTAAAAAAACGGACAAAACGAACGTAGGAAACGTAACGGAAAAACCGTAATAAAGAAACGTAAGAAGAAAAACGGACGAAAACGTAAAAAATGGAAAAAACCGTATGAAAACGTAAGAAGAACGGATGAAAACGACTAAAAACGGACGAAAACGTATAAAGGACTAACGATGCAAATGATTGTTGGCTAAATGGACTAACGTTGCCACATGATAACTAACAGAACTGACGGCCGTTAGCTCATGGATGAATGGTGCAAATTTTGTGCGTAAATTCGAGGGTATTTTAGTCATATCACGTTTTTTTAAAACTACTGGACCAAAAGTGTTACGGGTCGTCGGATCTTGGACTGGATCCGTTACAAAATAAAGATTTGGACCAAAATCGTTATACCCGGTAAACCACAAGGACAAAAAATGTAGTTAACTCTAAAAATAAAGAACACCTTAAAGCTACTTTATGTGAATAGTTATAGGGTAAAAGCTATAGAATACCATCCTACTTTCAAAAAAGTACCATCTTGAACCATTTACTTTTTTATTGCTGACTTTACCAACGAACTTTCAAATTTTAATTCGACTTGAACCATTTCTTTAGACCGTTAGTATTCATGTGGCAACGTTAGTCCTATTAGTCAACGAACGTTTGCAAAGTTAGTCCTTTTATACTAACGACGTCAACGAACGTTTGCAAAGTTAGTCATTTTATACTAACGATTGTTTTTAATTAACTAAAAATTTTGAAAAAAATTTAAAAAAATTCGAAAAAATTTTAAAAATTCAAAAAATGTATAAAATTTCGAAAAAAATTTAAAAAAATTCGAAAAATTTTTAAAAATTCAAAAAAATTTTAAAAATTCGAAAAATTTTATAAAATTTTCGAAAATTCAAAAAATTTATAAAAATTCAAAAAACTTATAAAATTTCAAAAAAATTTTAAAAATTCGAATATTTAATAAAAATTTTCGAAATTTTTATAAAATTTTATAAAAATTTTCGAAAATTTTTATAAAATTTTATAAAATTTTAAAAATTCGAAAATTTTATAAGATTTTATAAAATTTTTATAAAGTTTTATAAAATTTTATAAAATTTTTCGAATTTTAATATTTTTATAAAATTTTATAAAAATTTTCGAATTTTAATATTTTTATAAAATTTTTCGAGATTTTTATAAAATTTTTCGAGATTTTTATAAAATTTTATAAAATTTTCGAAATTTTTATAAAATTTTTCGAATTTCAAAGTTTTATAAAATTTTATAAAATTTTTCGAAATTTTTATAAAATTTTTCGAAAATTTTATAAAATTTTTCGAATTTTTAATATTTTTTTGAATTTTTAAAAAAATTTCGAAATTTTATAAGTTTTTTGAACTTTTATAAATTTTTTGAATTTTTATAAATTTTTCGAATTTTTTTAAATTTTTTTCGAAATTTTATAAGTTTTTCGAATTTTTATAAATTTTTTGAATTTTTATACATTTTTCGAATTTTTTTAAATTTTTTTCGAAATTTTATAAGTTTTTTCGAATTTTTATACATTTTTTGAATTTTTAAAAAATTTTCGAATTTTTTTTAATTTTTTTTCCAAATTTTTAGTTAATTAAAAACAATCGTTAGTATAAAAGGACTAACTTTGCAAACGTTCGTTGACGTCGTTAGTATAAAAGGACTAACTTTGCAAACGTTCGTTGACTAATAGGACTAACGTTGCCACATGAATACTAACGGTCTAAAGAAATGGTTCAAGTCGAAAAAAAATTTGAAAGTTCGTTGGTAAAGTCAGCAATAAAAAAGTAAATGGTTCAAGATGGTACTTTTTTGAAAGTAGGATGGTATTCTATAGCTTTTACCCATAGTTATATTGACAAGATAGTTAAAGTAAAGTTCGAACGCAAATTTACGTATTTCATAGGTTATACTAAACAAGAAGTATGCCATAAAAGAAAAGTCATTAAGGGCTTCTTTATTAAACTTAATTTGTTTCCATCGTTTTTTCGTTTGTTTGTTGCTGCAAATATGTGCTAAACACTATGTTATAAAGAGATATACATCATTTTCTGTTTTTCACACATAATTTATATCTTATCATCGATTCATCTTTGTAAATGTAAATATTGGATTGGCTATGATTTACGTTTGTTGGGAATACAAGTTATTTGGTCAAGATATACACATAGTCTAGTTATTTAGGATCTATGAGCTGCGAATGTATTTTGAGCATGGCGTGTTTTGTGAAAATATCATGTTTGTTCTTTCAATTTGCTAACAAATTTGAGTTATTTATTTCATGTGTAATTTGTATTCAATGTTTCCTGATTTTGTGTTGGTTATCTAGCTTCTATTTTGATGATTAAAAGAAAAGAAAAAAATGTCACTTGAAAGTTAGTATTGGGATTTTTTTTATCCTTAGAATATGTGATAAGAAGCAATTGTATATACGGATTACGTTACTCATGATTGATTATATTTAAGAATTTATTCGTGGCTGCATATGTTATGTAGAAGAAACGATGTGTTTGGCTTAAGAGTTGAGAATGTGAGAAGATAAAAGTGCATAGATGTGTATGGAAATGTTAAGAAATGGTCCAGGCATACAATAGCCGCTTTCTAGGTAACATGATACACACAAAAAATCAAATTCAAGAGTTCAATTGTATAAAAACAAAAAACAAAAAAAATAGAAGGCTACATAACTAAAGAAAAAGTGACAAGTTAACTACATTTTCAAGTAATTATCCTTATATAATACTAATAATCGTCATTTTTGCCGATTGAGACAACAAGAGGATATGATGACTTGATAAGTCTACCATCAGAAGAGGAACTAAACTTCCACTAATCGACTTAATTGTCGACCTTAAGCCAAAAACTAATAGGGCTCATTGTGTCACACATTTAGCCATGTACCAAAGTAACTATGTCATGACTATCGAGGAGAGTTGTTGTCATGATTCAGTCGTATACTAAGAACATAATAGATTGGACTCGAATTCCAATTTTCTTCAATTCTATGGCATCAAGGAATTTCAACAACATTCATACTTTGTATTTGGTTGGCATGAGTTAACTTTGTTAGATTTTGTGTCATCGGGACTTGTGTTAGAGCATTCGAATGTATATGGATGGATACGTTAAGTTTAATGAAGTTTATTTATAATTTGATCATTCAAACACTTTTTATTATTTAATGACCTTTTTTTTTTTTTTTTTTTTTACATGGACGTAATTAAGGGACTCTCGTGGTTACATGAAAATGGATTCCATCATGGCCGCATTCTTGCTCACAAGTGATATGTGACAATAAAGTCATGCTTCATGGACTAACTAAAGATGGAAATAAAAAAACATAATATGAAGTTCTTAGCTACACTCATGTTTTAATGTTTTACTGGCATGTTACCCTCGATACGAACAATATATCCCCTCTAAGTAGGTTGCCTTGTTCGCATGACGGTGATCCAGAAACCCATGTCTATATTTACCCGACCCATGTTCCAATTTTGTAAAATTAGGTTAAAAAACGCAGACGCGGCTATTGTTTCTAAACATTTCTTTGAATGTCATTTAATACATTTGAAACTAAGGTCTAAGATCAAAAGTGAAAGACATATATTGATCTGGCTAGCATTGTATCAGCATGAGGCAAGTGGAGGTACCTAAATCTTTTAAGGCCACAAGTTGCCTTGTGACATCATCTGAATGATTCGTGTAGCTAGCAAACATATCCACAATGTTTGATGCAATTTGGTTAATTTTAGTTATTAATTAAAAAAAAAATAATTAAAAAAAAAAAAAAAAAAAAAAAAAAAAAACAAAAACAAAAAAAACAAAAACTTATTTGATGCAATTAAATCTTTAAAAAATCATTTTAGTCTACGTGGAAAATGAAAAAGGAAAAAGTGTTATACGTATAAAATACTTAATTGAATGACAATAAATTTTGCTCTATGATCAAGTAAACTCGGGCAAGTGTTAGAGTTTGCAAGTGAACTATGAGTCTCTGATTGGATCACGGATAATGACGAGTTCAAAGAGTTTAAATGCTCTTCTTAAATGTTATATTTAATGTAGAAGAGATAGCATTTACACCGACTAACATTCTCTTTTTATCGGAGATACGCGAGGATGTCACGTGAGGATTGTTGTCATGTGTCAAACATTTAATGGTTAGGTGTAACTGCCATCATATGTTTCTATTATTAGAAACACAACAGCCATGTTTTTTAGAAACAGTGATGACAATTGTTCCTGCATTTTTTACTAACTCGTACTTGTACTTACTTTTTTAGTAAATATTGACATCTATTTATGCATGGAATATCGTGAAAGAACAATATTTGTAAAATCCAGTTTGTTTTGTATTATGGGTGGTTATAAATGGGTAAATTGATGATATTTTTTCTTGTTCAGGTTGTTCAAGGAACACGAGTTTTTGGTTCGGATGTTTGCGGTTTAACCGAGGTATATCCGTGTCTGTTTCTATTTTTTTTTTCTATGGCTACTCCCAAGATGTAAATTCAGTGATGTTTGAACCCGAGACATTTTGTAAAAACATAATGATGCCTTGCCTCTATGCCACCTTAATAGCGGTTCTAGCGACTTGCGTGGTTGGTTACCACCGGAAGTGATTAATGAAAATATTAGTGGACAAATAATCCAAAAACAAGCAAAACCATATAACTTATAAAAGTTGTGTAATGCATGAATAAAACTTTGATAAGAAAAAAGTACAAAACTATGACGAAAACTTATTTTCGAATTTTCTAAATTCTACAGTAAATCATATGGCCCAATAAGATGATCCACTATGAGAGCCCAATTGAAGTTTTAAATTCAAAAGCAGCATCATATTTTCGAGTAGGGGTATTTATATCCACGGATCGGGTAATATCCACAGTAGCCGAAAACCGAAACCGAACCGAACCGAAAAAACTGAATTGAATTCTTAACAGAACCTAATTGATCAAAACCAAACCGAACCGAACTAAATATTCGGTTATCGGTTTGGATATGGTTTTGGAAATGAAAACCGAAAACCGAATTCATATAAATATATATTTTTTCTATGTATTTATATGAAAAAATAATCACTAAAACTTTTTCTTAGTATAAATATAACATTATTTAATCATGAAAAAGAATTTTGTGCTAAAAATATATATAATTAAATAAAAATAATAAATAAAATTATGTAATTCGGGTTATTCGGTTCGGTTTTCAATTATAGGGGTTCGGTTTTCGGTCATTCAGTTCGGTTGAATCAAATTTGAATTCGGTTCGGTTCGGTTTTCGGTTTTACCCAGAAATTTTTTTTAACTGAACTAATCGAACCGAATAACCCGATAACCGAACCGATGAACACCTCTATTTTTGAGTCACTTCTGATGGATACCACTTATTAACTACAGAATACTGCAATACACTAGGTTATATGTCTCACAATGTTCTGAGCAGCACTAGAAGTCGTAATCATTTGATTGAGAAGCTTCTCACATAACAAGGAGTATCATTGAGACACAAACTCTTTGGTTTGATGGAAAGTTTTTCCCTAATTACGTTTTTTTGCAAGAACAACAATATACTCAATCCCGATAGAGCAAGGTAAGAGTACGTTTTAGCATTAATCTTTATCGTTTTTCAAACCCTTTACCCCTCAAAAATATTCTCAGTAAAAATTGGTAGTCGGTATGGTATGGCTAGCAACTGGAGTCTAAAACACTATAGATTTTCTAAACTTAAAAACACATAAATTCTAGATGGATGTAAATTACACGGATGGTCCCTGTGTTTTGTCGAAAATTTCACCTATCATCCCTCAAACTTAAAAGTTGCATGTGTCGTCCCTATCGCTGCCAAAGAATAACATGAATGGTCCCTTTGAGGGACGATAGGTGAAATTTTTGACAAAAGGGACCATTCATGTTATTCTTTGGCAGCGATAGGGACGATACATGCAACTTTTAAGTTTGAGGGACGATAGGTGAAATTTTCGACAAACCACAGGGACCATCCGTGTAATTTACTCTAAATTCTATATGGACGACAATTAAATACTTGTATATCGAATTAGCTTACTTTGATTCAAATTTGTATTCAGTAACTTTGATTCCTCAATTTCGCGAATCGAGAAGTTAAAAAATAAAAGTATAACAAAAAAATACGTAAAAATGATCATATAACTTTTTTTAAACACAACTATACACGAACGCGTTCACTCCTATTGTCACACCATGTAATATGAACTCGTAATGTTTTCATTTGTATGTCTCAAACGAACAAACTTATTGATCATAGTCAGTATTACCAATTATATTACTTTTATTATTGGTGACATGACAAAATCATGAAGATATTCTAAACCCTTTATATAATCATGTATTCTTGATTAATTTAACCTTTGAAGCTATTATAATTTTGAGCAAGTTAGTTGAAATGTAACATCGAATTTTTGGTGAGTATTTAATAAATTGGTGTATCATTGGATGTAATATAAAATTAAAGTAGATAACAACAACTATATATATGGCTAAATCGAGTTTACAGATCAAGATCAACAATTTCCATATCATTGGATGTAGACTTGAAACCATAATCGCAATAACTTGCTACGAAAAATGACAATCAAAATTTGCGGATACCATCACTTTTTTCTCTTAATAGAAAACTTCGGTTTCAAATGAAAACGCCAATGACGATCCCTTTTTACTATAACCATATTGACAAGGCGAAAAGACAATGGTAAATCTATGGATTGCAACTTGGAGGTGAGTAACTTTGCAACTTCTCATTAGACTAAACTCTTTTCGATTACGATGTAAGGGTACTTAAAAAAGCGTATTGAACTGTTTATAAATATGAACACAAAACATTATAACTTAATACTCGGTATAACTTTCATATATATTATGTAGACACCAACTTATTTTGCAATATTTTTCTATTCAGTCGGTATATGCAGCCGCCAGTGACTCCATTTCTCCTGTAACTCAACTTAGGCTATGTTCGGCGCGGAGTTTTTTGAGACGATGAGCGGTGAGCAATGAGCTTTTTGATTTTTATTGTTCGTTTGACAAAAGAGCGGTGAGCTTTGCTATTTTTTAGGAATGCTCATTTTTTCAATACTTCTTTAAGAAGCACTGCTATTGCTCGCTGCTACTTTCAACAAACACACCCTCAATCTAATAGCCAAATTTGTAATCAAATCAAATTAGAGAAAATCAAACCACTTAACTTTGGTCTAGTTTAAAGTTAATCCAACATTGATCTTTCTTATGAAAAATAAAACGACTTATTAGATAAATGATACGACCCGTTCACTTCAAGGTTGTATCGGGATAGGGCACCACTTCAAGCGGGCACAAGCTCCTTAGGAATATTAAATAAGAGAAGAGAATTATTTATTTGACAACTATGCTTTTCATTAATGAATGATTCGGTATTTATACCGAATAAACCCTAACTTGTATCACAAGTCGAATACAAAATAAACTCCCATAACAAAGATACTTTCCTAGATAATGACTCACATGACTCTTTCTTAACATGACTCGAATACGACTTAATTAAAGATAGTTATCCAAAGGCGTATCATTCTCCACTCCTTCGGAAATCACCTTGTCCTCAAGGTGTTGCTTCAAAATCTCGCCTCATGTAGTTCCAGGATCCTACACCTTCACTTGTAGTTCACCCTCTTTTTTATTATAAGAAAACGGCATAAAGTGCATCAAAAAGCGTTGCCAAGGTTGTCCATAATTTGCATGACTAGTGTCCAAATTCAGCCCGCCATATACAACTTTATTCTGCCCAACTTGAATGACAAAATAAAACTTTGATTTCATCCGCACGAGAGGCACCTCATCTCTTTTCTTTCTCTTAGTGGTTTCTAATGGAAGTGGTTCAACAGTAGTTTTAGGTGGCGTTGTCAACAAAGGTAGTTTAACGACGGTTGTAGGTTTTTGGTTTTGCGATCCGCTGTTGCTACTACTCGCTTTGTTGCTGAAAGAAGACGACCGCTGATCCTCAAAACGTGCTTCTTTTATTCGGGCCAAGGGTAAGGCTTCTCCCAAAGTTGTAGGATTCAACCTCAACAGTTCCCAAAGTTGTAGGTCCGTGAAGCATGCTTCCGTTGCACGAGCTAATGAAAAAGCTTCGCCTAAAGTTGTGGGTTTAACCTTAAGAGTGCACATTGTAGAGCCGGTTTAAGTCCAGAGATATAAAACGATTTAAGTAAGTATTCAAAGATTCCCGTTACTCGATTTATAAGTACCTCAAACTCACTCTGATATTCGGCCACGGTACCCATTTGCAAGAGCTTAGATAGTGCGTCTTGATCGCTGCTGCCCGATGCATGAACAGTAACTCGAAGAACAGAAGAAAAAAAAAAACCGATGAACAGTACTTCGTGAACAGTCGCGTGAACAGTACCTGTGAATATCAATCGATGAACAGTAACCTTTTTTTTTTTTTTTTTTTTTTTTTTTTTTTTTTTTTTTTTTAATTGGAACCCTAATTTGGTAGCCATCTTAATGAAAGCACCAATTGATACGACCCGTTAAGGTTGTATCAGAATAGGGCACCACTTCAAGCGGGCGCGAGCTCCTTAGAAATATTAAAGAATAGAAGAGAATTACTCCCTCCGTCCCATGTTAAGTGTCCACTTTCAAAATGCACAAAGTTTTAGGAAATTCTACTAACTACATTCTCCACCAATCAAATATCATTTTTACCCACTAAAGTCTCATCTCATTGGTTGGAATACAATATGGACACTTAATTTGGGACATCCCAAGATTCCATTGTGGACACTCTATGTTGTTAATCTCGCCAAAAATCTCGTATCGTTCAAGGTCCGATATTTGAAATAGCGGTTTTCGCGGTGAGATATCGGTGAGATATCGGTTATTAGATATCGGATATATATATATTTTAAAATTATAAAATTATATGTATAAATTTTAAAATTATATGTATATTGATAAATTTTAGTATAAATAACTAAGTAGGTATAAAAAATATTGGGGGGCTTTAAATGTAAATTAATGCTTTAACTTAGTTAAATTAATGTTTTTTAATTTATTTTTAATAATTTCTATATTTTTATTAGTTTTTTTTTAATG
This sequence comes from Artemisia tridentata subsp. tridentata, assembly GCA_021014915.2. Lineage (NCBI taxonomy): Eukaryota > Viridiplantae > Streptophyta > Magnoliopsida > Asterales > Asteraceae > Artemisia > Artemisia tridentata. Next base: position 26,410,241 of record CP139507.1, on the reverse strand, counting down.
TTCTTATTATTTTTAGGCATATCATTATATGTTGCAAAATTTATATGTGTAATTTTAATTAAGCCACTCAAATATTTATTGGGCTTTGTAGTGGCCCAAAAAAATATCTTCTGTACTAGGTTTACTTATTAGCTAGCCTCCATCTTCTTCTCACTTCACCAGCCTCCATCTTCCATCTTCTTCTCACTTCCACAACCACAACAGATCTTTATCAAATTAAAACACAATCACGAAAATTAAAACATCAAAATCCGGCCGATTTTTTTACCCGCCCAGCCCGATTAGTGGTTTCAATCGGGGCTTCTTATCAGATCTGAAGATAAACCGACGTTGACCGGCGTTGACCCCGACCCGCCGCCTAGGCAAAATATCGCCGATTTCTCGAATATATCGCCGATTTCAAAATATCGGCAAAATATCGCGATATTTTGCCGATATTATCGAATCCGAGATTTCTAGGCGATATTTTGAACCGCTATTATTTTTAACTCCGAGATCCGAGATCTCGCCGAGATATCGGCGAGATATCGGCGAGATTAACAACATAGTGGACACTTTATATGGGACAGAAGGAGAATTATTTATTTGACAACTATGCTTTTCATTAATGAATGATTCGGTATTTATACCGAATAAACCCTAACTCATATCACAAGCCGAATACAAGATAAACTCCCATAACAAAAATACTTTCCTAGATAATGGCTCACATGACTCTTTCTTAAAATGACTCGAACACGACTAAATAAAAGATACTTATCCTAAGTCGTATCAATAAACTACATCAATCCTAACTTTACAAATTGGTTACATTATTAAATCCAATGTCAATTGGGATGATTTGACTTTGTTCAAATCTAGAAAAAATTAAACTAACCATATTAATAGCTTTATAAATTCTACTCGTTTTAAACAAGAACATAATGAAATCAGCTTAAGTTAAAACCATAAGTACCCATAGTTTATTTCTATAACTTTAATAGACGGTTTAAACTAACATCCATAACTAATACTGGTATAAGTGTAAGATTTTGGGTGTTTTAAATGGAAATTGTGTGCTAACACACGAAAAGCATGATATCAAAAACTTAACACCATAAATTCATGAAAACGGACCCACAACAACCCCACTAATTCCAACGTGTCACATCATCAATGGTTCTCCATGGGCCCACATACCCCACAAATAAATATACTTGCATCTTCAATGGTTTTCAAATTTGTCTTACTTCATAACCAATCTTTTTACAAACATTTCATAACCTTAAAAAGATAGTTGTAGCAAAGTCTTGTGTTTTAGATGGAAAGTACCGATTCATCGACGTGTTCTCAATACCCAAATCTTCCTCCCGGGTTTCGGTTTCATCCAACGGACGAAGAACTTGTAGTTCATTACTTAAAGAAAAAAGCTTCTTCGGTCCCTTTGCCCGTTGCCATCATAGCAGAAGTTGATCTTTATAAGTTTGATCCATGGGAGCTACCAAGTAAATCATCTTTCTTCCTAGATGCTATAATTATTCAACTACAAATATTGAATAAACTTGTTTTTGTGTTTTTTGATTAGGTAAAGCTATTTTTGGCGATCAAGAATGGTACTTTTTCAGTCCTCGAGATAGAAAGTACCCTAATGGAATGAGGCCTAACCGCGCAGCCACTTCAGGGTATTGGAAAGCTACGGGCACTGATAAGCCAATCTTGTCATCGACGGGAGATCAAAAAGTTGGAGTTAAAAAGGCATTGGTTTTCTATGGTGGAAAGCCTCCGAAAGGGATTAAAACCAGTTGGATCATGCATGAATATCGACTTGTTGATAGTACTTCTTTCAAGTCTCCCACCATGAATTTATCAAGCAAAAAGGGCTCTCTTCGGGTATATTATTTTTCGTTCATTTTCAACTTTTCTAATTGTTCATTTACAACTCTTCTGGATATTAACTTCGCGATTGTTATCTTTCATCAATCATGATATTTTTCTTATATATATAGCTTGATGAATGGGTTTTATGTCGTATATATAAGAAGAACAATGCAAGTAGACCGATGGAAAGAAATACAGACAATGATTATATGGAAAACATACTCTCTTCAAAAACTGCAAACTCAAACACTATAAATGAACACAATCAAGAAACTTACTTTGAAATCATGAACAACGAAGATGGATCAAGAATCCGACAAAGCAACAATATGTCTAAGATGGGATCATCAAATTCTTCGTTGAAATCTGGTGTTTCTTCGATGGTTATGAATCATGGGAAACGTTCGTTCCCAACAACGACTCATTATTGGAATATTGAAACCTCCGAGAAAAGGTTTCATTCCGATGAAGACATCAATGGAATGATGGATGGGAATGCTTCTTTCATTTCTTTGTTGAATCCAACTCAACAAGTTGGAATTAGTGGATTCCACCCAAACGCAGTCTTGGGTTCACTTGGTGATTCCACTTTTCCTTATCAACTTTCTTCCTTAAATTGGCATAACTAAAGTTTTACTTTTATTTTTGTTTTGTTGTAAGGAATCTTTTATGTTATTACTCTTTGTTATAAAAAGAAAAAATTGCCATAGTAATTATCTATACAGAAATATGAATTTGTTAGCTGAAGTTGACATGCAACCGTTACTGAAATTCTCTTTTTTATTGAAAACCATGTTTTCCTAAAATTTTAATAATGTATAAATTTAAAATAATAATAATAAATAAAATAATAAAATAAATAAATAAATAAAAATAAAATCCACATGTACATATATCTCACTCATAGGTATATATTTCATGTTGATAAGGAATTGGAATGCTTTTTTTATATATATAATGTAATATATTTTAAGTCGTTATTTTATAGTTCAGAATGTTGATTTATGTTAAAGCATACTATTACTTGCAATGTTCTACAAATGACATAAGAAAAAAAAAAATTGATGATAAAATAACATAAAATTGACACCTAATTAGGCATGGTTGTGGTATAGTAATGTGTACTTGTATTATATATGCAATTAATTCTATACTACATTTAGCATATGTATAATATGATGATGATGAAGAGGTTGCTTCAAAATATGACATTCCCTTTTCATATATTGAATGATGTTAATGACCCATAATAATTCCTGATATAATTTATTTTATCTTTGAATATAATTGAGAAGTCAAATGAGGTTGGTGATTGATGAATCAACACACTAAGATTAAATTGATTAATTAAGGCATGGGATGACATATGTGATCTCTTCGTTTTATGTTCAAATATTCTGCTATCAGGTGGTTTCAATTTAATATGTTCAAATACAGAATGTTACTATACATAGATTTTGAATTTTGAATAATGACCAAAATATCCCTACCCTGTTTCCACTCTTAAGGAGAGCACTAGACAACATTGTTTTTAATAGCTGGTTATAGTCCGTTGGGACTAAACAGTCGACAACAATGTTACTTCTTAAAGCAAAACTAAGGTCAAGCCTACACCAAGAAGACTCCACACACTTGGTCTAACACTGTGGACCACACACGGCACATCAGATAGAAGCTCCCTTACATGGATAATATCAAATTGACTAATCTATAATATAGCAACAACCAAATTTACCCACCGAATAAGAGAAGCCAATTGCTTAAAGACTACCCGCCTTTTTATAAATTTAGGGGGGAGAGCTTTGTGCACAACATTCCGTTAAGTCAGCAAAAGATACATGTGCATTTCAAGTATAAATCGTTAATGCAAAATAATCCGTAAAAAGTTTAAGAGAAAAAAGAAAACCCATCCATCCAACATTCTGTTAGACTTCAAAAGCCCTATATATAATATTAACATTTTAAGAATTAAGAACCTCCAACTAGTCATCTACCATCTTGCCAACCCCAAATTTCTTTCTTCCTAAAACTAAAAGAAATTCCCAAAAACCGATATTAATAATGTATCAATAATTGATTGCGGGTGACATGCAAAAAACGACACCAAGATATCAACATAGCTGTTAAAGGAAGGGCCTTTTTCTGGATTTCAGAATGGAAAATCTAGAGCAATGTAAAACCCTGACTGCATGAGATACATGCCATTGAATTATAATTGCTCTAGATCCGACATTTCTGGCTCTAGAAAATGGACGTACCAGGTACTATGCTTGGAATAAATATTCCATGTCAGCAACGGTGAGGCGACTCTCAGAGCCGCCATTCTTATCATCGCCAAATGCTGATTCTACCATTTGTCTCTTCCTTTTCTGCAAAAGACGAGAATTCATTCAGTAATCCGAGAACATGCACCTTCCATTCACAAAAACAAAAACAAAAACAAAAAAATAATAATAATAAAAATAAATAAATAAATAAATAATCAAATCAAGTACACTCTTGTTACGCAGAAAATGGCAAGATATGACATAGTAATACCTGAAGAGCCAAAATACGATCTTCAATGGTATCTTTAACAGTAAACCGGAACACTGTAACTGGACGAGTCTGTCCAATTCGATGAGCTCTATCTATTGCTTGATCTTCAGTTGTTGGGTTCCACCAGAGATCCAAGAGAATTACATGACAAGCTGCAACCATGTTTAACCCAAGACTAGCTGCTTTCAAAGACATAATCATAACAGTTACCTACAAAAGCAGACAATCTTTGAATAAACAAGTGGTGAAAAGCAATTTCAGTAAAAGGCAACAACATTCCTATAGGTGGTAAATGGGTTTGGGTCAAAACGGGTAGCTTTTGTTACATGTCGGGTAGGTTGCCCAACGTACACATTATGTCTTTCTTATTATAAAAGTCACAGATAATAAATGTATTTGAAAATAATACAAAAACTATGAAACCAATTTTATTTTATTTTTTGTAATTTTACCCATTTGACCATTAGAAACAAAGGGTGGCCCAGATCGACCCGATTATCCACATTATAAAGGTGCCCCCTAAATTTTCCCGCAAACCTCAGGAAGAGTGTTAAAATCCTTCACTGCTTTATCTCGAGCAACAACAGACATTGTTCCATCAAGCCTCCTGTAACCCATGCAGGAATCTTTAAGACAAACTTCAACCAAATCTAGCATCCCCGTCCACTGTGAGAACACAATTGCTTTCCCCTTTGTCACTGGATTTTTAATATTAGTATCATTCACATTTATATCCTCAGGCTTTGAAATAGACTGAAGGACTTCAAGGGCCGCTTTAATTTTGGAGGATTCAAGTGCCTTGGTAGCCTCAATTTTCAAGGAGTCGATAGGTACATTGGACGAAGAAGGTTCCAGATCCTCAGATTTAACTGACCCAGAACTAGAGACATCATCACTAATACAAATTTTGAGTGTTGATTTACAGAACACTGTAGATCTGCTAAGAAGCTCTTTGCACTCTAAGGAAGGACACTCGCTGTCGTCACTTGAAAGATGTTCGAGGATGCATTGATTACAGAAAACATGCTCACACGTTGTCACAACAGCATCTTCGGGTGGATCCTGTAGAAATTGTAAAAAAATTGATCAGCTATGTATAATAAGCAAAAAAAAACTATTAATCTAAAGAGTGAGAAGAAACTTTTCTACATACATTACATATGCTGCAAATTGCTAATGAAGCTTCCAAACAGTTTACAAGACGGTTTAGTTTTTCTTGAGAAAGCTCTTTTGCCTTCTCGAGAGACAACTTCCAGTCAGTCGTTAATCTAGTTTCTCTAACAAGTGAAGGGTGATCACAGGCTTGCCGAAGGCGCAAAAGCATCAACAAAATGTTTATGTAGTTTTGTTTGACAGTCCCAGCAGCAGCATATTCCTGACAGTCAATGTGCGGGCAAGGAAAACCATTAAAAGTTAGAGAAAAAGGAAAAAAGTGAAAGGAAAAAGAAAATAATGGTGAAGTATATCATAGACAATAAGTTAACCCATTTTCATTGACCTAAATACTATTAGATATGGTATTCAGACCAGAACAGGAAGTAAAACCACAAATATGAAATAACAAGTATATGATTAGTTATATCGGGTTTGCATAATCTAAATTAACCTCTCAAGTTTGCATATTAAACATATTATTTATGAGATATATACTGGTTAGTTGCTTAAGCTTCAAACAAACACATACTTCAAACTGAGCACGGGCTTCAGCCTCCAGGCTCTGGTAGAAACCACGCTCCTCAGCTGTGAAGTCGACCTTTTTCAGCATAATAGTCTTGGGTGGCAATGATATAATGGGCTCTCCCTTGAGAAGTGTACCTAAAACAAAAAGCACCAACAAGTTATAAGTTGAAGCATAAATGCATCAGCATTGTTCTCGATTAATCAGCATTACTTGACTGAGAACTTAAAAGAAAATGCATTCAGTTGACTCTTTTCACATGTCTAACCTTTTGTTCGTCGTAGCATAATAGTCTTTAAGATAATTTGCAACTTTTTATACCCCGCAACCGGATTCCTTTGAATCGGAGCCTTTATTTCTGAGCAGAATTTTCTAAATATAGCAAATGGATCATATCTTAAAAACCTGAAATAACTATACAGGTCATCAACGGAGTTCTGAATAGGGGTCCCTGACAAGCACCACCTCCGTTTAGCTCTAAGACCCCAACAAGCCCTAGCTGCTTGAGTTTTGTAATTCTTAATGCTCTGAGCCTCATCCAATATAACCCTAAACCATCTCAGCTTAGCTAAAGGACGATCAATAGATTCAGAAGATTCTTTTTTGGGACTTTCATCAGATGTAGGAGGGTATTTTCTTTTCTTGTTGGGTGAGATCTTTATCTTTGTTTCATCTTCGTCTTCATCAATTGGCTGCTTTGGAACCTCCATGCCCACAATTGCATATGTGGTGAGGACGACATCATACTTGGCTAACTCAAATGGATCCTTGGTTCTATTTACTCCATAATACACTAACACTGAGAGATTAGCTTCATTATGTACTTTATTCTGCAACTCGTCATTCCATTGACGAAGAACGCTTGTAGGGCATACAACAAGTGTCCCTGCAGCTAGGCTACTTTTAGTCTGCACAGAAGTGTTGGTATGCTCGATGTCTTCATCCTCATCATCATCCAAACACAAAGTCTCTGTTTCTTTCTCTTTTGTTCCAGTAGCGTTGACACTAAAATATGGAGGAGATCTTTCCTTGAGAATAAGCGCAATTGAAGATATAGTTTTACCAAGCCCCTGCCAGAGGGTAACAAATATAACCACATAAATACATAAGTAATAATAATAAGTTTTAGGGGTTCATAAATACCAAACCATTCACCGAGACCGAAATAAAATGAAATAAAAAGAAAAGGAATACGGATAGAAACTTGATCATCTGCAAGAATTCCGCCACAGCAGCGAGTGCTTTTAGTTTCTCTTTTAGACATCCATGACAAAGCAATCCGCTGTTACAGAGTAAGACATAAAGGTTATCCACACTCTTCGGAACAAGAACTCAATGCTAAGTAAAACACAAAGTTTTATGCATATCACCAAACCTGGTGTTTCAAAAGTGGAACTGCCAAACCATCATCTGGTAGAGGTTTCCACGGCTTTCGAAGAAGATCCTGCACATTAAGATTGACCTCATCAAAACCAATTCTAGAAATATATTTCAATTTACCGATAATAAACTTACACTACTTCAATAATCTCAAAACATGAATTTAATAAGTATTTGGAATCTTCAGAGCATGAATAGATATTTCATAAACAGTTATGGCATATATGTGATGAAACAGTAATAGTTGTAAACAACGTTGACATGATTTTGAGCAACTAAAATCACCTGAGATGGAATTTGCTGACCAGACAGCTCATCGACTGTTTTAAGTTTCGGCTTTTTTCGCCTGTTTGTACGTGGAGCACCACCTTTAGATGTTGGAACAGATGGATCTTGCTGACCAGACGCTTCATCGACTGTTTTAAGTTTCGCCTTTTTTTGCATGTTTCTACGTGGAGCGCCACCTTTAGATGTTGGAACAGATGGATCTTGCTGACCAGACGGTTCATCAACTGCTTTAAGTTTCGCCTTTTTTGTACGTGGAGCGCCACCTTTAGATGTTGGAACAGATGGATCACGTTTTTTGTTCTTTACAGACACCGCTTTTCTTTTGTTTGCCATATTACAGGGACGAAGGCCATGATATCCACTTGTAGACTCCTTAGCAGGTTCACTCAAAGAACTTTCGCCACATCGTAAGAAGTCACTGCCTTCAGCATTGACATATGGTCCAATATCAGAGTTCTGATCCACGAGAGCTAATCCATCTGGTCTTGCAGCTACAATATCATAATTCATCGCATTGCAAATCGGTAGATTTTGCATTTGATGTTTCTCTGATTCAATATTAACAAGATTTAAACTTTGGCCCTGCCTTGATGAACCAAAATAAAATGGTCCGTCGATGTTTGTGACATGTGGCATAGAAAACTCGTGATAGGGATCATAGATCGCGTCAGAATACCCACTAAGATCCATATTGTCAGGGACCTCTAACGTATTATAACTGTTTCCAACCAAATTGTCAAATATTCCATCAACGACCCCTGCTTTATCCATCAGCTGATAATTATCATAACTACTACTATTAATTAACCCAAAAGTATCATTGCTGAATGATGAATAGCCCTGAGTAAATTCATGATTGACAGGTTCTGGAAATGGCATCTGCCAATCGCCAATACTCCCAGTGAAATGAATGGGAAAGACATCTTGATGAGGTTCCAGCTTATCAAAGCCAGAATTGAAGGCCTGACTCTCAGTAACGGATAAACCACTTGAACAAAGATCCCTAGAAGCCGAAGCTGCTGAGTCATGCAGAAGGGGTAATACAAGTGAACCTGAAAATGCAGGCATTAAATGAATTTAGTTAATAACTAAATTAATAATCACAGGTTTCACAGATAGTTTGTCTGAGAAGCAAAAACAGTACCATTATGGGTTTCGGAGTGCTGATTAGTCCCGTGTGAAGCTGTCTCGCTAAAGGGTAAAATACTTGATGACGTACCAGCTATCGCGTTCTGCACAATGTACATTATATAGTAATTTCAGTATCATGAAACATGAATGGATAAAGTTTATCAGATCAATGTCACCTAATTTATGGTACATGTACAGCATTTGCAGGCATGTGTAATTATTGGTTGTACTTGTACCAGTTTCAAGAAGGTAGTCTATTTCAGCATATTCTTTTGGTGAATGGCACGTGTAATAACCAAATGTGCTAAATATTTATGTGTGTTTCATCAATATAATGACATATTAGGGAATTTTATCTAATTCTCACAGATTATGAAATCTTATAGCTAGCATATTTGGTCCAACTCATAAATGTGATACTACAGAATTGATACGGAACAAAAATTGTGTCTATCAGGTTACTCGCCATAGTACAAAACTTAATTGCAGTATCGTACTACACCATTAGGCCTAAATAACCCAATTTCTCTATATTTTTACCTAGATCCAGATTTCTTACCAAATGCTCTATAGGGTTAGCCAACCAAGCGATTCCATGGTCACAACTCACAACACACGAAATAAGATGGGAAAAACTGTTGCGGGGTTTGGCTGTAGGCCCATATATATATTAACAATCTTTCAGTCTTTTGTTTCATAAAGAAGTTAGCTCGTTGACCTTCACCCTTGTTTCATAATGAGAACGACCTCGGCAAATCAAGTATACTCAAGTTGATTTGCCAATGTAATTCACAATCTACATTCAAGCACGAGTACACATTATTAATCCATTACTTTAATCAGACCGATACTCGTTAGCAAAAAGTATACAAGTACCAGAATGACAGATACAAAAAACATCCAACAACTTTGGAATTATGAACCATAAGTCAAACACAGCCTAGAACAACCCACACACCAGATTTCAAATTTTATTCATAAAAATCCAAACTTGTGTTGGGCTATCCAGCTTATGATCAGTGGTCGTCCAATTTACGGCAATACCAAAATAAAACTCTAAAAACGATTACAATAATTATACTCCATTTCGCCTCTATTCACTTGAAATTCATTAAAAAAAATAATAATAATAAAATAAAAATAAATAATAAATAAAAAATTTACGGCAGTAAACTATCTCACAAATTCTAAACCACAAATTTATCTCATACGTCCTAAGAAGGACATAAAACAAAAGTTCATAAAAATTACAAAAAAAAACGACTAAGTCTTCATGTAAAAACACACATTTTAGACGTGATACACTAATTAACTAGTAATCGCTTGAAACCTAAAACAATTTTATACGACTAGTTTTTATGGTCACCGTTAATACCACCTCCACATCAGTGCCACATAACCATTCAACACACAATCAAAGTCACCACCTTTTACCTTGTATGGTCACCACCTAACCCACCACCAAACCAAAATATAAAAATACCCCACTTTATACAAACATAACTCACAATATACCACACACACACACTCACAAATCAAGTAAATGATGGGGTTGGTTATACATACCCCCCTAAATGGATATTGGCAACCCCCCCCCCCCCCCTTTTCTTTTTTTATTTAACTTTGTTTTTATTATAAAACTATATAACTGAAAGTACGGAACAAAAAATATAAAGTTTGATTAGTCAAAAGTAGTAAAAAACTGTCTTTTCCTCCACAGAGTAGACAGAATGGGTAAAAGTGGCTTAAGGGGTGCCACTAACCTCTAGGGGTGTACCTCTAACAATACAGATGATAAGTGCTTAAGGGCTAGAATAGCTGTTAGTTACCATAGTAAGTGACAGTGTGACACGTGAGGTGCACATGCCTAGCATAGCTAGTCAGCAAGTTACACGTGTACATCTTCACTACTTGTGGCCTAACCGTTTTTCCCGCCAAAATCCTTTTTAAATACCTGTTAACCCTCATTTGTATGTTAGCCAAGTTTTAATACAATTTCTCTTTTCCTCTGATTCTCTCTCATTGTAACTGATTGTTCAATCAATAACAAATTCAGTTCCCATTACTAATACCGTTTGAGTGATCTATTTCTAATTCTTGATTACTCTGCTGTATTGTGTCCCATTAACGAATCTTAATTGATTCCTAGTGGCGCATATCAACCGAGTACTAAAAACACACATGAGGGCCCACAATTTCTTGGTTGGATAAAGGTGGTCACCACCACCATTAAAGATACAAGAGTGAGTGAGGTCGAGGTGGGTGCCTTTTATCTTAAAACTAGTCTAATATATCTCAAAAAACATCAACTACCAACTGGGCCTAGTGGTCAGTTCATAGGTTCAAACCTATCTAGGTACCCGGTAAACTAAACAAGGAAAACTTCATTAAAGATCTATTTTTCAGCTTTCAAGTACAAGCAAGCAACCAAGTTCAAGTCTAGTTTCAAGTCAAACAAAGTTTTTTAGCCTTGCTAATTTAGTCATCGATCTTATTTTGCCAACAAAAAAATAATAATAATAAATAAATAAATAAATAAAAATAATAAAAAATAAAAAAATACCTCTGAATAATCACCGCGTGATTTTTCACCAAGGGTACCAAACAAGGACTCAAAATCAACATCACCAACAATGGCGGGTAAATCAAGACTGTCAATAACATCATCATCATCGTCAAACTGCCATTGATACGAACAAGGACTACCATTAGACATGATCATTTACAATCACAATGCTGCTACTGTCATAACTTCAAAAGTTAATTTTGGGAGGCTTGATTTTGCCCTAATTTATGTGAAAAATTATTAATTCCTGTATAGAGGAAGAAGAATATGAAAGGGATGTATGTATGTGTCACGTTTGCTTTCATTATTGGCTGGTTGATATTATGCTTTATTTGGAAACAAAATATTAATTGCGCATTGGGTTTTGTTTACTATTTTTAAATTCTTTGCTTGTTTGCTGGAAAGATACTCGTGCAATGCGACGGTGATTTTTTCTTAAATGAGTAAATTGCGAAAACCGTCTTTGAGGTTTAGTTAAATTGCAGGCGTAGTCTTTATTTTATTTTTTTAAGTTTAGACACTGTTCCTGTAGAAAACTTTCACCGTATTTCTGTCATTTAATTTTGGTCAGTAACGAAAATTGCACTCGGAAGTTCCTTATCTTTCAGAATGGTAGGGACTGTGCCTGCAATTTGGGCCAACCTCAAAGACTGTCTTTGCAATTTTTTTCTATTAAGAATGTGACGGATGATATGAATTTAATGTATGCTTGGATGCATGTTTATTAAAGCTTATGATAACTTGAGTTTTTAAAATAAGCTAACTGATGAATTTAGTTTTGTTTGTCATAGAAATTTATGTAAACTTTCATAGGCCATAAACCTTCGTAAGTTAAACCTTTTTTTTTTTTGAACGGCGAGTTAGTACTGTCAGCCTCGAATTGACGCATCTATGGGGCAGAACCACCACAGATCCCACCCAGGAGGAAAACCGTCCACGGAGAGTCTCGAACCTAAAACCTCTCGCATGTTGTAACACCTCCTGACCAACTTTACTAGGCATAAACGAGCTTTTAAAAATGAGTATGTCATATAGTTAGTCAAGTTACTTAAATATCATTTAAAATATATTGGATTAATACAAAAGGTTGAAATTTATGAGAATTTTCTTTGATACCTCCCTATTTATAAGGAGGTATCTAGAGTTTTAGGCAGTGTTGAAAAAATCGGCCTAGGCGGCCGATTAATAGATAATCGGCCTTATACCTTGTTGATTTTTAAAAATCAGTGGAAAAAATCGGCCTAGGCAATAATCGGCCACTAATCAGTCAAAAATCGGCCGAATCGGTCAAAAATCGGACTAATCGGCCAAATCGTACTAATCGGTCAACTTTTAAGAAATTAATAATTTAGGCATTCTACTTAATTTGGGAATCGTTTATTTCACTTATAACGCACAACGTGCCTCATAATCAGAATTAGAGCCTTTTATTGAGGGTTGAAAATATAGTAGGCTTGGAATCAGTTAAGATATTTAGTTTGGTCTCCAAAAATACCCAAAACTTGCAGGAAATGTCAATCCGATTAATCACCGATTAATCCCGCCTTGACCGATTAATCGTTGCAGGGTGGTTGACCGCCCAACTACCGATTCACGATTTTTGCAACATTGGTTTTTAGGACAAACCCTTATGGTTGATCAACGGTTGTGGATAGGTCACACGTTGATCATCGGATAGGCAGACAAGGATGTCAGATTGCATTCCTTCTTTGGACTAGTACGGTCCGTACATAACATGCTTGCTTTATTTTATGGTCGTGTGTCACCTACTGCCACGCGTCAGGTATCGTATCCTAGCCGTTAGGTGACAGTTGGGTGACAATTGTCTACGTGCATGCATACACGGCCTGAGAAACCTTCCGGCCTGGGAGTGTTTGTGTATTGAACTTGGCTTATCTGAATGTTGATAATGGGCCCAATTTTAGCATGTATTTTGTGGGTTTGAGCCACTAGTATCAATACGCTATCAAGTCCCCAAGTCTAGTATTATATTATGAGCTAGTGATATGATGCTAGACTAATAATCAAGATTATCACGTCATCCCTGTTGGCTTCCAAGCCAAGCCTGGCTTGTAACTAATGGAGATGCAAGTTGCACCACTTTCGTTATATTTAGTCGTATCAAGGTGAACCAACATTAAGGTAGCGTTTAGTTGGAAAACATTTTCTTTCATTTCCTCTTTCTTGTTTTGTAGGAAAAGGGATGGGAGTTTTATTTCCACAAAATAATGGAAAATTTAGAAAATGCGTTTAGTTTGAAAAACATGTGTTTGTGTTTTTCATTTTGCAAAACTTGAAAACATGTTTAAGTGATGTTGTTTTATATCTCAATTCTCTATTCACCTTTGTAATATTATAAAAACATCTTCAAAACACAAAAACAAATATTATAAACTAACCAACTACTAGTAAATAATAAAATAACTAAAAAATCTAATACGAGAAAATAAAGAATTAAAAAAGTAAAATATAACATCAAATAACATGAAAAAATCTTCAAGTGATTATCATTTGAGAACGTAAAATAACTAAAACTTTTTTTTTTTTTTACTTTTTTGTTTGTTTTTTACGTTTCCATCCGCTTTTTAACGTTTTCGTCCGTTTTACGTCCGTTTTTTACGTTTTCGTTTTTCGTTCTTGGTTTTTTTAGTTTTCGTTAGTTTTTTTTTACGTTTTTCCTTGGTTTTTTTTTCTTACGTTTTCGTCATTTTTTTTTTTACTTTTCGTCATGCTTTTTCACGTTTTCGCCCATTTTCTTACGTTTTCGCCATTTTTTTAATTTTCATTCATGTTTTTACATTTTCGTATGTTTTTTTACTTTTCGTCTTGTTTTTTAAGGTTTTCACCATTTTTTACGTTTTCTTTACTGTTTTTTACATTTTTGTTTGTTTTTTTTTACGTTTTCGTCTTTTTTTTATGTTTTGTTCGTTTTTTAATTATAGTGTTTCTTCACTTTTTTTACGTTTTCGTCTATTTTTTTTACGTTTTCATCTGTTTTTTACTTTTCGTTATTTTTACGTTTTGTCTGTTTTTTAGATATTTACGTCAATTTTTTAAATTTTCGTCAGACGAAAACCTAAAAAAATGTCAAGAAGAAGAAAAACGAAAAAAAGCATAAAAGAAGGACAGAAACATAATAAAATGGATGAAAAACGATAATAACAAAAGAACGAGAAAACGTAAAAAATGGAATGAAAATGTAAAAAAGGCGAAAAGAAAACGTAAGGAAATAACTAAATAAAAAAGACGAAAACGTAAGAAGAAGACTAAAACATAAAAAAACGGTACAAAAACGTAAAAAAAGACGAAAACGTAAAAATAGACGAAACATAAAAAACAGACGAAAACGTAAAGAATCGGACGAAAACGTAAAAAAAGTCTACGAAACGTAAAAAATGACGAAAACGTAAAAAAATAGACGAAACATAAAAAAATGACGAAAACATAAAAGACAGAGAAAATGTAAAAAAGGAAAAACGTAAAAAAAATAAAGTAGTCGAAGAAAAAAAACGAAAAAAAAAATACAAAACGTTAAAAATCAAGCGAAATCAGACGAAAATGTAAAAAATCGGACGAAATCATAATAAAACAGACGAAAACGTAAAAAAATCGACGAAAAGGTAAAAAAAGTAGACGAAAACGGATGACAACGTAAGGAAATGGACGAAAACGTAAAAACGGAAAGAAACGTAAAAAATCGGACGAAAACGTAAAAAAAGACAAAAACGTAAAAAATCGGACGAAACGTAAAAAACAGACGAGAACGTAAAAGAACGGATGAAAACGTAAAAAGACAGAAGAAAATGTAAAAAATCGGATGAAAACGTAAAAAATAGACGAAAACGGACAAAAACAGACAAATACATATAAAAACGGATAAAAACCGACGAAATCGTATAAAAATGGACGAAAACGGATTTGGGGTATTTTAAAAGAAAATAGGTGGAAAAAAAAAGTGTTTTGTAATTTTGTGTATTAAAGTTGGAAATAAAAATTTTGTGTTTTGCAGATAATTTTATTGAAAAACAATAATTTGAACGCGATTTATTTTTTCTTTATTTTTCTCAAAATATTTTGTGATAAATAAGGGTTTTTTCCTTAACTAAAGCACCCAAAATGTTTATGTCGGAAATATAAAGAGGGTCATTTGAAATTATTTGAATTTAGTCAACTTGGCGTTTAAACGGCGTGCATACATGTCCCTTCGACTGTACTCGGTGTCAGCATGACGTTACTATACACGCGTGTGACATGATCTGTTAGCCTCCTAGTAGGCTGTTGCCACTTTTATCCTACTAGTCTAATTTTTTGTGACTATAAATAAGGGAATGGACTATATAAACGGTGCCTATTTGACTATATAAACGGTGGCTATAGGCTATTTGTACTTTTTGGCAGTTTTTGTCCTTTGTCCTCTTTTTTTTTTTTTTTTTTTTTTTTTTTTTTTTTTTTTTTTAATAGAAATATATTATAATGTTTTGTATATTGTATATGTATAATGTTTTGTATATTTGTGTTTAATAATGTTTTGTATATGTATAATGTTTTGTATAATAGCACGTTAAATATTACTACATTAAATAACTACAACAACAACTGTTATTATTAAATTGAACGACAACGTCAACACATTATTTAAAAACAACAACATCTACGACATATGAAGATTATTCATTTCATTTTTTTCAAAATTAATTTTTTTTCGAAATCTAAAATTTTTAGAAAAATTATTTTTTTTTCGAAATCGAAATTATTTTTTTTTCGAAATCGAAATTAATTTTTTTCGAAATTAATTTTTTTTCGAAATCGAAATTAATGTCTACTGCTACTTTTTTTTTTCCTTGTTTTGTGGTACCAAAGCGTTTAATTCTTATGGGTTAGAAAAAGTAAATATTTACTTTTGCATTTAATTTTTGTCATGTACCTCGAAATTCGAAATTAATTTTTTTTTTCGAAATTAATTTTTTTTTTGAAATTAATTTTCTTTTTCGAAATTAATTTCTTTAGAAAAAATTATTTTTTTCGAAATAATTTTTCTTTTTGTCGATTTGTAATACTTTTTTTTTTTCAAAATTAATTTTTTGTCGATTTGTAATATAGCTTTTTTTTAACGTCCCGTAAAAAAAAGAGGTACATGACAAAAATTAAATGCAAAAGTAAATATTTACTTTTTCTAACCCATGGAAATTAAATGCTTTAGTACCAAAAAAAAAAAAGAAAAAAAGTGAGGCGCGTGGGGCAGAAAAGTAGCAGACAAAAGCAGCAGCAGCAGTAATAGGGGTCAAACTAGACCCCGTTTATATAGTGGTCCCCTAAATAAGAGTAGGGTAATGAGAAGTTACTTTATAAGTTTACAACTTACACACTTGCCCAAATTTATGTGTAGAAGATTAATGATGAAATTGTTTGGTGCAAATAATAAAGAGATTTATGGAAGAATAGATAAGTGTCACGTTTGGTTTGATTATTGGCTGGTTGATATATGCTTATTTGGAAACAAATATTTAATGCGCTTTGGTCTTTGTGAGTAGTTTTAAAATATTGGCTGTTTGCGGGATAGGTATTATTTGAGAGTGAGACGGAGGATATGGACTTTCACAAAGGGCATAAAAATTGAAAACAATTTTAAAATATAGAGAATGTATCACTAAAAAACATGTTATATATACCATCTATGATGCAAAAATGTCAAGTGAAAAACTTAATTTGGTTAAACATGAAAAATGAACACACTTAAAAGCTTGTGGCATTTGAAAAGTATTAATTGACTTTCAAACAAATTTAGGGAAAATCTATTTATGCATTTTTTTCATTTAAAATTTGAATAGGTTCCATTTGTAAAATTGAAAATATTATAGTCTTTGAAATGAGTTATAAAACACGAAAGAACTGAGCTAAAGTTTGAAAATTGATTTATGGGTCGAACCGGGTTTCAAAACATTATGTTTAATTCTCAAATCCTTAAACTTTTACTGTATTATTTTTCGTTTAAAACATATAGATTTTTTTTTAATCACTACAACTATCTACCACTATAAAATCTCGTTGCTATGCACGGGTACTCATCTAGTTATTCATTTATTGCTTGATGGCTTATCCATTTTTTAAAAATCCTTTTCGTTTATCGCATGTTTTCAATTATTTTATTGAAAACATCTTCAAGCAAGAATTCATGGTTATGTGAAATAATATTGACAAAACGTGTTTTAATTAACTGGTTAACCAAAAAAGGAAAAGCCGTGGAATTTTTTTCTTAAAAAATTAGGAAAGAAAGCCGTATAAGATAAGCCAAAAGTTAAAACTGTAAGACCACTTACATCAAGCAGGTTAAACCTGCGTTAAAGTGGGAAGAAATGAAATATTTTGCACGTTAACCTTTTGCTTTCCTCTCTTCCGAATTATTCAATTTGAAAAATTTCTTTCGGATGGACTGTCCCCGAAAACGGTTTTCTGAAATATTTTGCACGTTAACGTGCGTTAGTTGATGTGAGGGTCGGAGTTAAAGCTGCCTTAACGGGGTGCGTTACCCGGTTAACGCAGCGTTAAGCTGCTTTAAAAAAAAAAAAAAAAAAAAAAAAAAAAAAAAAAATCACTTTGCCCCCCTTTTAAGGGTAGTTTGTGTAAAAATATTTGATATAAAGGTGAGTTAAGGTGTGTTAAAACCAAGTTAACCGTTGTGTGTGTTAAAGCTGAGTTAAGTTAAGGGGTGAAAAAGCTGACGTGGCATGCCTTAAAATTTAAAGCTGAGTTAACTGATATGAGTGACCTAAGTGTTGTCCTTACTTCTTTTAAAGTGCATACACTGTTCCTTGTAGGAAACTTTAAAGTTCATTTTTCGTCCACGATAAAAATGAAATGACGAAAATGAGATGAAGGGTATTTATGTTAGAGTTTATGGATAATAATTAATATTAGTATGACCGGTTTCGAACCCGAGACTTCGGGATTCCACACAATACGTAAGAGTCTCAATGGTTTGAATAATTAAATATAGTTTTATGATTTATTTATTCATTTCACTAACAAACACTTAACGGTCGTTAGTATTTAACGGAGTTTGTTTAACGGACGTTAAATATTAACTACAAGGACTAGAGATGAAAATAGGGATCAAGAAGGATCTAGAAACCTTCCTAATCCCTATAGGCGGCCGAACCCTCCCCTAGGGTTTAGTTTGGTCGATTCTTGGAGTGGGGAACAAGAAACCGGGTGCCTATAAATACAATCCCATTGTGTTCATTAATCCCTAATCTTGTTCCAAGTAAAACCCTAATTCTCTTCTCCTTTTCCTCCATTGTGGCCGATCGAAAATCATCCCCTATCACCTAGGGATTTTCGATTTTGCTTCAACACAAGTTGGGGTTTTTTTTGTGAATTAAGAACCTAGTTTTTTCCATTGAAACGCTAGTATTACGTGTGTACAAGAACGAAGAACAAGTTTACTTTAACTTGTGTGATTTCCCCATTCGACTAGCTTGTTAGGTCGATCCATTCCAAACCCAATTTAAGGTTTATATATTGTTCTTGGTGATCACGTGATTCCTTGTTTTTGCTAGAAATCAAAAGGTACGCATCTATTTAATATTTAGTTAATTATTTACATGTTATTGTAGATCCTACATCCGCTGTGCAATATGCTTTGATGGTCATGTTATATTTATTAGTTTATAGTTTTATGATTCTAATATTCCAACAGTGGCATCATATGCAATCTTTTTAATCTAGGGTTTTATTTTACAAACCCTAATGTTTTTTAATTTGGGTCGACACCCATTTAATATTTTTTAGGGTTTTAGTTTTTGTAAAAACTTGTAGAAACCCTAGGATTGCATGCAATTTTAAGTGTTTAATTAATGAGTACCTATGTGATGTCATTAATTAGAATGCGTACGATGTTGGCTTTTTATATGTGATACATGATTTAAAGTGCAATATGGGGATCCATGACAAAATCTTGCATATTTTGTTATGGAATAATTGTTGTTGATGTTACATGTTCTACATGTTAATTTTTGCGATTGTTAATTAACTAGGGTTTGGTAATTATAATTGTTGAACTCGAATTAAATATTACTAAAAGTTAATTAATAAGGTTTTTAGGGAAGACCTAAAATTCGGGAAGACCCCAATTAAATCGCATGTTTATCAATTATGTGTGTTTGTATATATTAATCATAAGACTTACGCGGCTAAGAAATTGGTGTTGTGGTCCATGAGGTACAATGAGCTCGAAAACCCATGGGAGTCATATGATCGATATATACATATTAATTGATTTATTAGCATGTTCATTGTTTAGCTGTTTATTTTTATAAATTGCGCACTTGTTTAATTATGTTGTAGACATAAATTGTAAACAAGGGTAATTTTTCAAATTAAAAATAAACTTGACTAAATAATGGTGTAACATTGTTTTAAGCAAGAAAATCATAAGTGTTTAAATTGATTGATGCGACTGTACTAAGTGGTCGAAGCGGCGGACCTAATATTGACAAACTATAAAGTGGGTATAAAGAGGCTTGACATTAAATTGTCATCCGAAAGAGGCGCGTTTTTAATTGCCTTCGGGCGGACGTTTGCCTCTCCGCTCGCCTATGCATCAATATTAGACTTATCTAGTACACCATGATACATAAGAAGTATCTTAAGGCAAAGTTGTAAGTTTCTCAACGCCTCAATTAAAAACTTTGATTATTTGAGCTTATTAATGTAACGAATGAGTAAACTGTTTTGAAAACATATGATACTTCTTTGTACACATTTTGATTACACACATCAAAAATTTAATATCCTTAAATTTAAGTAATATGCCATCCAATTAATACGAAAACACCTAAGATTACATTCTATCATTGCTAGCAGCCTCAGCTGATGTAATGATTCAAAGAATGGTAATCAAAAGGGGTAAATTGAGCACTTTCATTGCTAGCAGCCTCAGCTGATGTGATGAAACAGCGTCAATTTACACGTTTCTAAATTGGTTAACTTAATTGAGCACTTTCATTACTAGCAGCCTCAGCTGATGTGATGAAACGGCGTCAAGGCATAAAGATTTGGGGATGAAACATGCTTACATTTGCAACTGATGTTGGCAAAATAATGTAAGTCCCATGATTCTAGGAATTGCAATTGGACATTGGCAATTGGGATTGACCCGTACCTTATTGAGTACTTTCATTACTAGCAGCCTCAGCTGATGTAATGAAACGACGTCAATTTGGATCCTAGTTTTCAGTGAAAATTAAATTGTTATTTACCGTGGGTGTTTAGATTTCTTGAAAAGTTTAATTATCGAAAGTACTAACTTTTGAACTTTTTTCTGTAGAAATGGCCCAACCCGACAACACGAATATGTTAAACATGAGCTCTGCTTTCAAAATGGTGATTGAAAGAGAAAATTGACTGGGACTAAAAATTTCAACGATTGGTACCGTTCTCTAAGGATTGTTCTTAGAATGGCTAAACGTTATGAATATCTTAGTGAGCCTCTTCCTGTTGCTCCTCCTGCTAACTCTCTAAATGAAATACTTGAAGAGTACAACAACACTTATGACAAGCACAATGATGTGGCTTGTCTCATGCTATCGGGGATGGATACTAAGTTGTGCAAGCAGTTTGAGAATTATGGTCTGATGGCTATGACTGAGGAACTCAAACGAATGTTTGAGAAACCTCCAATGGCAGAGTTATATGACTTGTTAGATTCTCTAGCCAAGTGTAAGCAGGATGCAACTAAATCCGTAAGTGCCCATGTATTGGAGATGAGAGGATATCTTGACCAATTGGACACACTTGGATGCGGGTACGTGGAAGATGTAAAAGTTGGCCTCATCAACCGATCCCTCATTGAGGAATTGTATGGTGAGTTTGTGCGCAACTTCAATATGCATTGCAAGGGGAAGACGGTGAGTGACTTGCATGCAATGCTTATTGACTTTGAGAAGGGACTCTCAAAGAAGGCACCTACACCTGTTGTGATGGCAATAAGAGGTGGTAGGGTCACTAAGCCTAGTAAACCGCATCATGCAAACAAAAAGGGAAAAGCTAAAGCTGATAAGGGCAAGTAGATTGTGACCTATCAGCAGAAGCCCAAGAAGCAGAATCCTCCTCCCAAGAAGGATACGACTGCTTGTCACCACTGCAACACTCCTGGACATTGGAAGAGGGACTGTCCATTGCTGCTTGAGGAGTGTCGTAAGAATAAAAATGCCAAGGCTGGAATAGGCGCCAGCACTTCAGGTATTTTTATGGTTGAATTATTTTCTTTTCCTCGTAAGTAAAATACCTGGATATATGATACAGGATGTGGTACTCACATTTGTAATACATCGCAGGGGCTTAGAGGAGTTAAGAAGCTGAACTATGGGGAATGCTACTTGTACGTGGGAAATGGTATACGTGCAGCAGTTGAAGCCATAGGGACATTTGACTTAGTTTTACCTTCAGGTTTAATTTTAGTATTGAACAATTGTCATTATGCACCATCTATTGTTAGAGGTGTTATTTCAGTTTCTTTATTGTTGGATATTGGTTTTGAGCACACATTTAATAATAATGGAATTTCGGTTTTGATGAAGCGAAAAGTGTACAGCTTTTAGGGAGTCATTTAAGCCCTAAATCATATTTATTTGATCAAATATTGCCCTAAATCGTTCCTTTTGTCATTTTAGGTACTTTGGAGAAGAAATCTGGAAAAGGAAGCATTTTTGACCTTTTTGGAGCATAAAAGTGAAGAAAACGACAAAGTCTCCAAAGCTGCTGGAAAAGTACACTTGACGGCGTCAAGGATTGCTCCTGACGGCGTCATGGCTTGGCAAAAGAGGTGGATATGACAAAATACACGTGACGCGCTAGAGAGTTTTGCAAATGGAAGTCTGACGGCGTCACCCTTTAAGGTGATCAAGGCCATCATGGTTTAAGTTAAAGAGAGACGGCGTCAAGCACATTTTTGACGGCGTCAACCCTTGATAGGCCAGAGCGGATTTTGGAGGATTAAAAAGGGACGGCGTCAGGAAGACCATCCGGGAACCCTAGCCACGGCGAGGTGACGGCGTCACCTCCTACAACGTGACGCCGTCAGCCACTAAACTCTATATATAGTTTTGCAATTTTTATTCATTGTGTGCAACTTTGTGAGGAGAAACCCTAAGACGAATTTTCTGCCATTTTTAAGGGTTTTATACCCTTGGATCTCCCATGTTTAATTGAAGATAAGTAATCATTTAATCATTCAATATGTCTATGTGTTGTTTGATTATATCTTGTTCTTGTCTTTTAATTAACATGCTAGGCTAGATTTATCTTGTGTTTGCTTAGATCTAATGAAACCTAACTATTGATTATTGGTTATTAGTGTGTTATTAATTGTATTAGATGATTGTTTATCGATGTTAGGCTTAAGAAAACTGGCTAACCTCCTATACGGTAACTTGCTTGAACGTCTTAAGAAACATGAACCAATGCGTACTAAGGTTTTTATGGTTGTATTTAATGCATGAGCGAATTCTAGTGGTCCCATGTTAGGAGCTTCTTAGCCGGCTCGACATAGGAGTGAAGTAGGAGCTTGTAGAGTTGGGGAAGTACGTACGCCACCCCACGATTGGTATTAAGGAATACACCCGTCATCCACGCAATTAATACACACTAATCAACCGGTAAAAGATAGTTAGGGAGTAAGGAAATCTAAGTAAACACATTTCTCCCCATATAAGTTTCACAACCTTTTCATTTTCAGTTATTTTATTTTATTTGCATTTGTAGTCATTTGGGTTAGTTGACTAGCAACTAATTCCGCCCACTCTTTCAAACCCGAGATTTTACTTGCTTTCATAAAATATAAAAATACAAAAAGAATCTTCCCTCACCCCTAGACCTATTAGAGTAGTTTTTCAATCCTAACGACACTATTCCCCTAGAGAACGATCAATCCCCCGGTACTTGCCACTACACTATACTACATCGGTCAGGTACACTGCCTGGTGGGGATTGCAAGCCTCTTGAGATCCCTCGAGAGGTAAAACCTGTTGTAAGGTCGCAAAACCACGCATCAAGTTTTTGGCGCCGCTGCCGCGGAATAGTTATTGTTTAGGTTGAATTTTTATTTTATTAGGTCTACTCACTAGATTCCTTTCTAGTGAGATTTTTATTTTATTTTTCTAGATTTTCTTTAGTCTATCTTTTTTCTTCGTTTCTTTGTTCGTAACCATTACCATCCGACATCATGGAAGGTGGTAATATCCTCGATCCCAACAACCCACCACCACAACAACACCCACCTCCTAGAGCCCGTACCTTAGGAGACTACTCCCGTCCTAGCCACCATGGCTATCGAAACACCATTGAGCTCACTCAAGGAGCCAATGTCACTCCCTTGTGATCCGACACCATCCGGTTGGTGCAAAGCGGATACGCATTCCATGGACTTCGTTCCGAAGATCCTAATCAACATCTTAAGGACTTTCTCAAAATTGTTGATTCCATAGACCTTGATGTTGCCACTCGAGAGACGACCCGACTGCGTCTCTTTCAATTCTTTCTGCGGGACCAAGCTAGTCAATGGCTAGAGCGTCTACCCGCAGGATCCATCACCTCTTGGGATGATCTCACCACTCGTTTCCTTGCTCAGTTTTTCCCACCAGGAAGAACTACCAAGTTAAGGAAGGATATCTTGATGTTCGAACAACGTCGAGGCGAAACCCTGTATGGGGCATGGATTCGATTCAAGGACTTACTCCAAAAAGTCCCTCATCATGGCATAAATCTCTGGCTTCAAATTCAAATCTTCTATGACCATGTTGATTACCACACCAAGCGTGCCATCGATCAAGCCGCCGGGGGCAGATTGCGCGACAGAAGCGCCGAGGAATCATGGGAAATCATTGATGAGCTTGCATCCGACGATGATGAATTGTGGCAAGTTTCCCACGACGTACGCTCGGCGGTCAAGACATATTCATCGCCCGATAAAGCCAATCAAATCACCGAGGAAAGCGTTAGTGAACTTGAGAAGAGGGTTGCATATCTTATGGAAAAACAAAAGAGACCCTTAAGTCCACAAAAAGCAACAGTTAACT
The DNA here is from genome assembly GCA_021014915.2 of Artemisia tridentata subsp. tridentata. NCBI lineage: Eukaryota > Viridiplantae > Streptophyta > Magnoliopsida > Asterales > Asteraceae > Artemisia > Artemisia tridentata. The sequence continues at coordinate 26,385,730 of CP139507.1, read as the reverse complement.
CGGTCTCAAGCATTAAGCAAATACCATTGTCCGAATCACCCCTTAGGGAAAATACTAAACCCTTCCATAAGCACGCTCAACCCAACTCACCACCTCAGGAACTTAGTCCAACATTCGAAGCTCGAATGAGAGAATACATGTCAAAACACTCCGAACGGTTGGCAAAATTTGAGGAAGCTATCTACAAACAAAAGGAGGAGATGAAAGAGAAGATGGCTGAGATGATGGGCCTTTTGAAAGAATACACAAAAACAAAAGCTCCTGAAAATGTGTTAGTGCGAAAAGACGTTGAAGTTCCCAACACTAAATGTGTTAATGCCATCTCTGTCGTCCAAGAGGGCGAAAATGATGGAAGAGGGAGTTGATAACTATGGAAGTTAACAAAATTAACCTCGTCCCACTTAATGACGGAAACACCAATGCCTACAAATGCGATTCCGACAAGGGAAAGGAGGCGCCCTCTGAGGAGCTGATGAAGCGAAAAGTGTACCGCTTTTAAGGGGTCATTTAAGCCTTAAATCGTATTTATTTGATCAAATATTGCCCTAAATCGTTCCTTTTGTCATTTTAGGTACTTTTGAGGAGAAATCTGGAAAATGAGGCATTTTGGACGTTTTTGGAGCATTAAAGTGAAGAAAACGACAAAGTCTCAAAAATCGGCTAAAAGTTACTCTTGACGGCGTCACAATTTACTCTGGACGGCGTCATGCTTTGGCAAGAAAAGTTGGACGTGAAATTTACTCATGATAAGCCAGTGAAAATAGCATGTGAATTCTGACGGCGTCACACTTTAACTTGATCGAGGGCGTCACGGCTTAAATCATAAGGGGACGGCGTCACGTTCATGGTTCGACGGCGTCAAGCCTTGATAAGCCAGAATGGATTTTTGAAGAGCTAAAGAGGGACGGCGTCAAGAAGGTCATCCGGGAACCCTAGAAGCGGCGAGGTGACGGCGTCACACTCCATAAGGTGACGCCGTCAGATCCAAAAATCTATATATAGTTTTCTAATCTTTTGTCATTAAGGAGAGCTTAGTGTGTGGAATTTTGGGATAAAACCCTAGGACGAATTCAGCTTCTTTTTCAAGGCTTTTTGCCTTGAGATCTTCCATGTTTCATTGAAAGATAAGTTATCAATTAATCATTCAATATGTCTATGTGTTGTTTGATTCTATCTTATTCTTGTCTTTTGTTTAACATGTTAGGCTAAATTTATCTTGTGTTTGCTTAGATCTAATGAAACCTAGCTATTGATTATTGGTTGTTAGTGTGTTGTTAGTTGTATTGGATGATTGTTTATCTATGTTAGGCTTAAGAAAACTGGCTAACTTCCTATTCGGTAACTTGCTTGAACGTCTTAAGAAACATGAACCAAATGCGTACTAAAGGTTTTTATGGTTGTATTTAATGCACAAGCGAATTCTAGTGATCCCATGTTAGGAGCTTCCTAGCCGGCTCGACATAGGAGTGAAGTAGGAGCTTGTAGAGTTGGGGAAGTAAGTACGCCACCCCACGAATGGTATTAAGGAATACACCCGTCATCCATGCGACTAATACACACTAATTAACCGGTAAAAGATAGTTAGGGAGTAAGGAAATCTAAGTAAACACATTTCTCTACACATAAGTTTCTCACCACATTTTCATTTTTGTTATTTTATTTTATTTGCATTCGTAGTAAATTGGGTTAGTTGACTAGCAACTAATTCCGCCCACTCTATCAAAACCGAGATTTTACTTGCTTTCATAAAAACTATAAAAATACAAAAAAGAATCTTCCTCAACCCTTAGACCTAATTAGAGTAGCCTTTCATACCTAACGAACACTATTCCCTGTGGAGAACGATCAATCCCCCGTACTTACCACTACACTATACTACATCGGTCAGGTACACTGCCTGGTGGGGTTGTAAGCCTCTTGAGATCCCTCGAGAGGTAAAACCTGTTGTAAGGTTACAAAACCACGCAATCAAGTTTTTGGCGCCGTTGCCGGGGAATAGTTATTGTTTAGGTTGAATTTTTATTTCTATTAGGTCTACTCACTAGATTCCTTTCTAGTGAGATTTTTATTTTATTTTTCTAGGTTTTCTTTAGTCTATCTATTTTCTTCGTGTCTTTGTTCGTAACCATACCATCCGACATCATGGAAGATGGTAATATCCTTAACCCCCACAACCCACCACCACAACAACCACAACCACCTCCTAGAGCCCGTACTTTAGGAGAGTATTCCCGTCCTAGCCACCATGGCTATCGAAACACCATTGAGCTCACTCAAGGAGCCAATATCACACCCTTGCGATCCGACACCATCCGGTTGGTGCAAAGTGGATGCGCATTCCATGGACTTCGTTCTGAAGATCCTAATCAACATCTCAAGGACTTTCTTAAAATCGTTGATTCTATAGACCTTGATGTTGCCACTCGAGAGACGACCCGATTGCGTCTCTTCCAATTCTCTTTGCGGGACCAAGCTAGTCAGTGGCTAGAACGTCAACCCGCAGGATCCATTACCTCTTGGGATGATCTCACCACTCGTTTCCTTGCTCAGTTTTTCCCACCGGGAAGAACTACCAAGCTAAGGAATGATATCTTGATGTTCCAACAACGTCAAGGTGAAACTCTCTACGAGGCATGGACTCGATTCAAGGACTTACTCCGAAAGGTCCCTCACCATGGCATAGAACTTTGGCTCCAAGTCCAAATCTTCTATGACCATATCAATCTCTCCACGAGGCAAACCATTGACCAAGCGGCCGGTGGCAAGCTACGTGATCTAAGTGCGGAACAATCATGGGCTCTCCTAGAGGATCTTGCTCTTTATGACAACGAAAGTTGGAGTGATCCCCGTGATTTGAATAAAACGGTCAAGGCAATATCTTTGCCTTCGAACAATTCAAGCACTTCTGACCGTAGGATCATAGAACTTGAAGACCAAGTCAAGTTTCTCATGAAATCCTACGAGGCTCCTAAACCTTCAAGCCAAGTGAACAAAATCACTTCTTCACGTGAATTATGTAGTGGTCCCCACGACACTCGTGATTGCATGGAACTCCCCGAACAAGCTTTTGTGGACTACGCATCCTCGCGTACCGACGGAGCGGGAGACAAGTGGTACACTTTCAAACCCGAGCCAAACCATTATGGTGATACATACAACCCCTCATGGAAAAATCACCCGAACCTTAGGTGGAAACAAAACCAAAACTCGCAACAAACCAATTCTTCCAACCCACCTAATCGTTTCCAATCAAGCGGTTCCAACTCGAACCGTACTTTCAACAACAATCCTTCCGGCAATGGTAGTACCAATAACTTTGAAGGATTGATGTCTCAATTTATGGCATCTCAAGAAGCTCGTTTAGCCAAGTTTGAAGCCGATTTCAAACAAAAACAAAGCGAGATGACCGATAAGATTGACACCTTGTTGAAAGCCCTCAATGACCGAGAAATGGGAGCACTCCCTAGCAACACGGTCAAGAACCCGAAACTAAATGTCAACGCTATTTCATCGGTTTCGTCCCCTAGTTCTTGTCCACAATATTATTCGGTCAATTCCATGAGCACGTGTTTCAAACAAACCCAAGTCGTTCCAAATGACCAAGAAGTTATGACATCCAAATTGGTCAACAACATAGTTGAAACACCTCCCACTCAAAACCTTGACGAAGAATTCAAGGAGCTCCACCTTGAAAGTCCGGTTGTTGATGAGTTGGATGAAAAGAAGCTCAAGTTAGGCGAAAGAGGGACCGCCTTTGTTCAAAACAAGCTACCTAAGAAATTAGATGATCCGGGCTTATTTGTTCTACCTTGCAAGATCGGTAATTCGGAGGCTTATGACACATTAGCCGATCTTGGTTCAAGCCTTAACCTACTTCCGTTACCTCTCTACACCTCTCTAAAACTAGGAAAACTTGAAGAAACCGAGGTGATAATAGGCTTAGCGGATGGAAGTGTTGCTTACCCGGTTGGAGTAGTTAAGGACGTGTTAGTGCACATTGGAAAACTAACCATTTTAGCCGATTTCCACGTCCTTGATATGGTTAGCGACCCTACATGCCCCTTGTTGATAGGTAGAGGATTTTTGGCGACCGCTAGTGCTATGATTGATTGTAAGGAATCCAAGATAGCGGTAGGAGAAGGAGATACTTGGTCAGTCTATGATGTTAAGAAACATGCCTATGATACTAGTGAGGAACCAACACCACATTGGCTAGAATCAAATAGGAGACCATCTAGATATGGACCTTGGATTGATAGAGACTTCATAGGACCCCAACGCCCATTTTACCTAGAAGAGGACTTTGTTAACCGAACGCATTCGGTGGAGAAACTCTTGGCTAGGGACACCGAATTGGATCCATTTGAAGACCCTCTAGTTTTTAGAAAGATGATTGATTTCCTAGGAGTTCTGCCAATTAACCTAGGAATGAATAAGTGGATTTGTGAGGAAGATGATCATAAGTGGAATTGGGATAAACCACCCAAAGATGGAGATGGGTCATGGCATATTAAGATGACGTTGTATGACCCGGATGGAGAGAAGTTTGAAAAGATATATCGTACTAAGCGAACCAATAGGAAACTTCAATCCAAGCTTAACCCTAAAGACGTCCTCGATGACGAGCTTACTTACATAGGGTAGCGTGACTTTGAGTCTAGCTACAAGACTCGTTAATAAAGAAAAGCGCTTCTTGGGAGGCAACCCAAGCTTTATTTGTTTTATTTGCTTTGTGTGTTTATTTATTTGTTTGTTTGATTTTATTTGTTTCCGTATGTGTGTTTAAGTTTTATTATTATTGATTCATGTTAAAAACTAATTTGTGAAAATGCTTTATTTTGTTTTTAACTTCGTCTTAACTACATATAAAGGTATTTTGCAAAAGTTAAGTGTAAGGGAAATCTAAATCGGTTTATTAGAACACAAATGAACATGAATCGTAATAATAATAAATTAACATACATATTAGTATTTGTTTGAGTCAAATGCTTGTATCGAGTCATAATGATGTTTTGCAGGATTTCCAGGAAGTAAGGTAAAGGTTTTTCTAGAAATTTTCCGGAAACTAAAAATGAAAATTTTTGTCAGGTCATTTCTGACGGCGTCAGGGGTTATAACCTGACGGCGTCAGATTTAATTTCCAGAAATTTTTGGAAGTTTTGTTTTTAAAAAGTTTTTATTAAAATCTCCAACTTATAATCTCCAGGAATCTGCAAAGTTATCATTCCACAAGCATTATATCCTTATATATAGATTTTATCCCGCCGATGTTATGCAGGTTTTCGTGTTTGTTTTCTCAGGTTTAACAGGTTATTTTGGGACAAGGAGATGTTTATGGAATCAAGCTTATGGTGATGCATTAGTCATGGAGCTTCAACATTACTTTGAAAGAAGATTTAACCGTGTTACTTCATTATCCACCGAGCGAATCAGGGGAGTATTTGATTTCATTCTTTTACTTTATGCTTTTACATCTTGTTATTTGAACATTGGGGACAATGTTCATCTTAAGTGTAAGGGGAGGGTAAAAGTACGATTAGAGAATACTATTACGCTTGATTTTTGTTTGTTTAATAGTAGATGTGTAATAAAACTGAGAGAAATACTTGTTAAGGTAATTTTAGTGCCAAATTTAAAATTTTTTACAACATATAGGAGTGAAACTTTGATCTTAATGAGCGTCTCACGGATAGGAGTTATATGACTAGCACAAAAACCGTACCACTAAAAAATTTTCCACCCCCAAATATGTGAGGTTCACCCCTAGAATTGGTAGGAAAAGCATTTATGCTATGATGTGTGTACCGGTAGCACTTAGATTCTAGAACTTGCGTTAGGACCATTCCAAGGCCACAAGTGAGACTACATTCGTGTAGTTAGATTTACTACATGATAAGAGGCATTAGGATTAACCCATTGTTTTACACCTGTGTTTTTGTTATAATTACGTTGGCTACATTGGTCAAGTAATTCTCCACACCCTTTGCGTTGTACTCATTTTTAGTACACGATACCCCTAGTACACCCCTCAGAGCCTATCTTTTCGTTTCGACCTTTAAGCATTTTACTTAAAGGAAGAATTTGTTACACCCCACTAAAATGTACACCCAAATCGCCTTAGCCTACCTTGTATGCACTCATCTTTAGTGCATTATTGTTTCAACATTTGTTTATACCAAAGTTAATTATCTAGTTGATTACATGGTTGCTAAGTCGAGTCATATCCTTGTACATATTGTTTTGGGACGATTGGGACTCATGGGTAAAGTACTAGTGTAATGGAGTAATGGGGAAGAACATCATTTATGACCCCCATATGTGCTAAATATTTTAAAAGTACTCCAAGTTTTTCAATTATCTTAATTCGAGTCATTAGATTAGTATTTGTAAAGTTATGTAAAAATTCAAGTGTAAGGGGAATGCAATGCCCCTATGATGTATTATTTTGGATGGTAGGGTAAAAGTGTATGCAAAAAAAAAAAAATATAAAAAAAAAAAAAAAAAAAAAAAAAAATCGAAAAAAAAAAAAATCAAGAAAAATACAAAAAAAAAAAGGAGAAAAAGAAAAAGTAGAAAAAACATACGGACTACCATCCCGTTTTATTTTATGTTTGTTTTATATTTTTGTTATTTTGTTTCTAGCTTAAGATCGAGTCTAGTCTTGGCTTAGCAACATTGTATAGTACATGTAATTAATCAAGATTTTTAACTCGCCACCAGTAAAATATCCTTTATCCAACAAAACCGTGTTTTCCTTTTCCCTACACCTAACGTTATAACCCATTTAAAAGCCCTCTTTGATAGTTTATCTTAGGTGCTTACGCCTAGTGGAGGAGGTTTTCGATCCTTTCCCAAGCCTATGGTAATCTATTTGCTATGACAGGTAGTGAGAGATATTATCCGTTTTCATTTATGAGATTTATTTTGATGACACTTGAGAGATGTGAGTATCTAAACACTACTTGTGAGGTGCTAGTATGTAATCTCCGTGCTTATTATGATTGAAGTGGAACGATTATTTGTTGTAATTACTTTTATGTTAGCATTAAATGACCCCTAACTTGTATTTTGATTAGAATAAAAGCGCATTTGCTTGAGGACAAGCAAATCTCAAGTGTAAGGGTATTTGATGAAGCGAAAAGTGTACCGCTTTTAAGGGGTCATTTAAGCCTTAAATCATATTTATTTGATCAAATATTGCCCTAAATCGTTCCTTTTGTCATTTTAGGTACTTTTGAGGAGAAATCTGGAAAATGAGGCATTTTGGACGTTTTTGGAGCATTAAAGTGAAGAAAACGACAAAGTCTCAAAAATCGGCTAAAAGTTACTCTTGACGGCGTCACAATTTACTCTGGACGGCGTCATGCTTTGGCAAGAAAAGTTGGACGTGAAATTTACTCATGATAAGCCAGTGAAAATAGCATGTGAATTCTGACGGCGTCACGCTTTAACTTGATCGAGGGCGTCACGGCTTAAATCATAAGGGGACGGCGTCACGTTCATGGTTCGACGGCGTCAAGCCTTGATAAGCCAGAATGGATTTTTGAAGAGCTAAAGAGGGACGGCGTCAAGAAGGTCATCCGGGAACCCTAGAAGCGGCGAGGTGACGGCGTCACACTCCATAAGGTGACGCCGTCAGATCCAAAAATCTATATATAGTTTTCTAATCTTTTGTCATTAAGGAGAGCTTAGTGTGTGGAATTTTGGGATAAAACCCTAGGACGAATTCAGCTTCTTTTTCAAGGCTTTTTGCCTTGAGATCTTCCATGTTTCATTGAAAGATAAGTTATCAATTAATCATTCAATATGTCTATGTGTTGTTTGATTCTATCTTATTCTTGTCTTTTGTTTAACATGTTAGGCTAAATTTATCTTGTGTTTGCTTAGATCTAATGAAACCTAGCTAATTATTATTGGTTGTTAGTGTGTTGTTAGTTGTATTGGATGATTGTTTATCTATGTTAGGCTTAAGAAAACTGGCTAACTTCCTATTCGGTAACTTGCTTGAACGTCTTAAGAAACATGAACCAAATGCGTACTAAAGGTTTTTATGGTTGTATTTAATGCACAAGCGAATTCTAGTGATCCCATGTTAGGAGCTTCCTAGCCGGCTCGACATAGGAGTGAAGTAGGAGCTTGTAGAGTTGGGGAAGTAAGTACGCCACCCCACGAATGGTATTAAGGAATACACCCGTCATCCACGCGACTAATACACACTAATTAACCGGTAAAAGATAGTTAGGGAGTAAGGAAATCTAAGTAAACACATTTCTCTACACATAAGTTTCTCACCACATTTTCATTTTTGTTATTTTATTTTATTTGCATTCGTAGTAAATTGGGTTAGTTGACTAGCAACTAATTCCGCCCACTCTATCAAAACCGAGATTTTACTTGCTTTCATAAAAACTATAAAAATACAAAAAAGAATCTTCCTCAACCCTTAGACCTAATTAGAGTAGCCTTTCATACCTAACGAACACTATTCCCTGTGGAGAACGATCAATCCCCCGTACTTACCACTACACTATACTACATCGGTCAGGTACACTGCCTGGTGGGGTTGTAAGCCTCTTGAGATCCCTCGAGAGGTAAAACCTGTTGTAAGGTTACAAAACCACGCAATCAGGAGCGCCAATTGGTAGAACCGCCAAAGTCACAACAGGTGAGGCATTACTTGAAGCACGAGATAAACAAGGGGACCATAAACGATTGGGTGAGAAACTATCGACGTACTCATCTACCCAACAAGGAGTCCAAGAGGATGGAACCGGATGATGAATCTGACACATTACCCGGAGGGCAATTGTATGAGAGCCTCATAAGACAAAAGTTAGTGGAAAAGCAGGAATTCTACGGGGTCTTCGAAATACCATGCAGCATTGGAAAACTCAAGTATCTGGATGCGGTAGCTGACCAAGGTTCCGACGTAAATTTGATGCCTTTATCCGTTTATGTCCAGTTAACCGACGAACTGCCATCCATCACCCGTACTAAACTCTCCTTTCCAAAACATTCTTATGAGTACCCGTTAGGAATTGCAGAAGATGTGTTGGTCAACGTTGCCGGATTCCTGTATCCGGTCGACTTCATGATTATTGAAAGAAATGATATGAATATGCCAATAATCCTTGGGGCACCCTTTCTCGTTACCACTAGGGCACAAATCGATTACGAAAATAGTACCATCCAAATGAAGAAGGGGAAGAAAACAATAAACTTCCCAACGATCCCACGACATATACGAGATGTTGCTCTACAAAAGAAGATGGAGGCGAACCCCAATATAATCCGTGGTAATGTTCGAGAGAAAATCATTGCATGGGAGGCAAGGATTAAGAATTACAATGAAAATGAGATTAGAGAATGTAAGGGTGGAAATAACGAGTATATTGAGGCTGATGAGCAGACCAATAACCCCGTTGAATTTACAAAAAGGGACTCAGTGCTCCTAAGGCATTCAGAAACAAAAGCACCTACCGATGAACCAAGTCCCTGGTGGTACGGACCATTCACAATTAAAAGTCTACACCAAGATGGGGTAGTAAGCTTGACCAGCAAGGGAGGAGGTGAAGTGACTGCGAATGTCGAGCGATTGAGACACCACCACCCTGATAACAAGGATTATATCTATCAGGGATACGTCATTATGAATGATGGAATCACGTAATGTACGTGACTTTGAGTCTAGCTACAAGACTCGTTAATAAAGAAAAGCGCTTCTTGGGAGGCAACCCAAGCTTTATTTGCTTTGTATGTTTATTTAGTTGTTTGTTTGATTTTATTTGCTTCCGTATGTGTGTTTAATTTTTATTTTTATTGATTCATGTTCGAAACTAAATTGTGAAAATGCTTTATCTTGTTTTTAACTTCGTCTTAACTACATATAAAGGTATTTTGCAAAAGTTAAGTGTAAGGGAATTCCAAATCGGTTTATTAGAACAAATGAACATGAATCATAACAATATTAAATTAACATACATATTAGTATTTGTTTGAGTCAAATGCTTGTATCGAGTCATAATGATATTTTGCAAGATTTCCAGGAAGTAAGGTATAGGTTTTTCCAGAAATTTTCTGGAAACTTAACATGAGAATTCTGTCAGATCATTTTTGACGGCATCAGGCCTTACAACCTGACGGCGTCAGGTTTTAATTTTCTGAAATTTTTGAAAGTTTTGTTTTCAAAAAAGTTGTTATTAAATCTATAACTTATAAACTCCAGGAATCTGCAAAATAATCATTCCACAAGCATTATATCCTTATATAGATTTATCCCGCCGATGTTATGCAGGTTTTCGTGTTTGTTTTCTCAGGTTTAACAGGTTATTTTGGACAAGGAGATGTATGTGGAATCTAGCTTTTGGCGATGCTTTAGTCTTGGAGCTTCTACATTCTCTTGGAAGAAGATCTAACCATGTTACCTCTTTATCCACCGAACGAATCAGGGGAGTATTTGATTTCATTCGTTTACCTTATTTACTTTTACATCTTGTTATTTGAACATTGGGGACAATGTTCATCTTAAGTGTAAGGGGGGGGGGGGTTAAAGTACGATACTTTAGAGAATGCAAGTGCACTTGATTTTTGTTTGTTTAATAGTAGATGTGTAATAAAACTGAGAGAAATACCTGTTAAGGCAATTTTAGTGCCAAATTTAAATTTTTTTACAACATATAGGAGTGAAACTTTGATCTTAATGAGCGTCTCACGGATAGGAGTTATATGACTAGCACAAAACCATACCACTAAAAAATTTTCCACCCCCAAATATGTGAGGTTCGCCCCTAGAATTGGTAGGAAAAGCATTCATGCTATGATGTGTGTACCGGTAGCACTTAGATTCTAGAACTTGCGTTAGGACCATTCCGAGGCCACAAGTGAGACTACATTCGTGTAGTTAGATTTACTACATGATAAGAGGCTTTAGGATTAACCCATTGTTTTACACCTGTGTTTTAGTTATAATTACGTTGGCTACATTGGTCAAGTAATTCTCCCACACCCTTTGCGTTGTACTCATTTTTAGTACATGATACCCCTAGTACACCCCTCAGAGCCTATCTTTTCGTTTCTAACTTTAAGCATTTTACTTAAAGTAAGAATTTGTTTACACCCCACTTAAATGTACACCCAAATCGCCTTAGCCTACCTTGTATGCACTCATTTTTAGTGCATTATTGTGACAACATTTGTTTAAACCCTTAGTTAATTATCTAATTGATTACATGGTTGCTAAGTCGAGTCATATCCTTGTACATATTGTTTTGGGACGATTGGGACTCATGGGTAAAGTACTAGTGTAATGGAGTAATGGGGAAGAACAACATTATTACCCCCATATGTGCTAAATATTTTAAAAAGTACTCCAAGTGTGTCGATTATCTTAATTCGGGTCATTAGAATAGTTATTTGTGAAGTTATGTAAAAGTTCAAGTGTAAGGGGAATGCAACGCCCCTATGAGGTATTATTTTGGATGGTAGGGCAAGAGTGTATGCAAAAAAAAAAAAAAAAAAAAAAAAAAAAAAAAAAAAAAAAAAAGTAGAAAAAAAAACATACGGACTACCATCCCGTTTCATTTTATGTTTATTTTATGTTTTTGTTATTTTGTTTTTAGCTTAAGTCGAGTCTAGTCTTGGCTTAGCAACGCCATATTGTACATGTAATTAATCAAGATCTTTAACTCGCCACCAGTAAAATATCCTTTATCCAACAAAACCGTGTTTATCATATCCCTACACCTCACGTTATAACCCATGTAAAAGCCCTCTTTGATAGTTTATCTTAGGTGCTTACGCCTAGTGGAGAAGTTTTTCGATCCTTTCCCAAGCCTATGGTAATCTATTTGCTATGACAGGTAGTGAGAGATATTATCCGTTTTCATTTATGAGATATACTTTTATGACACCTGAGAGATGTGAGTATCTAAACACTACTTGTGAGGTGCTAGTTTGTAATCTCCATGCTTATTATGATTAAAGTGGAACGACTATTTGTTGTAATTACTTTTATATTAGCGTTAAATGACCCCTAACTTGTATTTTGATTAGAATAAAAGCGCATTTGCTTGAGGACAAGCAAATCTCAAGTGTAAGGGTATTTGATGAAGCGAAAAGTGTACCGCTTTTAGGGGGTCATTTAAGCCCTAAATCGTATTTATTTGATCAAATATTGCCCTAAATCGTTTCTTTTGTCATTTTAGGTACTTTGGAGAAGAAATCTGGAAAAGGAAGCATTTTGGACCTTTTTGGAGCATAAAAGTGAAGAAAACGACAAAGTCTCCAAAGCTGCTGGAAAAGTACACTTGACGGCGTCAAGGATTGCTCCTGACGGCGTCATGGCTTGGCAAAAGAGGTGGATATGACAAAATACACGTGACGCGCCAGAGAGTTTTGCAAATGGAAGTCTGACGGCGTCACCCTTTAAGGTGATCAAGGCCATCATGGTTTAAGTTAAAGAGAGACGGCGTCAAGCACATTTCTGACGGCGTCAACCCTTGATAGGCCAGAGCGGATTTTGGAGGATTAAAAAGGGACGGCGTCAGGAAGACCATCCGGGAACCCTAGCCACGGCGAGGTGACGGCGTCACCTCCTACAACGTGACGCCGTCAGCCACTAAACTCTATATATAGTTTTGCAATTTTTATTCATTGTGTGCAACTTTGTGAGGAGAAACCCTAAGACGAATTTTCTGCCATTTTTAAGGGTTTTATACCCTTGGATCTCCCATGTTTAATTGAAGATAAGTAATCATTTAATCATTCAATATGTCTATGTGTTGTTTGATTATATCTTGTTCTTGTCTTTTAATTAACATGCTAGGCTAGATTTATCTTGTGTTTGCTTAGATCTAATGAAACCTAACTATTGATTATTGGTTATTAGTGTGTTATTAATTGTATTAGATGATTGTTTATCGATGTTAGGCTTAAGAAAACTGGCTAACCTCCTATACGGTAACTTGCTTGAACGTCTTAAGAAACATGAACCAATGCGTACTAAGGTTTTTATGGTTGTATTTAATGCATGAGCGAATTCTAGTGATCCCATGTTAGGAGCTTCTTAGCCGGCTCGACATAGGAGTGAAGTAGGAGCTTGTAGAGTTGGGGAAGTACGTACGCCACCCCACAATTGGTATTAAGGAATACACCCGTCATCCACACAATTAATACACACTAATCAACCGGTAAAAGATAGTTAGGGAGTAAGGAAATCTAAGTAAACACATTTCTCCCCATATAAGTTTCACAACCTTTTCATTTTCAGTTATTTTATTTTATTTGCATTTGTAGTCATTTGGGTTAGTTGACTAGCAACTAATTCCGCCCACTCTTTCAAACCCGAGATTTTACTTGCTTTCATAAAATATAAAAATACAAAAAGAACCTTCCCTCACCCCTAGACCTATTAGAGTAGTTTTTCAATCCTAACGACACTATTCCCCTAGAGAACGATCAATCCCCCGGTACTTGCCACTACACTATACTACATCGGTCAGGTACACTGCCTGGTGGGGATTGCAAGCCTCTTGAGATCCCTCGAGAGGTAAAACCTGTTGTAAGGTCGCAAAACCACGCATCATGTTTCTTTAAATTTTGTTTTTTACTTTAATGCAATTCCAGTAAATGGTGTGTTTGAGATAGACATGGAAAATCATGTATCCAATGAAAATAATTCCATGTATAGCATTGACAATAAGAAAATCAAGTCGAACTTGGATTCTTCTTATTTATGGCACTTTCGTCTTGCTCATATAGGCAATAAACGCATGGAAAGGCTGCAACACGATGGGCTTTTGCAAAATATCAATGATGATTCATTTGATAAATGCGAATCTTGCATATCTGGGAAGATGACAAAGAAACCTTTTCATAGCAATATGGAAAAGGCTTCGGATCTACTTGGATTGATACACACGGATGTGTGTGGTCCACTTAGACATGTGTCAAAACGCGGTGCTACCTACTTCCTAACCTTCACGGATGACTATAGTCGTTATGGTTGTGTTTATTTACTTAAACATAAACATGAAGTCTTTGAGACATTCAAGGTTTTTAAAAGTGAAGTAGAATTACAACTCGGTAAGAATATTAAGGCTCTTCGATCCGATCGTGGTGGTGAATATTTAAGCCAAGAGTTTAAAGATTATCTAGCTAAGTGTGGCATTGTCCAGCAACTCACATCTCCTTATACTCCACAACAAAATGGTGTATCTGAAAGGAGAAATCGTACATTGCTTGATATGGTACGATCTATGTTTAATCTTACAACTCTTCCCTTATCCTTTTGGGACTATGCTCTTGAAAGTGTTGTTCGCATATTAAATATGGTTCCAACTGAGAAGGTTGATAAGACTCCACATGAATTATGGACTGGAAAAGCTCCCAACTTGTCTTACTTAAAGGTCTGGGGTTGTGAGGCGTTTGTTAAACGTGACTCACCGGATAAACTCCAACAAAGATCTGTTAAGTGTATCTTCATAGGATACCCTAAGGAAACAAGGGGTTACTACTTTTACTTGCCACCAGAAAATAAAGTCATTGTGGCTAGGTATGATGAATTCCTTAAGGAGAGTTTCTTGTCTCAAGAATTCAGTGGGAGAGTATATGATCTTGAAAATGATCAAGAAGATACGTCACCTTCTGAAAACACTAACGTACTTCCTGTGGAACCTGAAAGTTTAGGTCCTCCACCTGAAGTTGAAGTGGTGCCCATCCGCAGATCTTCAAGATATGTAAAAGCTCCTGAACGTCTATGTTTAAACGTAGAGTGTGAGGAAACTATACTAGGGGATCTTGATGAGCCAACTAGTTATAGGGCTGCCATTAATAGTCCTGAGAAGGATAAATGGCAGGTTGCTATGGATGGGGAAATGCAATCCATGAAAGACAATAAAGTCTGGATTGAAGTAGACCTTCCTCCCAATGCTAAGGTAGTTGGGAGTAAGTGGCTCTTCAAAAAGAAAACGGACATGGATGGCAATGTACACATCTACAAAGCTCGTTTGGTGGCTAAAGGCTTTACCCAAACATACGGCGTTGACTATGAGGAGACCTTTTCTCCTGTAGCTGACATTAGAGCTATTAGGATTCTTATAGCCATAGCAGCCTACTATGACTATGAGATATGGCAGATGGATGTCAAAACCGCCTTCCTGAATGGTCGCCTAGATGAAGATATCTACATGGCGCAACCTGAGGGGTTTGTGAATCCACAATTTCCTGAGCGTGTATGCAAGCTTCAAAGATCCATTTATGGATTGAAGCAAGCATCAAGGCAATGGAATAAAAAATTTGATGAGGAAATCAAGAAGTTTGTATTTACTCAAAATTTCGATGAGCCATGTGTATACCACAAAGTTAGTGGGAGTAACACTACTTTTCTTATCCTATATGTCGATGACATATTAATCATCGGAAATCATATACCTAGTCTTAATGAAGTTAAGACTTATCTGAGTAATTATTTTTCCATGAAGGATTTAGGAGAAGCAGCTTACATTCTTGGAATCAAGATCTATAAAAACAGATCTAACTGGTTAATTGGATTAAGCCAAAGTGCTTACATGGATAAAATATTGAAGAGATTCAATATGCAAAATTCCAAGAAGGGATATTTGCCCATGCAAGTAGAACATGGCTTAAGTAGCGAACTGTGTGCTTCTACACCTGAAGAGGTGGCATACATGAAGAAAGTTCCATATGCTTCGGCAGTAGGATCTATCATGTATGCAGTAAGATGCACAAGGCCAGATGTGGCGTTCGCATAAAATTTGACCAGTCGTTACCAGCAGAATCCAGGGAAAGATCACTGGCATGCTGTTAAGAACATTCATAAGTATTTAAGGAATACTAAAGATATGTTTCTTGTGTTCGGGGGAAATCCAGATGCAGAACTGAATGTTACAGTTTACTGCGATGCGTCCTTTCAAACTGATAAAGATGATACGAAGTCTCAGACGGGTTACGTTTTTATCATGAATGGAGGAGCAGTAGACTGGAAGAGTAAGAAGCAGAGTACAACGGCGATGTCTGCTACAAAAGCTGAGTATATTGCTGCATCAGAAGCTGCAATGGAAGCTGTTTGGATAAGGAAATTCATTTCGGATCTTGGAGTGATGCCATCAATTGAATTGCCTATCAATGTGTATTGCGACAACTCTGCCGCAATCACACTCGCCAATGAACCTGGAGTTATGAAAGGCGCCAGACACTTTCAAAGAAGATATCACTATGTTCGAGAACAAGTCGAACAAGGAGTGATGCCATCAATTGAATTGCCTATCAATGTTTATTGCGACAACTCTGCCGCAATCACACTCGCCAATGAACCTGGAGTTATGAAAGGCGCCAGACACTTTCAAAGAAGATATCACTATGTTCGAGAACAAGTCGAACAAGGAGAGATCAATGTACTCAAAGTTCACACAGATGACAATCTGGCTGATCCTTTCACGAAGGCATTACCCAAGGAAACGTATACTCGACATGCTGAGGGTATTGGTCTTCGTTTAGCCGATAGTTTCATGTAAATCTGTGATTAGTATTTGGATAAGGGACATGTAAACGATTATTATTTTAATGAAATAAAGTGCGGATAACGTTTATTCACATTTTTAATATTTGTGTCATATATTTGCATGTTTAAATCCGTGAATAATTAATTTATTCTAAATAGTCCGTTGTCGATCAATAATATGGGAATATTATTGAACTAAGACAAATGTGAGGATTGGTAGAATGTACTGTAAGGTTGAGATACCAATATCACATGATATTCAATATTGGATAAATTGAATATAGGACTTATCCCAACTACATGATTATACTTTATGGATCTTCGTCATTAAGTAAATCATGAATATTTATCCTCAGACTTGAGATACCAGGTAATTGCCGAGGATGTAGCTCATTTTCTGTAAGATAGTCTAACGCTATCCGTAACTGGTGGTTATAAGGGCAATTTTCAGAGGTGATGTGAAATTTGAGGGTTACGCTCGTAGTCAAGAAAGGATTTGTTCCTTCAACTTTGTGTTGAAGTTTAATACTGCTTGGCCACTCGTAGGGTTGACAAGATGTTTGCGTGCGCACGCCCAAAGGCTATCTGAAATACGTTCAGATGATTTGGTAATCTTGATCAATTATGTATAAACGAGAAACTAATTGTTAATTATGGAATGATTGAAATCCATATCCAAATTAACGTGGTATTAGTAACAAAAGGATAAGTATGATGATAATATCATCACGTGGTTTTTCCAGGAAAACCATACTCGGATCGAACTGGGGGCATTGGGAAGGTTAAGCTAGACTAACCCATGTCATTACTTTATTAATGAATATCCAAGTGGGAGCTGTTAGAGTTTATGGATAATAATTAATATTAGTATGACCGGTTTCGAACCCGAGACTTCGGGATTGCACACAATACGTAAGAGTCTCAATGGTTTGAATAATTAAATATAGTTTTATGATTTATTTATTCATTTCACTAACAAACACTTAACGGTCGTTAGTATTTAACGGAGTTTGTTTAACGGACGTTAAATATTAACTACAAGGACTAGAGATGAAAATAGGGATCAAGAAGGATCTAGAAACCTTCCTAATCCCTATAGGCGGCCGAACCCTCCCCCAGGGTTTAGTTTGGTCGATTCTTGGAGTGGGGAACAAGAAACCGAGTGCCTATAAATACAATCCCATTGTGTTCATTAATCCCTAATCTTGTTCCAAGTAAAACCCTAATTCTCTTCTCCTTTTCCTCCATTGTGGCCGATCGAAAATCATCCCCTATCACCTAGGGATTTTCGATTTTGCTTCAACACAAGTTGGGGTTTTGTTTGTGAATTAAGAACCTAGCTTTTCCCATTGAAACGCTAGTATTACGTGTGTACAAGAACGAAGAACAAGTTTACTTTAACTTGTGTAATTTCCCCATTCGACTAGCTTGTTAGGTCGATCCATTCCAAACCCAATTTAGGGTTTATATATTGTTCTTGGTGATCACGTGATTCCTTGTTCTTGCTAGGAATCAAAAGGTACGCATCTATTTAATCTTTAGTTAATTATTTACATGTTATTGTAGATCCTACATCCGCTGTGCAATATGCTTTGATGGTCATGTCATGTTTATTAGTTTATAGTTTTATGATTCTAATATTCCAACAATTTATGTCGTTTAATTTTTGCCAGTAACGAAATTGCACTCGGAAGTTCCTTATAATGATGATGTCTGCACTTTTAGAATGGTAGGGACAGTGCCTGGGCAAACCTCAAGGACAGTTTTTCCAATTTACTCTATTAAGAACGTGACGGATGATATGCATTTAAGGTTTGTTTGGATTGGGTTTATTAAAGCTTGTGATAGAGTTTTTAAAACAAGCTAGCTTATAGAATTGGCTTTGTTTGTAACACGTGCTTATAAAAACTTTTATAAGCCGTAAGGCTCTATAAGCCAAAGTCAATTGAAAGAAGTTTTAAAAATTAGTACGCATATAACTAGTCAATTTACTTAAATATAGTTTAAAATATAATGGATTAATACAAAAACGTTGAAATATATGAGAATTTAAGTTGATATATTTTTATGTTGTCTACGTAAGGTATGTAAAAAGTGATTACGAATGGATTGAGATGGTTATGTTGTTTGGTTTCCCGTTAAGAACGATAATGACCTCAAGATAAGGTTGAGAATCTAACGTTGGGGTAACACTTAAACAAACCTAGTGTGTGTATTCATTGTATGTGAATAATTGTGTGAAATTATGAAGAAAAATGTGATCCTTTTTTCTTGTGTGTGATACATCTCTATTTATAAAAAGGTATCAAGAGTTTTGGGATAAACACTTATGATTGATCAACAGTTGTGGACAGGTTACGCGTTAATCATTGAATAGGCTGACAAGGATGCCAGGTGACATTCCTTCCTTGAACTAGTACGGTTCGTACTTAACATGCTTGCTTCATGTTATGGTTGTGTATCTCCAACTGTCACGCGTCATGTACCGTATCCTAGCCGTTAGGTGACAGTTGGGTGACAATTTTCTAGGCGTGTGCATACGTGGCCCGAGAGATCTTCCGAAACCATTGCGACCTCGGATTGTTTGTGTATTGGACTAGGCTTATCCTAGTCTTGATAATGGGCCCATTTTGGCATGCATTTAGTGGGCTTGAGCCACTGATATTCACATGCTATCAAATTCCCATAGTATAGTATTATATTATGGGCTAATGATATGATATTGGACAAAGATTATCATGTCATCCCTATTTGCTTCCAGGCTAGACCTAGCTTGTAATTAATGCAGATGCAAGTTGCACCACGTGCGTTACATTGAGCAGCATAAGGGTGAACCAACATTAAGGGGGTGCTGGGTTGGGGGTAAAGGGGGTGGGTAATGGGAAAAGAAATGAATAATGATGCTTGGTATGGAGGGGGTAATATAATGATTACCCAGTACTGGGTAATCAACCATTATAAAGTAAATTGGGGGGGGGGGTAAGGTAATGATTACCCACCATCACCCATTCCTTTGTATTCTCTTACCATTTCCTTTTCCATTTGCATTCCCCTCTACTGAACCAAGCGGGCCCTAAATGTTTGTGTGGGAAATGTAAAGAGAATCATTTGAAATGATGTGAATTTGGTCAACTTGGCGCTTAGGCGGCGTGCAGACACGTCCCTTCGACTATACTCGACGTCACTGTACGCGCGTCTCCTAAGGTGCGTATGTCACGTGCGTAACAGGATCTGTTGGCCTAGTAGGACGTTGCCACTTGTACATCCTACTAATATACGGAGTAATTTTTTGCGACTATAAACAAGAGTAGGGTAATGATAAGTTACTTTATAACTATACAACTTACACACTTGCCCAAATTTATGCATAGAAGATTAATGATGGATTGTTTGTTGTGAATAATAAAGAGATTTATGGAAGAATATATTGGTGTCACGTTTGCTTTCATTAGGGTGGAGGGAGTCATCCCCTCCAACCCTCTCAAAATTTAACCAATCAAATTCCTCCACCTCATTTCAACCCTCAACCCTCAATCAAACTTTTTTTACTGGCAACCAGTAACACCCCCAAATTTGATTTGTGGCAGCGGAAGATTTATTTGGGTGTTACTGTGAGGATCGGATGTGAAATCATAGAAAAACAGCCTAGGATGGCATTTTTAATTTACATAGGTCCATAATACAAATTCAGTTATAAAACATTACATCAGAGTACTAAGGTTTCTTTAAAGAAACATTATTTTAACTGAATTACGATTTATTTTACACCATTTATTGAAGATAGAGTATGCCTGCTCCATGCCTTGCCGTGCTCCTTTAGTTCCCTGAGATACATGCTTAAAAGTCAACATAATGTTGAGTGAAATCATGGAGTTTGTAGTTTAAATATCAGTTCAATCACAAGTAAGATTGTATTGGAGATACAATCAGTTTAAAAGATTGATATTGCAGTTCATATATTGCCCTAAGTCTCATGACACGCAAACGTTAACAAAGTACCGCCTAAACGGAGGTGCCCACCAAATTAATGATGAGAATTTGCCCTCGTGTAATAGGTGATTTTGCCAATTCCTATTTCTCTCAAATATAATGCATCGCGACTAATACGACTAGCAAAAAGCATTCCGTCACAGTATTAGTGGGATAGGTCGTCAACCTCTAATAGATCTATTCATTATATTCGCGTTCACCGCAGTGATTAATGGCTCATGATAAAGGGTCTTATGGCAATATGGTGTACTTAGGCATATATCAAGTCAGGTAGCATACAGAAAAATACTTGTGATTTAGTTATAGCATGTATCCCCCTCACGGAGTTTAAAAAGTATAAAGAGTTTAAAAAGTGAGGCCATGACTCACTTTATGCGTTCCTGGTGATGGTAAGAATAACTCAGAGGTGATTATAACAACTTTGATATAGAACCTGGTAAATATATATAAATACTGAGAATCTGACTAATTCCTAGTGTGTATGAGTATGAGTGGTGGATGATGATTATTTAACGATCTAATGAAGATGTTATATGCTTATGATGCTCGTACTCTCGTAAGATCATAGTTTCAACAAGTAAATAAAATATTACTATGAAATATTTCTATCGCTATTAACTAATATGTAAATATAATGCAAATGTGCATATAAAGTAAAGATAAGGTGCAAAGATGAAAAATAAGATGAGAATGACAAGTTATAATAGTTGTTCCTTGGTCTTTCCAGATTTTTCATTTTCTACCCTAACCGTGGTTCGCGTTACGTCGTTAGTCCCTATTCAGTCTGTAGTCCAATATCAGTCCAATACTTGTCCAATAGTCCATATAAAGCTTGAAGTTCAATAATATGTCAATTTCAGTCCTTTACAACTGTTTTCACAGCTTCAGTCCCTTGGTTTCCAGGTTTGGCAGTTTTAGTCCTTTTCGGTTAAGTCGCGTTACATTGTTAGTCCTTTTTACATAAAAATGATGGGAAAAATATTCTGAAAATTTTTATAACTTTATTAAGTTTATTTTAACTTATTTCAATTTATTATTTCAGATAATAAATCATTTTTTGCATTAATGGGCCATGTAACGATTTGTAATATAGCCCGTTAAGAGTTTTAGAGGCGAGGGCGGGAAAATAGTTGTGGGCTTGGATTTAGGCTATTTTTAGGATTCCAAAAATATATCGTATGGGCCTGTTGGACCTGATTATCAAAAATTCTTGTTGGGCTTGGTTTTTGGCCCAAACCGAAGGTTATGTAATTTTTCTGAAAATAATTGTTTTGCTAACTCCTAACGAGGATCGATCAAAATGGATCATTTTGGGCGTGATAACAATCCTATGGGGTCGAAGTTAGAACATGAAAAACATAGTTTGCTAGCTTGTCATTCGAGTGATATAAAAACATAGATATGTTATATACGAAGTTTCGAAAATATAATTAAAGTTTTTGGGCTAGTCGAATGGAGAAATTTTGTGAAAAGTACTATAAAACTTTCTAAGTGTTTACGCCATTCGAGTGACATTAAGAAGGGATTAATTTGAGTGTCGATATGAGGTTATGGGAGGGATCTTAGAGAACGAAAAATATTGTTTCTCAAGTGTATAGTTGAGTTGGGTGAAAATATATGGATGCTACGTTTGTGGATTTCGAAGTAAGCATGCCTCTAGTTGGTTAGGTCGAAAGGGTCTTTTTAGTTAAAATACTTAGTTAGGTTTTCTTTTGTCCTTTACATATTCCGATCGAGTAAGGGTTACAATAGTTCATTTTTAAGGTCGAAACATGAGCTTGTTCGAAAGTTGTCTAAATGAAAAGGGTCGATAGTTGCGTGGTATGTTAAGTCGTGTATCGTCGAATATGGTCATTACATTACTTGGTGAGATACGAGGTTATTTTTGGGGTCACCTAGGAGCTGTTTTTATTCACATGATTTCGTAGCATGTTTTATCTTGTATTTATTTTACTAATAGCGTAGCACATAAGAGTTTTCAAGGAACAACTTCTTACATGTTCGAGTAGGTTAATACGTATAGTTTATTGTTAAGTTGTCATGTTTGATCTAATGTTTATCAATTTAATGCATGTCATGCTAATGTGTAAATGTGAGAAGGGTTGTGACTGTGTGATATATAGGAAGTAAAATGGATACAGTTCGAGTGTAGAATGGAGTGTGCATGCATGCAAGTGAGTATGAAGTACATCTTAAAAGAGAATGAGGAACTTACAACACCTTCGAGAAAGGTGGTGAAGACTTATGGCTTGTCGAAACGAAACACGAAATGAACAACCTACTTGCTTTGGGCGTCCTACTCTTACACCGGTTAGGTTCCCTGGTCGAACAAGGGTAGTTTTTAAATGAAGGTATGGTGATAGTGAAATAAGGGTGAAGGTGGTTGTGGGGTTCGAATGAAATACAAAGAAGGAACAATGAGTTGAAATGGTTATTATGTGACTTGAGTGGATTGGTTTTGTTTCCACATACACGACAGAAAGGTCTTTGTAGTGTTTAAGGAATATGTTGATTTTGATGGATGGTGATAGGTGATAAAGAAAAACAGTGAGGTTCGGCTGAAGTTACAAGGGCGGAGTACACCATTTACCAACTGAGTTCGAATTTCATTTTCACAGGTTTCTGCTTTGCTTGATTGTTTTTCTGAGTTTCGACTAAAGTGGCTGGTCTTTTGAGGAGATTAGTGAGGGTGAAAGGAAGGAGAATGAGAGTAGTATGATGGTAGGTTGTTTTATAGAAGAAGATGTATACACGTATGGAAGTTTTGAAATGTGGAGATTTAATTATACACGTTATATACATATGTTGCATGAAGGAGAATAGCACACGCATGGTTTATTGCATCTGGTTGTACTCGATTGTATATATATATAGGGAAAATAAAATATCATGCTACACGTTAGGACATTAGTTGTATGAATAAAAATGATACACGTTCAAACACAAGTTGGTTGTTAAATTTTATGGTATCACAATTATACATGTCATTGATTATAGCATTTATTGCTACATGTACATATTTAGGATTTGAAAGTAGTAACATGTTATGGCAAATCAAATTACACGTATATGTATTGCATGGAGTAATTTAGGTGGCAAATTTTAAGACAAGTGTTTATTAGTTTAAGATATAGTTTGATCCCGGTAATTACTAACGTTAAGTCCTTATGTTACGAAACTTAAGATCAGGTAACGTAAAAATATATCGTTTATAAAAATATCAAAGTTTATTAATATATTCCAACTAAAATATTAGACATGTGATAATTTTAACGGAGAGCGTATACGTTAATAAAATTTAATAGGTTTGAGTATTCATATTGCGTAAAGAGTTTAATGTAAAATATAAAATAATAAAGTGAAAATAGTTCATATAAAATATGTAGGCTTATCCAAATCTTATGTTGGTCGTGAGTATAGTATATTAAAGAAAAATTTAAATTTCTCCATAAAAATGGGCTTTGTTAAATGATAAGTCAAATGTATTATTAATTAACAAAGATTATCATGACAGATTTTTGTAGGATCTTACAGTATCTACCCCTCAATTTTGAACTTCGTCCCGAAGTTCAGTCCGTGATAGGTATTTGGAAAATGTGGTGTTCTGAGGTAAGAGTTCATGGAAGATGTTGTCGAAGGATTTCTTATTTGACTAACAAAAGAGAGATTTCATCTAAATTTATTAGTACTAGACTAAATAAATTCGAATGTTTGGTAGACAGTTTAAAATATGGTTTACGAATAGTGAAAGTAATGGCCGAGAGTAGAAAGTATTTAACACTTAATGTTTTGTGTTCCAATGGTCGAGACTAGGGGATTTTTAGTGGTAGTGATTTAAAATTTAATGATCGTGAATAGTAAAATAACGGGTATTTTCTCCACTTATATTTCTTCTTTAAATTCTATCCACTCTCTTTCCCCTTTTTCACTTTTTCGCTCCGCTCCTTTCCATCCATTTTCATCCCTTATTCAACTTCATCTTTTTCAAAAAGTTTACCATGCCGCCGATCGTCATCTTTGCCGCTACCGTATACATTGTTTTCGTCGCCACTTATTTAGCTTTCTTCCCTGATGAAAACTCCGACTACTACATCGCATCGTTGGCGTTCGTCGTACCCCTCACGATTTTAGCGATCAATGTGGATAAGATTTTGGGGTGAGGATCTCGGCTAGTGTAGTTAAAATGTAGTTTTGTTGTTTGTCGATGTAACCTTTAAGGATTGTGAAATAAAATCTCGTTTATGTTTAGTTATAAATCTCGGCATAACTTTTCCTATTTTGTTATGTTTATAATGCAGAATAATTAAGGTGCTTCATCCTATGGTGGCTCTTGCTATCGTTGGGTTGGTGGGGGTTATTGTTTCTATGGTGGGTCAACCGATTGAAGATTGTATGCCTTATATTGTGTTTATTGTGCTGTTAGCACTTCCGATGTTAATCATTTCGCTATGTATTAACTTCCGTGGTTTCAAATAAAATTTATGTTATTTGTGTTTTCCATAGATTGTTGTGAATTCCTATAGTTTCTAGTTTCGTATTGTTCTCGATTTCGTTTAATGGAGCAGTGAGTAATGGGTAATGAGTGTAGATCGGACTGAGGTTGCCTAAAAGTGAGGTGTATGAACAAGTTATTTTGTTTCGAGATCTTGTTTTTGGAATGAACATTGTTATTCTATCGTGTTTTGAAAATAAACCTGACTCATAATTTTTGAGAATCACAATTTACGGGGTAACCTATTCGTTATACAAAGAGTTTGTAATAATAATTTTTAACCATGATGGTTTCGGATGAGGACTTGCTAAATGTAAAAATGGTTGTTGAACTTTAGTTTTTGTAAAGAAAAGCTTGTTAGATAAAGTCTTAAGTGATAACACAAAATTAGTTTGCTTTATATATATAATAAACCGTGTCTTACGGTGGTAGCGTGTTTGAATTTATTTTTCAAAGTATCCAAGTTATTAGTTAAGTATGGGGAAATTAATATGTTATAAAATGAGATGTGTTGTAGTAAAAAAAATCATTTTGTTTCTTAGGATTATTAATCGTTGTTGGGCAAAAGATGGACACGAAAGTTGGTTTGTTTTGGTTGTAGTTGAGTCCACAAAGATGAAATATGACTAAATAATTAGATGGGGTTTCATTTGAGTTTGCTGAGGTTGTTAGGAACTTAAATTAAACAAAGTATTTTGGGCAATATATGATTTTTGTTGAGACCATTTTAGCATATGATAGTCGGGGCTGAGCTTTGATTGTCACATGCTCGAGTATTGGAAAAGATTTGTTACACATGATTTATTGGTAAGTGTCTAATTGAGACGTATGAAAATATTGGTAGGTTGTGATGTGAATGATCCAAAGTAAACGGGTATGAGTCGATTAGATTAGAAATAAATCTCAAGTTCTTAAGTTGAATTCGAGTATTAATGATAAACAAGGGTGCGTTGGATTGTTGTTAGCAATGGGTCGAGGATAAATGTTTCAAGGATAATTTTTAGTTTGGCGATTGTTGAACAAATGTTTCATGATGTATTTGGTTACTAGATAGTTTCGAGATTATCGAAATTTCGTATAATGCCTAAGAGTTTCGAGAGGACGTTAGGAGATTCACAATTTCCTAGAGGGTGTGTAGTCAAATTGTATGAAAAGTGTTATTTGTATGTGGCGTGTTCAGGATTTTTAAATCATAGTGGGGTGTGTTTAACGCGATTTGTTTCTGCCTCTTGCGTTGAATTGCGAAAACCAAAGTAAATATTTTATTTACCATGTATCTCAGAGCTAGTTGCTAGTTTTACTAGACATAGATTTTGAAAGTTTTACCGTTTGAATACAAACAATTATATTTCTTAATTGAAAGATATTTTTCAACCCTTATAAATACCATTGGCATGGTTGGGTTACTTATACACACACAATCAATGGCTTGTAAGCTACCACATACCGCTGAACAAATTCAACTGTACATCAAAGCAGAAACTGAGGGTAGTGACGTGGATCATCAAAATGCTATTGTGAAGGTCATCCTGCAGTTTGAAGCTACGAAACAATTGAAACGACGACTTAGAGAAAGCTATGCTAAGTGCACAGACATCTCAGATGGTAGGAAGCATGTGATCGACAAGTTTTTGTATGATGAATCTTGTAAGGATGCTGCTGTCATCGAATCGCTGTGGTCTTGTGTTCATCAGATAGATGACCAGATTTCTAACAAGGTTCGTTGGAGTTTGGAAGAGAACGTTGAAGTTGCTAGGGTTGAACATCAACAACAACAACAACAACAACAACAAAAGAATCCATCACCACTACAACAGCAACAACAACCACGACTACAACAAGGTGCATCAAGTTCATCTACACCAAGGGTGGTTGTGCAACAACAACATTTGCCTCATCTGGATCATTTCCAGCCAAGTTTCGAGGAAAATGTGGCAGTTGGTGATGGTGGTTGGACTCCTGCCATGGATTGGGAACTGAGCAGGTTGGAAGCTCAATGGGAAGAAGAGAAGTTGGCGAGCTTTGATCCTTATGATGACGGTTATGATTCCAACAATTCTCAGACTTGGGATCATCCGGACTACCTTTGAAGTTTAGGTTTAGGTTTATGTGATGTTTTAATTCAGTATCGTTTGAAATGTTTAAGTATTTCCGTCAAGTTTCTTTGAATAATATGGTGTTTGAATGTTTATGTTATGAACACAACTTGGAAAAGAACTCATTACTCGGCTAGATTTAGATATTTTACAGAAATCTGTGCGGGTAATCTACTTGTTAAACAAAGAGTTTTGTTGATAACAGATTCTCACATAGAGATATTTGAATGAAGATTCGGTGTATGTAGAGAAAGTTGCTATATTCCGGCTTTTAGGGTATGAGAGATCTTGTTTGTCTTGGTGTGAGAAATAGTTAATGCAAGTGGCTAGAATAGTAAAAGACAGTATTACGATAGGAGTGTTGCTTTGAATTCGTATACTAACACTATGTATCACTATTTAGGGGTTCTAATGAAAGTTATGCTGTGTGTTTGATGAATTTTTATGGTGTATTGGTTTCATACTAGTGTCCTTTACAGATATAAATAAGCCCACTTATTTATAATTCGGTATTTACATAGAGAGGCGTCCCAAACAATGTAAATAAAGAAATATAAACTTATGGTTCGGCGCTTTACAATTTCTTTATTTAGATAAAAGGCATCCCAATCATTCAAATAAAGACATTGCAACCCATCCTGCTTAAGAATTTCTGATTTAATATTCATATTATTCCACAAAATAATTCCTGCGCGGATTTTCCGGAAATACATAAAGATTTATTTCACACGTATCTATAAAGATACGAGTAAGATAATTAAAGATGGTTGATACGTTACTTGAAATAGTTGGTGAGTACATATATATATAACGTTGAGTGTGAAATAGTATAGTGTGTAATGTGTGAAGAATAAACATCAAGCATGTAAAGATTAGTACAAAATAATCTTAATAGGTAATGTATTGAGCACAGCAGTCTGCAGACACGGAAGGCATAAGATGATAAGGTGTAAAATCATTTATTTTGAAAATGTGGTTATAGTTTGATGTTTTAAAACGTTTGATTCTCTATAACCATAGGCTCTGATACCAAACTGTAACACCCCCAAATTTGATTTGTGGCAGCGGAAGATTTATTTGGGTGTTACTGTGAGGATCGAATGTGAAATCATAGAAAAACAGCCTAGGATGGCATTTTTAATTTACATAGGTCCATAATACAAATTCAGTTATAAAACATTACATCAGAGTACTACGGTTTCTTCAAAGAAACATTATTTTAACTGAATTACAACTTATTTTACACCATTTATTGAAGATAGGGTATGCCTGCTCCATGCCTTGCCGTGCTCCTTTAATTCCCTGAGATACATGCTTAAAAGTCAACATAATGTTGAGTGAAATCATGGAGTTTGTAGTTTAAATATCAGTTCAATCACAAGTAAGATTGTATTGGAGATACAATCAGTTTAAAAGATTGATATTGCAGTTCATATATTGCCCTAAGTCTCATGACACGCAAACGTTAACAAAGTACCGCCTAAACGGAGGTGCCCACCAAATTAATGATGAGAATTTGCCCTCGTGTAATAGGTGATTTTGCCAATTCCTATTTCTCTCAAATATAATGCATCGCGACTAATACGACTAGCAAAAAGCATTCCGTCACAGTATTAGTGGGATAGGTCGTCAACCTCTAATAGATCTATTCATTATATTCGCGTTCACCGCAGTGATTAATGGCTCATGATAAAGGGTCTTATGGCAATATGGTGTACTTAGGCATATATCAAGTCAGGTAGCATACAGAAAAATACTTGTGATTTAGTTATAGCATGTATCCCCCTCACGGAGTTTAAAAAGTATAAAGAGTTTAAAAAGTGAGGCCATGACTCACTTTATGCGTTCCTGGTGATGGTAAGAATAACTCAGAGGTGATTATAACAACTTTGATATAGAACCTGGTAAATATATATAAATACTGAGAATCTGACTAATTCCTAGTGTGTATGAGTATGAGTGGTGGATGATGATTATTTAACGATCTAATGAAGATGTTATATGCTTATGATGCTCGTACTCTCGTAAGATCATAGTTTCAACAAGTAAATAAAATATTACTATGAAATATTTCTATCGCTATTAACTAATATGTAAATATAATGCAAATGTGCATATAAAGTAAAGATAAGGTGCAAAGATGAAAAATAAGATGAGAATGACAAGTTATAATAGTTGTTCCTTGGTCTTTCCAGATTTTTCATTTTCTACCCTAACCGTGGTTCGCGTTACGTCGTTAGTCCCTATTCAGTCTGTAGTCCAATATCAGTCCAATACTTGTCCAATAGTCCATATAAAGCTTGAAGTTCAATAATATGTCAATTTCAGTCCTTTACAACTGTTTTCACAGCTTCAGTCCCTTGGTTTCCAGGTTTGGCAGTTTTAGTCCTTTTCGGTTAAGTCGCGTTACATTGTTAGTCCTTTTTACATAAAAATGATGGGAAAAATATTCTGAAAATTTTTATAACTTTATTAAGTTTATTTTAACTTATTTCAATTTATTATTTCAGATAATAAATCATTTTTTGCATTAATGGGCCATGTAACGATTTGTAATATAGCCCGTTAAGAGTTTTAGAGGCGAGGGCGGGAAAATAGTTGTGGGCTTGGATTTAGGCTATTTTTAGGATTCCAAAAATATATCGTATGGGCCTGTTGGACCTGATTATCAAAAATTCTTGTTGGGCTTGGTTTTTGGCCCAAACCGAAGGTTATGTAATTTTTCTGAAAATAATTGTTTTGCTAACTCCTAACGAGGATCGATCAAAATGGATCATTTTGGGCGTGATAACAATCCTATGGGGTCGAAGTTAGAACATGAAAAACATAGTTTGCTAGCTTGTCATTCGAGTGATATAAAAACATAGATATGTTATATACGAAGTTTCGAAAATATAATTAAAGTTTTTGGGCTAGTCGAATGGAGAAATTTTGTGAAAAGTACTATAAAACTTTCTAAGTGTTTACGCCATTCGAGTGACATTAAGAAGGGATTAATTTGAGTGTCGATATGAGGTTATGGGAGGGATCTTAGAGAACGAAAAATATTGTTTCTCAAGTGTATAGTTGAGTTGGGTGAAAATATATGGATGCTACGTTTGTGGATTTCGAAGTAAGCATGCCTCTAGTTGGTTAGGTCGAAAGGGTCTTTTTAGTTAAAATACTTAGTTAGGTTTTCTTTTGTCCTTTACATATTCCGATCGAGTAAGGGTTACAATAGTTCATTTTTAAGGTCGAAACATGAGCTTGTTCGAAAGTTGTCTAAATGAAAAGGGTCGATAGTTGCGTGGTATGTTAAGTCGTGTATCGTCGAATATGGTCATTACATTACTTGGTGAGATACGAGGTTATTTTTGGGGTCACCTAGGAGCTGTTTTTATTCACATGATTTCGTAGCATGTTTTATCTTGTATTTATTTTACTAATAGCGTAGCACATAAGAGTTTTCAAGGAACAACTTCTTACATGTTCGAGTAGGTTAATACGTATAGTTTATTGTTAAGTTGTCATGTTTGATCTAATGTTTATCAATTTAATGCATGTCATGCTAATGTGTAAATGTGAGAAGGGTTGTGACTGTGTGATATATAGGAAGTAAAATGGATACAGTTCGAGTGTAGAATGGAGTGTGCATGCATGCAAGTGAGTATGAAGTACATCTTAAAAGAGAATGAGGAACTTACAACACCTTCGAGAAAGGTGGTGAAGACTTATGGCTTGTCGAAACGAAACACGAAATGAACAACCTACTTGCTTTGGGCGTCCTACTCTTACACCGGTTAGGTTCCCTGGTCGAACAAGGGTAGTTTTTAAATGAAGGTATGGTGATAGTGAAATAAGGGTGAAGGTGGTTGTGGGGTTCGAATGAAATACAAAGAAGGAACAATGAGTTGAAATGGTTATTATGTGACTTGAGTGGATTGGTTTTGTTTCCACATACACGACAGAAAGGTCTTTGTAGTGTTTAAGGAATATGTTGATTTTGATGGATGGTGATAGGTGATAAAGAAAAACAGTGAGGTTCGGCTGAAGTTACAAGGGCGGAGTACACCATTTACCAACTGAGTTCGAATTTCATTTTCACAGGTTTCTGCTTTGCTTGATTGTTTTTCTGAGTTTCGACTAAAGTGGCTGGTCTTTTGAGGAGATTAGTGAGGGTGAAAGGAAGGAGAATGAGAGTAGTATGATGGTAGGTTGTTTTATAGAAGAAGATGTATACACGTATGGAAGTTTTGAAATGTGGAGATTTAATTATACACGTTATATACATATGTTGCATGAAGGAGAATAGCACACGCATGGTTTATTGCATCTGGTTGTACTCGATTGTATATATATATAGGGAAAATAAAATATCATGCTACACGTTAGGACATTAGTTGTATGAATAAAAATGATACACGTTCAAACACAAGTTGGTTGTTAAATTTTATGGTATCACAATTATACACGTCATTGATTATAGCATTTATTGCTACATGTACATATTTAGGATTTGAAAGTAGTAACATGTTATGGCAAATCAAATTACACGTATATGTATTGCATGGAGTAATTTAGGTGGCAAATTTTAAGACAAGTGTTTATTAGTTTAAGATATAGTTTGATCCCGGTAATTACTAACGTTAAGTCCTTATGTTACGAAACTTAAGATCAGGTAACGTAAAAATATATCGTTTATAAAAATATCAAAGTTTATTATTATATTCCAATTAAAATATTAGACATGTGATAATTTTAACGGAGAGCGTATACGTTAATAAAATTTAATAGGTTTGAGTATTCATATTGCGTAAAGAGTTTAATGTAAAATATAAAATAATAAAGTGAAAATAGTTCATATAAAATATGTAGGCTTATCCAAATCTTATGTTGGTCGTGAGTATAGTATATTAAAGAAAAATTTAAATTTCTCCATAAAAATGGGCTTTGTTAAATGATAAGTCAAAGGTATTATTAATTAACAAAGATTATCATGACAGATTTTTGTAGGATCTTACAGTATCTACCCCTCAATTTTGAACTTCGTCCCGAAGTTCAGTCCGTGATAGGTATTTGGAAAATGTGGTGTTCTGAGGTAAGAGTTCATGGAAGATGTTGTCGAAGGATTTCTTATTTGACTAACAAAAGAGAGATTTCATCTAAATTTATTAGTACTAGACTAAATAAATTCGAATGTTTGGTAGACAGTTTAAAATATGGTTTACGAATAGTGAAAGTAATGGCCGAGAGTAGAAAGTATTTAACACTTAATGTTTTGTGTTCCAATGGTCGAGACTAGGGGATTTTTAGTGGTAGTGATTTAAAATTTAATGATCGTGAATAGTAAAATAACGGGTATTTTCTCCACTTATATTTCTTCTTTAAATTCTATCCACTCTCTTTCCCCTTTTTCACTTTTCCGCTCCGCTCCTTTCCATCCATTTTCATCCCTTATTCAACTTCATCTTTTTCAAAAAGTTTACCATGCCGCCGATCGTCATCTTTGCCGCTACCGTATACATTGTTTTCGTCGCCACTTATTTAGCTTTCTTCCCTGATGAAAACTCCGACTACTACATCGCATCGTTGGCGTTCGTCGTACCCCTCACGATTTTAGCGATCAATGTGGATAAGATTTTGGGGTGAGGATCTCGGCTAGTGTAGTTAAAATGTAGTTTTGTTGTTTGTCGATGTAACCTTTAAGGATTGTGAAATAAAATCTCGTTTATGTTTAGTTATAAATCTCGGCATAACTTTTCCTATTTTGTTATGTTTATAATGCAGAATAATTAAGGTGCTTCATCCTATGGTGGCTCTTGCTATCGTTGGGTTGGTGGGGGTTATTGTTTCTATGGTGGGTCAACCGATTGAAGATTGTATGCCTTATATTGTGTTTATTGTGCTGTTAGCACTTCCGATGTTAATCATTTCGCTATGTATTAACTTCCGTGGTTTCAAATAAAATTTATGTTATTTGTGTTTTCCATAGATTGTTGTGAATTCCTATAGTTTCTAGTTTCGTATTGTTCTCGATTTCGTTTAATGGAGCAGTGAGTAATGGGTAATGAGTGTAGATCGGACTGAGGTTGCCTAAAAGTGAGGTGTATGAACAAGTTATTTTGTTTCGAGATCTTGTTTTTGGAATGAACATTGTTATTCTATCGTGTTTTGAAAATAAACCTGACTCATAATTTTTGAGAATCACAATTTACGGGGTAACCTATTCGTTATACAAAGAGTTTGTAATAATAATTTTTAACCATGATGGTTTCGGATGAGGACTTGCTAAATGTAAAAATGGTTGTTGAACTTTAGTTTTTGTAAAGAAAAGCTTGTTAGATAAAGTCTTAAGTGATAACACAAAATTAGTTTGCTTTATATATATAATAAACCGTGTCTTACGGTGGTAGCGTGTTTGAATTTATTTTTCAAAGTATCCAAGTTATTAGTTAAGTATGGGGAAATTAATATGTTATAAAATGAGATGTGTTGTAGTAAAAAAATCATTTTGTTTCTTAGGATTATTAATCGTTGTTGGGCAAAAGATGGACACGAAAGTTGGTTTGTTTTGGTTGTAGTTGAGTCCACAAAGATGAAATATGACTAAATAATTAGATGGGGTTTCATTTGAGTTTGCTGAGGTTGTTAGGAACTTAAATTAAACAAAGTATTTTGGGCAATATATGATTTTTGTTGAGACCATTTTAGCATATGATAGTCGGGGCTGAGCTTTGATTGTCACATGCTCGAGTATTGGAAAAGATTTGTTACACATGATTTATTGGTAAGTGTCTAATTGAGACGTATGAAAATATTGGTAGGTTGTGATGTGAATGATCCAAAGTAAACGGGTATGAGTCGATTAGATTAGAAATAAATCTCAAGTTCTTAAGTTGAATTCGAGTATTAATGATAAACAAGGGTGCGTTGGATTGTTGTTAGCAATGGGTCGAGGATAAATGTTTCAAGGATAATTTTAGTTTGGCGATTGTTGAACACATGTTCCATGATGTATTTGGTTACTAGATAGTTTCGAGATTATCGAAATTTCGTATAATGCCTAAGAGTTTCGAGAGGACGTTAGGAGATTCACAATTTCCTAGAGGGTGTGTAGTCAAATTGTATGAAAAGTGTTATTTGTATGTGGCGTGTTCAGGATTTTTAAATCATAGTGGGGCGTGTTTAACGCGATTTGTTTCTGCCTCTTGCGTTGAATTGCGAAAACCAAAGTAAATATTTTATTTACCACGTATCTCAGAGCTAGTTGCTAGTTTTACTAGACATAGATTTTGAAAGTTTTACCGTTTGAATACAAACAATTATATTTCTTAATTGAAAGATATTTTTCAACCCTTATAAATACCATTGGCATGGTTGGGTTACTTATACACACACAATCAATGGCTTGTAAGCTACCACATACCGCTGAACAAATTCAACTGTACATCAAAGCAGAAACTGAGGGTAGTGAGCTGGAAGCCAAGTGGTCAAAACCACTTTGGTATGAAATGTCTGGCTATGTCTGTGTGAGAGGAAAGATGTTTTAAGAGATAAGAGGGTGTATGGGTTTGACTGGTTTTTAACTAAAGGTGGGTCGGGTTGGTAAATGGGATTGGGCTTGGGTTGTGTGGAGTGATGGGCTGGGGTTGTGTGGGTTTAATATTAAGGATGGGTTTGGTTTGTTTATATTGGGTCCGGATTGGTTTAAATAAGCACAAGGACCATTTGTGCAATTTTGGATTTTTAGGGACTGAAAATGAAAACTTTCCAAAGTTTGTTATAAGGACCAATTTTGACAATTTTAATTTACCAAAGGACCAAAAATGTTAATTTTCCAATTTAAAATGTCCAGGGTAAATTCTGTCAATCATTGAAATTTTAGGGACTAAAGTTGCTATTTTGCAAAACTGAAATTTATAAGGCTAATTTTGACAACTTGAAAATCCCTGAGGGCCTTTTATGAAAAATTTCCATGTTTTGAATAACTAGGGACTAGATTTGACAATTTATGAATAAAACACAGTCTAAATATTTTTCTGTCTTTTTGAGACTTTTCAAAGTGTTTTTGACTGTTTATGTGGGTTTAACAATATAAAATATATGTGTATTTAGACACATATAAAATCCCCCACACTAAACTATTGCTAGTCCCTAGCAATATTTTTGAAAATTTAATGGATTTTATCTCTTTACCAAAAGCCATTACTTCTGGAGTAGCCACTGTTTTAGTATGTGATACTTTGGTACAATGATAACCAAATGATTTTGAGCAAATCATCAGCTGTAAACGGGTTTGATTTGTCTTTACCAGAAGCCGTTTGCTTCTGGACTAGCCAACTCTTAGATAAAATAATTATTATCTTTGGTGAGCTGATTACCAATTATGGTTTTTCCACTTGCCTTTACCACAAGCCATAAACTTGCGGGCTAGCTAACTTCTTCACTTATAAAGATATGGTGAGTCGAATACCATACAATTTTGGGCAAATTGCAAGCCATAAACGGATTTGATATATCTTTACCTGCAGCCGTTTGCTCAGGATTAGCCAGTCCTTATGTGGGTTAGACATGGCGGACTGATAACCATTTATTGCGTTCTAAGTGAGAAAAAAAAATTTTAAAATTTTGGCCAAAACGGGGGTACTAGGGCACATATGTGACAAAATTCGCCAGAATTCCCCCCCACACTTAGAACTGAATATTGCCCTCAATATTCAAAGTACTGGTTGTTAAACCAACACTTAGAACGTGAAAAGGCAATACTAATAGCCATTATTTATACACACACACTTTTTTTTTTTTTTTTTTTTTTTTTTTTTTTTTTTTTTTTTTTTTTAACTGAAAATGTACATATATACAATATGTGGGGAATCTCCCCCACACTTAGGTGGTAGAAAATAGAAAGAAGACAGAAATATGGGTGAAAAACCCATATGGTGAGCTAATATTTTTGTTCACCGAGTCACTAGCTTGACTCGACCCCGCATTCATTTGTTCTTGGGGAAGCATGTGGAACAAAAAATCTCCATTGGACTTTCGTTCAAGATGATTGGATAATCATTGAAGTACGTGAAAGTTCCACCCCGATGAGATATACATAGATCCGGCTCACAAATGATAAATGAAAATGCCTGGATCAAAGATAGTGTCTTCATTCCCGAAGGAGTGAAGAACAGGAGAAGTCACCGTGTAGGTGAAGAAAAGAAAGAAAGTCATGATAAAAATCATGACTAACTCATCAGAAGGAGAATGAGAATTCATGATTTCAGGATCATGAATCTCGTCATTTAAACTCATTTGATCAAGACATATTCTGGGCGGGAGGGATGGAATTTTGATATTAATCAAATTCTCAGTGTTGAGAACATCTCCCTCCGAAACATAAAGATAATCTTTGTCAAGATCAAAGTAGAAGTTATCATACTCCGGCGGAGATATGATATGAATGAGTTCATCGGAGAACTCTTCAAAAGTGAATGAATCATATTCGGATTTGATGTGAGTGAGTTCATCAGTGAACTCCTCAAATGTAAATGATTCATAATCGGGGAGAGAATTATAAGAATGAGAAGTGGTATTGCCACTAATTTTCTCTCCCCTCAGATCAAAGCAGAAGGCTTCCATTTCCGGAATAGAATCATCGGAAAATATGTCACTATCCTTTATGGGGATAGGAGATGAAATAGGTTTTTCTTTGAAAGCCTCGATTTTAGAAACGAGAAGACTGACATTCAATAATGTTGCTCAAAGAGCTTCATCTTTGATTTCAGTGTCAATTTCTTCATCATTCTCTTCTTCTAAGCTGACAAGCTTAGAAGGTAATTCTTCCACATAAATGATGTCTCCACAAGATAACGAATCGTCATCATTAGAATCGGAGAACATCTCAACATGATCACTTGGGAAGAAAAGAGGAGGAGGGATATCACACATTTGATCAAAAGTTCCCTGTGACTCACTTGGGATTGGGACAAGGTTCTCAACACTAGACTTTATGAATTCGTCCGATTCCTTTGCAGGAACAGTGTCAAGATGCTCGTCTCCCATGCTTAGAGAGTTAGTGGGAACCTCGGGTGTGATAACAACAGACTGAGTTTCAACTGATGAACTTGATGAATCATCATCAAAGATATCTTCATCATCACTGTCATCAGGAATGAAACGGAATCGAGAGCTAGATCTGGCTGCTTTTTGTATTTTAATTAATTCCCTAATAGAATTTTCACTGGCAATCTGGGAATCTAATTTAGCAACCTGCTCTTCAGTTAACAATTCTACCATGGATTTCTCATGTGAATTTTTAATGACGGGACATTGTGGGAGTGGGGAGTTGTCAAAACCGGAAGGTTGACATTGATAATCATCATGAGGACCCCCACAATATACACAAGAAAAACTGGGAGCATTCTGAAATGCTTTTTTATTAAACTCCTCAGCTCTTTTCACTAACTCTAGAAGCTCTAGATAAGTGTCTTGCTGGGTTTGCTGAGGAATTTGAGTTATTTGGCACTGTGGAGGTTGGTCGTGATATGGATCGTCGTAATTGTTACAAGGAAATGGATTCCCTGTTTGACAATCAGAGCTAAAATGTGGACCTCCACAGTACTCACAAGAAAAGTTCGGTGTATTTTGATACGATGCATCATTGAGATTTGGACAATATGATACTTGCTCGTATGAATGTGATGGGTAATTGGAGAAATTTGAAGGGTCGTTGAATGAGTTCGGATCAGGATCATAAGAAAATGACTTCCTCGAACCACAAAACAAACAACTTCCGTCTCGAATATCATTACCACATTGTTCACATGTACACCAACGACATGGTAAACCAAAAAGCGACTCACCACAACCGACACAAGGAATAAAATCCGGAGGTGGGACAAGTGGAGTGCTCTGAGAGCTAGGAATTTCCACCACTTCCGTTATGGTCTCTGGTTTTTGATAAACGTGAAGATTCGGCAAGTCGTTCTTTTTAGTCACTGTTCTAAGTTCTGTACGTTTGCTTGACAAACTTTTAACCGTAAATCCTGAAAGGTTAGGATCGATTCTCGATGGTTTGTCATTAATAGCACGTATCTCGGGCTGTGGAGGGTAGTAGGAAGGACTTTGAGAATCCTTGAGAGACTCTTTAGTGGATAATTCACACCAATAACAAGATCCACGATCCTTTGGTGCATGCTTTCCACACCGCTCACACGCACACTTAGAACAATGATGGTTGTCAATCAACGGGCTTTTACAATCAAAACATTTGTACCCGAGAGACGCCATAGAAGAAAGGTATAAGAAGTTTAGAATCAAATGGATAGAGGGTAAAGGGATAAAGAATCAAAAAGGGTGAGAGGGTAAAGATGAATATTTTTGGGTTTTTTTGTGTTCGTTGAAAACTTGAATAAAAATGTTTTTGGCAATCGTTTAGTCAAACGAATTAACTTCACGATAATTTTGGTTTTTATATGAAAATAAGGAAATATGAACAAGAGATGGTAAATATACAATGGGTGTATATTCAACAATCACTGATACTTCAAATTCGTTCAACGCAGCACACCTCCCCGGCAGCGGCGCCAAAATTTGATCGGCCCTCAAACAGTCAACTTAAATTAACCACGGATATGGTCAAACAAAGTCAAACCAATTAAGGACAACTAACCAAGGAGTACAGTGTATCCCCGGGTCGTTAAGTCCCAGCGAGGTGTGAACACTGTAGTAAAACGAATTTGTGATCGCGTGATAATTGAACGGAAAAAAAAAGGGTGTGAGTGATTAAATAAAAGGGTATTGGGGTTTCTAATCTAAAATAAGTGAAAGATAATTAAAAACGATTAAAAATGTAAGAAAAACGGTTATCTAAAACTTAAGTAATAAAAAACTACAAAGAAAACTAAAAACGCGCGTTTTAATTAAAAAACTACGTACGTGCGCGAGTTAAAACGTGAAATTAATGAAATATAAACACTACGGGTACAATTAAAATTTTTACATGTTCTATTTAACAAAAGAAAATTTTAAAAAAAAGAATTATATTTTTTTGATTATTATTTAATTTATTATGATTTATTTACTAATTTACAAATAAAAATATAAAATAAATATTAAAACTGATTCAAAAATTATGAAAATTTTATCTAAAATACTTTATGCTATAACAGTCCTAGGAAAATTAAAAACAAGCTATCAGCTTATTTACATAAGCTACAATAAGCTGCAAAAGAGAAATAAGCTATACGGAAAAAACAAGGTTAAAAGGAATTAGGTTGCAAACAATAACAGAACTGGTGCTCCAGAGCAATTGGGAAGGGGGTGTGGGCTATGCATGTTACTATCCGAGAGGTCGCGAGTTCGAATCCCACACCCCACGTTTTTTGTGAACTATTTTTTTTTTTTTTTTGATTTTTTCTTTTACAGTTTTACTAACACACTATAATTAAGCAACTTTTGTAAAGACACTATTTTTAGAACTCACGAAATAAGCTAGAAATAAGCTTAAAACCTCAACAGTTAAGCTTATAAGGTTTTAAGAAACTAGGATTTTCAAATTAAACTAGAAGCTTTAAAATAAGGTACAAGCTTATGGAAATAGGTAAAATAGACTAAGGTGACTATGAATAAGCTTTAGGAACTGAGAAAAGCTAATGGAATAAGCTGGAAAGCTCAAAATAAGCTAGAAAGTTGCTGAATTTTCTGTTGCACAAGGCAGAAACTGCTGCTTTCAAGCTACGAAATAGCAGCTAAAAAAAAATCTAAAAAATAAACTAAAAATATGGCGATGTACACAAGCTGGCCAACTCTAAGCGTGCCAAATTTTAGGTTCTAACTCCTTAAGACGAAGAAATGAAAAATCGACAAAAACTGAGCTGAAAATGGAAGTTACGAAAATGTGCAGATTTTCATTCTGAAATGGGTTGTTTTGGGTGTAGCCTTGTGCAGAGGTTCTAAGCTTTTGGGTTTACACTAAATGGTCATAGGGGACTCAGAAAATGCCAAGATTGAGGGCTAAATGAGCTTATGGCAGCTTAAGGCTTATTTGACTGTTTTGAGTTCAAATTTTCTCAATGCACATGTAAAACTTGTTTATCTATTAAACTGGCTTAACAGAACTTAGAAACAACTTATATGGACTGAATTAAGCTAGATTGAACTTAGGAAAATGGTAAATGTACAGTACAAACAAGTTTCTACCCGTTTGACCCACTGAACCAAACACTATTTATTGAAACTGATAAGAACTTTTGCACTTGAGAATACTGATTTAAACCATGATCAAGTCTATACTATTATTATATAAGCTACTGATAATCATAAGAAGCAAAAACAATTGACAAATAAGCAATAATACAGGCTGAACATAAATAAGCATAAATTAAGCTAAAAATGGAATTTAAAATTGGAACTCACAACTGTTCTGCTGAACTGAATGAAACAAGGAACTAATCACACCAAGGCTTATCCAATAAGCTAGAAATTACCCAAATAAGCTTGTCACATCAGCTTATTCTTCAAAAACTGCTTATTTGACCCTTTGTTGACTTTTGTTGACTTTGTTGGAAGTTTGAACTTAACACTGAAATGAGACAAGTGAACTATTTCTAAAGCTAAAATAAACTTATACAAGCTTATTAAAACAGAAATGGAAGCTTAAAATGGTTTTGCACAACAATAACTTCAAAACTCTGATTTTTTAATTAACATTAAACTGAAATTACAAGGAAATTAGAACATGATTCTTGGTATTAAACTTGAAACTGAAATGAAGGTTACATGATTCTGAAATTAAATTGACAAGAACATTTGACTTAAATTAAAAGCTACACTACTGA
Organism: Artemisia tridentata subsp. tridentata; assembly: GCA_021014915.2. Classification (NCBI taxonomy): domain Eukaryota; kingdom Viridiplantae; phylum Streptophyta; class Magnoliopsida; order Asterales; family Asteraceae; genus Artemisia; species Artemisia tridentata. The sequence continues at coordinate 26,344,828 of CP139507.1, read as the reverse complement.
AATTGGTCTAAAAACAGCGACCCCCCTATCTTCTGGTCTTCTTTCTTCTTAAATAATGATCTTTAGCACTTTGTCGACATCCTTGAGACTATCCCACTTCTTTTCAACCCTTGGATCCTTCAAATTCATCAAAACCGTCCATTTGGCATTTTTGGCGCCAAAATATCAAAAACAGTTTGGGGCAGTTTCAAAACAATTAAAGAACTTTGGATTGATGTGGAGGTGGAGGGGATGAGTTGTGTAGTTGGTAGTGAGCTGGAAGCCAAGTGGTCAAAACCACTTTGGTATGAAATGTCTGGCTATGTCTGTGTGAGAGGAAAGATGTTTTAAGAGATAAGAGGGTGTATGGGTTTGACTGGTTTTTAACTAAAGGTGGGTCGGGTTGGTAAATGGGATTGGGCTTGGGTTGTGTGGAGTGATGGGCTAGGGTTGTGTGGGTTTAATATTAAGGATGGGTTTGGTTTGTTTATATTGGGTCCGGATTGGTTTAAATAAGCACAAGGACCATTTGTGCAATTTTGGATTTTTAGGGACTGAAAATGAAAACTTTCCAAAGTTTGTTATAAGGACCAATTTTGACAATTTTAATTTACCAAAGGACCAAAAATGTTAATTTTCCAATTTAAAATGTCCAGGGTAAATTCTGTCAATCATTGAAATTTTAGGGACTAAAGTTGCTATTTTGCAAAACTGAAATTTATAAGGCTAATTTTGACAACTTGAAAATCCCTGAGGGCCTTTTATGAAAAATTTCCATGTTTTGAATAACTAGGGACTAGATTTGACAATTTATGAATAAAACACAGTCTAAATATTTTTTTGTCTTTTTGAGACTTTTCAAAGTGTTTTTGACTGTTTATGTGGGTTTAACAATATAAAATATATGTGTATTTAGACACATATCAAAAGCCCGCAGTGGAGGGAGTCATACCCGCATCGAACCTTTTGAACCCGCATAGTAACCCGAAGGCCACTCCTCCCACCCTTACTGGCTGGTTGATATATGCTTATTTGGAAAAAAATATTAATACGCGTGGGTCTTTGTGACTAGTTTTAAAATCTTGGCTCTATTTGCAGGACAGGATAATTTGAGAGTGAAACGGAGGATATGGGATAATAATTTGAAAACAATTTTATAATACAGAAAATATATGCCTGAAAAGCATGTTATTTCATTTATTGCCTCCTGGCTTATCATTTTTGTTTCAATTCTCTGTTTTTGATTTTATTGCATGTTTTTAATTATTTTATTGAAAACATCTTCAAGCAAGAATTAGGGTAAAGACCATAAAATAACAACTTACTTTCTCCATTTTACCGAGACGAAACACATACTTTTTTATCAACATTTAAGCCAACGAAACTTGCAAATATTGTTCTAAGGTCAACAAAAAGACTTATTATATTAAAAATAATAATTGAAATGATTATATTACCCTTGTCTTCTTAAACTATACCCATCATCTTCTTAAACTTGCAAATATTGTTCTAAAGTGAACAAAAAATTAAAAAATTAAAAAATTAAAAAAAAAATTTGAAATTTTTTTTTTTCCGAAATTTTTTTTTTCGAAAATATTTTTTTTATCGACGATTATTTGCAACGTTAGTCCTTTATACATTTTTGTCCGTTTTTCTTACATTTTCATACGGTTTTTATACGGTTTTGTCCGTTTTTATCCGTTTACGTCCGTTTTTCTTACGTTTCATACTGTTTTTTCCCTTTTTTTTACGTTTTCATCCATTTTTCTTACGTTTCATACGGTTTTGTCCGTTTTTATTCATTTTCGGATGTTTTATTTAAGTACGAAAAAAAATTAAAAAATTAAAAAATTAAAAACAAATTAAAAAATTAAAAAAAAAATTGAAAAAAAAATTTTCCGAATTTTTTTTTTCGAAAATATTTTTTTTCAAATTTTTTTTAATTTTTTCGAAAAAAAAATATTTTTGAAAAAAAAATTTCGGAAATTTATTTTTTCAATTTTTTTTTTAAAATTTTTTAATTTTTTTTAATTTTTTTTCGTACTTAAGAAAAACATCCGAAAACGAATAAAAACGGATAAAACCGTAAGAAAATTGGACAAAAACGTATGAAACGTAAGAAAAACTGGCGAAAACGGATAAAAACCGTATAAAAACGAACAAAACCGTATGAAAATGTAAGAAAAACGGACAAAAATGTATAAAGGACTAACGTTGCAAATAATCGTCGATAAAAAAAAAAATTTCGAAAAAAAAAATTTCGGAAAAATTTTTTTTTTCCATTTTTTTTTTATTTTTTTTAATTTATTAATTTTTTTTAATTTTTTAATTTTTTGTTCACCTTAGAACAATATTTGCAAGTTTAAGAAGATGATGGGTATAGTTTAAGAAGACAAGGGTAATATAGTCATTTCAATTATTATTTTTAATATAATAAGTCTTTTTGTTGACCTTAGAACAATATTTGCAAGTTTCGTTGGCTTAAATGTTGATAAAAAAGTACGTGTTTCGTCTCGGTAAAATGGAGAAAGTAAGTTGTTATTTTATGGTCTTTACCCTTATGTGAAATAATACTTAGGAACAAAGACTAATCTAATACTCACTTATTTTGCAGTCTCATCATTAGATCTTGACAAAACGTGTTTTAAAAGGCATAATGTGCTTCGTGTTATAATTGTGCGGGATGATCATATGCTTTCAATTGTGAGTACGTTCTCAACCAAAAGCTGGAAGAAAATTGCGGAAATTAGAGAAAACGAGATTGTGAAGTACTTAGAAGTAAACTATCCTCACCATGAATAAATTCCCTTAAATAAGAACATCTTGAGCATTATGAGGGATGTATAGTATCATGAGTTTAATATATATGGCAAAAAAGGTATGAAAGATGTTTGCATGAGAAAAGATATACTGAAGATCATTGTTGACACGAATATAATGAAAATAATATCTTAAGCACTTTGTTGTTGTTAATGAGATGAGATTCAAAAGACGTGGCACATTTATTTAGAAAAAAGTTATGATACAAAGGCGCTTCAAAATTGAAATTAGGTCAAGAAAACAAAAAGGTTTTAATTAGAGATGAGTAAAGTTTATAGACTTGGGCTTTAAACCATTTTTTATAGGTCTAGTGTAGCCGAGTCTTGTTATAACGACCTAAAATCCGGAATAACTTTTGAACATTTAATACGAATATTTCATGAGGTCTTTGAATATTTGATTAACTTAAATGTTATTGTTATGTGAATACTTACGAAATGAAATTACTAACCACAAGTATGATAAATCCAAAACCTAAGCTACAAATAAATTGATTTAACCTATATTCCTAAGACATCACACGTTTAGAAGTCATAAAGAGCTGACTATTATTTGAACTTGGAACACATTTTATATCACACGTATGATATGTCTTCAATGGGTCCAATTCTTTTTAAACTTTGTACACATATATGTGAAGAGATAATATTAAATTGAAATGGAAGTCTTGGTCCTCCACTTTTCTAGCAAAAGACTCGGTTATATTCAAAGCATATATTCCCCTCTTTGCTTGGTCCTTCCAATTAAACCATATTTCCCATTTTCATCCCACCAAAAACCCTATTAAAAAAAAAAAAAAAAAAAAAAAAAAAAAAAAAAATCACACTAAACTGCAACAGCTCTCATTTCCTCTCTAAGAAATCAAGTGGTACGGAGAAGTTAGCAAGGTGGGTGATCTGTTTTGTGATATTACAGCTTGGGTGTGATCGTGAGTAGTGGGGTTTGATTCGAATAGGGTTTTGATTCCTGGTTCTTTGTATTCTCGTGTCGTTACTAGCATCGTCCAAAGGTACCTCCATCTCCTTAGTTTATATCCAGTCGACACATTCATATATGATCTACACTACACCAAAAGCTCATGTTTGGGTCGAGCAAAATATTTGGGTCGACATTGTCGACCCAAATTTAGCCCATGGCCCGCACTTTTTTCAACCAAAAAGTCAGTCAAAGTGAGTTGAAAATTTGAGCAAAATGGGTCAACAATGTGGACCCAAACTGCGTGTATTTTTTTTTTTGTTTAAAAACTTTTTAAAGTAGTTTTTATTATAAAATAAATATTAAAACAATTTCAAAAGCAGAGTGGGTCGACAATGTCAACACAACCTGCGTGTATTTTTTTTTTTATTTAAAAACTTTTTAAAACAGTTTTTATTTTAAAATAAATATTAAAACAATTTAAGAAGCAGAATGAGTTGACAATGTCGACCCAACCTGCGTATATATATATTTTTTTTGTTTAAAAACAATTTTTATCTTATAATAAATATTATAATAATTTAAGAAGCAGAATGGGTCGACAATGTCAACCCAACACGCGCGTATATATATATATTTTTTTTGTTTAAAAACTTTTTAAAACAATTTTTATTTTAAAATAAATATTAAAACAATTTAACAAGCAGAATGGGTCGACAATGTCGACCCAACCTGCGCGTATATATTTTTTTTTCTTTAAAAACTTTTTAAAACAGTTTATATTTTAAAATAAATATTATAACAATTTAAGAAGCAGAATGGGTCGACAATGTCGACCCAACCTGCGTACACATTTTTTTTTGTTTAAAAACTTTTTAAAACAGTTATTATTTTAAAATAAATAATAAAACAATTTAAGAAGCAGAATGGGTCGACAATGTCGACCCAACCTGCGTTTATATATTTTTTTTGTTTAAAAACTTTTTAAAACAGTTTTTATTTTAAAATAAATATTAAAACAATTTAACAAGCAGAATGGGTCGACAATGTCGACCCAACCTGCGCGTATATATATTTTTTTCTTTAAAAACTTTTTAAAACAGTTTTTATTTTAAAATAAATATTAAAACAATTTAAAAAGCAGAATGGGTCGACAATGTCGACCCAATCTGCGTGTATATATATATATATTTTTTTTAATTTTTAAATGGCTTTTTTTTTTATCCAATAATCTATTTAGAAATACTTGTATATAAATTAATTTTAGAAAATTATTTGCTTTAAAATTATATGTTAGTGTAAAAATTAATTTTAAAAATTACATAAATTAAAAAGTTTACAAAATCAACACGTTACTATTTATCAAAAATATTTTTGATGTTAAAACGTAATCAATATGATATGTATTTACAGCTTTGATATAGAAAAAATAATACGACAAATGTGTCTTGGATGTATACTAAATAATGTGCCAATACGTCATCCCATATGCATTGTATTGTGAACTTCTAAAAGTGTTCAACAATATCATGCCCATAGTTAGGAATGACATCTTTCAAACTAGAACAAGATAAGCTGGAACTTTGTCCTCTTTAATATCCAAAAAATCTTTCAAACTAAATCTTTTGGCGGGGACATGTCCCCGCCAATAAATGATAAACCTTATCCTCTTTAATATCCAAAAAATCTTATCCTCTACATAAAATCCAAAAACCGTATCCCCCATCACCACCTTAGTTAGGAAATGCATCTTTCAAACTAGAACAAGATAAGCTGGAACTTTGTTGTTGACCACGAGTTCCATAATTGCTCGGATCATTCGTTTAACATCTCGTGTAGAACCATATCATCTCGGCTCATTCGTTTAACATCTCGTGTAGAACCATATCATCTCGGATCATTCGTTTAACATCACGTGTAGAACCATATCAAACGAAACAACTCGACAAGCAAACGAAATAACTCGGCAAGCAAATGAAACAACTCGACAAGCAAATGAAACAACTAGGCTCATTAGTTAGGAATTGCATCTTTCAAACAAGAACAATATAAGCTGGAACTTTGTTGTTGACCACTGATGAGTGGCCTTTTACTCATCATTTTATACCGAAAAACCCCACAAAAATGACCAAAAACACCAAAATGGACCATATAATGTTACAAATATCATTGGATTGTGTTTTATGTGTTTCAGGTACAAAAGGATTGAAAACGGGGCAAATATGGACAAAACCGAGCGTGATATGGAAAAGAGCCGAAAACCGAAGCCGGAAAAGACATTTTTTATTCGGAATTAAATTCAAGCTCGGAAAATCCCAAATGGCCCTTGGATTATTATTACTTGGCAAAATTGGACCCTAGAAGAACTTTGCAAATATGGCAAGAATGGTCCTTGAAGTTTCCTAAATTACAACTTTGGTCCTTGTGTTTAAATCCCATTTATCCTAAAAACTAACAACCGGATCAAAATTATCCCCTTTATCCCACAATCCTAACCCATTAAACCCCATACCCCATTTCATCTCATAAGCCCACTTCCCTTAATAATAAAACACAGGTCAAACCCCCAATCCCAGTCAAATCCCTAATTACTACTATTCCCTCATCCCTAACCCCCCTAATCCCGCTAAAACCTGCTAACCTCCTACCAGTCACCATCTTCTTTTCCACCTCACCACATCAGTCCAAACCCTTCACATGGTCTTGTCTCTCCCCCCCCCCCTCCAAGGCTACGCTGGCAATCCACAACCCAAAAAACCATCCACGGCTCAGATTAAGAGGAGTGGGCACCAAGATAATCCAAGGGCTGAGAAGCAAGGAAGAAAGCACAAGATTGGTTTTCCCTCACAGAGAAAGCACAAGCAGAAGAGAAACCCTAGAGTAGGAGTAGTATAAATAGTAGCTAAGTAGCAGTTGTATTTCTTAGGTTCAATTTTAGCTAATTTTTAAGGTATTGTACTTTTTACATTCGAATATTGTAATTTACTTTTTTTTAATGTTAATTCAGTTTAAGTTTTAATTATTCTAAAAAAAAATCCAAAAACAGTGTTTGCTTATTGAACTGCTTATTGCTTATTTAATTTACTTATTTGATTGAACTAGTGCTTATTTAGAGATAGTAGAGATATTCTGATTTAGTTTGCTAGTATGGGTTAGTTTTTATTAGTTTGCCTTTAAAAAAAAAACCAAGAAAAGCTCAAAACAGTTAGAGATAGGAGTGTTGGGCTCATGGGTGAAAATGGGTCATTCTGGCAGAACATTATTCATGTGCAATTAGGGTAGCTTGGATTTGTCTTAATTCAGCTTATATGAGTTATTTGTAGGATGCTTTTAGCTGATTTAATGGTTTTTGAAGTTTTGAGTGGGGTATTATAGATCAAAGGATATAATCTGAGCTTTTGAGCTTTTTATAAGCTCAAACATTTTAAGCCCTTGTTTTTGGTGTTTTCAGAATCCACTTAGTCTTTTAAGTAATTCTGAGTAGCTAGGTATTGCCTTTAAGCCTTGGCTCAATTGATCATCAAACAGTCCACTATACAATAGCATACTGATGTTCTTGATTTTTTTCTCGTTTTTCAGCCTTTGATCCTCATTTTTCATATCTTTAATATAAGTTAGGTTAAGACAAAATTTTGTGCAGACATTATTTTGTTGCTTTTCTAGTTGTTAGTTATTTTTGTGAATTTTAAAAAGTAGATTTTGATAGCTTTTAACTAGCTTAAGGTTGCCCACTTTTGCCCTGCTCCTAACTGCACATCAGCAGCCCCTTAGTGGCTGTTGGCTTATATTGTGCTTGTTTAGTACTTATTTCTGGTTCTTGTGGCTATTTGTGATTTTGATTCTTGCTTTTAGTTGAACTTTAGCTTATTCCCATGTCCTCAGTTTATTATAGTAGCTTAATTCAGCCCATTGCTTTTTACATTAGCCTGCTTTCCCTTTAGACCAACTGATCAGACATTTTTGAGCTTATTCTCAGCTCAACTTTGACTTTCAAAAATATCTTCAGTTTTAAAAAGTGCTTAACTTCTTTAGCTTAATCAGTTTTAAAAGAAAAATCACAAAAAAAAAAAAAAAAAATAGTTGTAAAAAAATAGCCATAAGTAGGAATCGAACCTGGGCCTTTTAGCTAAGCACACAAACACCAAACCAACTGCCTTAGGGTCTTTTATCAGTCAACCTTTGCAGTATTTTTCATTTAACCATCCTTTTTTATTTTTAGCTTATAATCCCTGTTTTGCTTATTACAGCTTATCTGTATAAGCCAGCACCCTTAGCTTATTTTTCCTAGGACTAGCATCACATTTAGGACTTTCCTGCAAATTTTTAGATTTTTCCATTTTCATTTACTATTTTTAATTGATTTTCCCTTTTAAAGTAGTTTTTAATTCATATTTAATTAATTAAAAAATATATATATAATTCTTTTTTCTAAAAATTTCTTTTATTAATTAGGAGTTAGGAAAATTAATTTGGCATCCCTAGGATTTGTATTTCATAGATTTCACTTTTATAGCTCGGGATTAGCCCGGGTTTTGCGTGTTTTTAGGTTTTCTTTCACGTTTGCCTTAGATTAGCATTTCCCTTGCGTTATTTATTGTTTTTAGTTTATATTTCATGTTTTTAGTTTAAAAACCCACAATCTCACTTTTATTCCCCATTCAAACACGTTTCACGGACACAAATCACAATTCCATTCACACCTCGTCGGGATAACGAACACGGGGTTTTCACACATACTTCACTTGTGTAATTACTTCCTCCTTTTTGGAAAGTATAAATTCCAAGAGAAATCATTTGGCGCCGCTGCCGGGGAGGTTTGACGTGAATTCGTGATTTCCGTTTATTGATTCGTGTTTTTCGTAAATATTTTCAAAACAAAAATCCAAAAAAAAAATAAAAATAAAAAAACCACTAACACTTTTCCTAAAGTGTTAAAAATACCAAAAAAATTCGTAAAACAACAAAACAATCGTGAAATCATTTGATTTCAGATTATCTTTCGATTACAACATATACAAGTGGTTTAAGGATGGTTTGACATTAAATTGACAAACCGAAAGAGGCGGGTTTTTAATCAGATTTCGAGCGGACCTTTGCTTCTCCGCCACTCTGCGAGTAGTCTTAAGAGAAACGATATTGATTGAGGGATCGGTACCAAAGATATTGTGTTTATTTTCCTTAAATATAAAAAATCCAAAAAAAATTTTCATTTTCAAATTTGGGTTTTCTTTTTAAATTTTGTTTCTTTTTGGTGTATGCACACCCGTTCTTCTTCTCAACCACTTCTTTCACCTCTCTCAAATCCCGGGAGAATTATCCGTCACAATCACCGTGTTGATTTCCCAAACGTTGAGGAAGTAAACAACAACAATCAACATCCGCCGATGGATGATGAAAATCCTAACCCAATGCCAGCTCCCGATCTCCGAACGATGGAGGAGTTGTGCCAACCTACAATGCACGGACGTGGTGGCCCGATTGCCCCCGTCAATATACAAGCCGCAGATTTTGGACTTAAGCATCATATGATCCAACAAGTCCAAAACTCTTGCCAATTTCACGGTTTGCCGGGTGACGATGCAAACAAGCATCTTGATAAATTCATTACCGTCGCCCAGAGCATGAAACAAAATGGGGTCTCCGATGACGCCCTTCGTCTTTATCTCTTCCCATATTCCTTGACGCATCATGCCACCGCATGGTTTGATCGTCTTCCCAAGAACTCCATTCACACTTTTGATGAGATGGTCTCAAAGTTCTTGGCGAAATATTTCCCACCGTCGATGGTGACGAAATTAAGGAATGAAATTAGTAACTTCCGTCAGCTTCCCGATGAATCCTTATTTGAGGCATGGGAACGCTACAAGCTTTCGATTGATCGGTGTCCAAACCATAACATGTTATTAGTTACCATAATAGATACGTTCTATAATGGTCTAACATTGAGACACCGTGACACAATCAATGCTGCAGCCGGTGGAACCTTTATGAAAAGGTGACCCGAAGAGTGCTATGATCTCATTGATAACATGACTACCCATCACAATTATTGGGATTCCTCAGCCGAGAGGAATGAGTCTACTAGATCTGGCACTACTACTCCTCCTAACCCCGAGATAGCAGCTCTTTCTAAACAAATGAATGATATGTCCACTGCTATCTTAAGAATACATCAAAGTATGAATCAAAATAACAACAATCCTCAAGTAAATGTTGTTAATCAAAGTTGTGAAACATGCTGTGGTCCTCATCCGTATTTCGAGTGCCCAGCCTCCGGTGGCTGCACTCAAGAGAATGTTTATGCTGCAACGGGAACCTTTAATACGGGAGGTAACGGTTACCAACCGCAAGGAGACCGTAATCTTCTCAGCTACCGTTCTAACAATTTTCTCGGACCACCCGGTTTCAACCAAAATCATAATCCGGTTGTGCAAAACCGCAATGTTCCATACAATCAAAATCAAAATCGATCAAACCAAGGTTACAATCAAAACCAAGGTTACAACCAAAACCGTGGAAATCAAAATTTTCAAGCTCAACCGCAACAAGTCTATCAATCTCCTCCTGCACAAGTTGCACCTTCTCCCGAGTTGTCAAACTATATGAAGACAACCGATTCTAGCATACGAACCATTCAGAGTCAAATCAACAACATGAGAGTTGAATTTCGGAAAGAGATTGATACGACGTTGACGCGACAAACAAACGAGCTTAAGCAAATGATGAGTGGTTTTTTAACAAATGAATCAACCCTCAACCTCGGGTACATCTTCTCTTCCTAGCAACACAATTGCTAACCCGAGGGGTGATTTGAAAGCTATTACCACCCGAAGTGGTAAGGCATATGATGGACCCTCGATTCCTACTCCTTCTCCGGTGAAGGAAGTGGAACGAGAAACCGAGGTGACAAAGGACAAGGTGCACTCTACAAGCCCACAAAGTACCGCACACGTCCAACCTTCGGTAGTCCCAACCCAAATTTCGGAACCCGATGTTCCGAAGTCTCAACCTAAACCTTTGATCCCATACCCATCTAGACTTAATGACCAAAAGCTCCGCGACAAAGCTAATATCCAAATTGAGAAGTTTTTCCAAATCTTTCAAGATTTACACTTCGATATTAGCTTCGCGGATGCTCTTCTTCTCATGCCAAAGTTTGCTTCGACAATCAAAAATTTGCTCAGTAACAAGGAGAAATTATTTGAGCTAGCAAAAACTCCGGTAAATGAGAATTGCTCGGCGGCTCTCCTTAAAAAGCTTCCGAAAAAGCTTGGAGATCCCGGAAAATTCCTCATTCCTTGTGATTTTTCGGGCATGGTTCAATGCTACGCCTTGGCCGATCTTGGTGCAAGTATTAACCTTATGCCGCTGTCCGTTTGGAACAAGCTTTCTCTACCCCCACTTACTCCCACATGTATGACTCTTGAGTTAGCCGATAGGACTCTTACTAGTCCTAAAGGTGTAGCCGAAGATGTTTTTGTGAAAGTGAGGAAGTTCCATTTCCCGGCTGATTTCGTCGTGGTAGATTTTGATGCCGACCCCTGAGTTCCTCTTATACTTGGAAGATCTTTCTTGAGGACGGGTCGGGCATTGATTGATGTTTATGGTGAGGAACTCACCTTACGTGTTGATGATCAAGCTGTGACATTTAAGCTTGATCAAACTATGAGATACTCCTCCACTCACGATGATACATCGGTTAACCGAATTGATGTCATTGGCATTGCTTCGGAGGAGTATGCTCAGGAGATTTTAGGATTTATAAACAAATCCTTGAGTGGCAATCCCACTCCTCCTTCTTCTCAACCTATTCTTTCCGACTCTTCCCCTTCCCTCACTCCGTTTGAGGGAAGTGATTTCATTTTGGAAGAGATCGAGGCTTGTCTTAAGAATGAATCAGTTTCGCCGGAAATTGATTATGCTGACATTGATCTGGAGGGAGATATTCTCTTGCTTGAGAAATTGCTTAATGATGATCCATCACCTTCTCTCCCTCCGAAGAAAATTTAAATTGAAGAAATCAAAGAACTTGAGCCAACTAATCCTCCGGAGCCCGAGCTCAAGGATTTACCTCCTCATCTTGAATATGCTTTTCTAGAAGATGATGACAAATTTCCCGTCATTATTTCTAAAGAATTAAAAGATGAGGAGAAGGTTCAACTTCTTGATGTGCTTAAGAAGCACAAGAGTGCCATTGCTTGGCAACTCTCGGATATCAAGGGTATTGACCCTAGATTTTGTACTCACAAAATCTTGATGGAGGATGACTTCAAACCCACGGTTCAACAACAAAGAAGGGTGAACCCGAAAATTTATGAGGTGATCAAAAAGGAAGTTTTAAAACTCCTTGATGCCGGAATGATTTACCCCATTTCTGATAGCCCGTGGGTTAGTCCCGTCCATTGTGTCCCCAAAAAGGGGGGGTATGACCGTTGTTGCAAACGAAGAAAATGAGTTGATTCCTACACGCCTCGTCACGGGATGGAGAATGTGTATTGATTATCGAAAACTCAATGATGCTACCCGTAAAGACCATTTTCCGCTTCCTTTTATGGATCAAATGCTTGAGCGTTTAGCGGGAAATGAGTTCTATTGTTTTCTTGATGGCTTTTCTGGGTATTTTCAAATACCAATTGATCCCCAAGATCAGGAAAAGACCACCTTCACGTGCCCCTACGGAACGTTTGCCTACCGACGTATGCCTTTTGGCTTATGCAATGCTCCGGGCACGTTTCAAAGGTGCATGATGGCCATATTCCATGACATGATCGAGAAAACAATGGAAGTCTTTATGGATGATTTTTCGGTGTACGGAAATTCTTTCTCTTCTCGCCTCTCCCATTTAGACAAAATGCTTAAACGGTGCGAAGACACCAATCTTGTTCTAAATTGGGAGAAGTGCCACTTTATGGTCAAAGAGGGCATTGTCCTCGGCCATAAAATTTCTAATGCCGGGATTGAGGTCGATCAAGCTAAAGTCGATGTTATCGCTAAGCTACCTCATCCCACCACTGTAAAAGGAATCCGAAGTTTCCTTGGTCATGCTGGTTTCTACAGACGATTTATTCAAGACTTCTCTAAAATCGCCCGGCCTCTGACCCATCTTCTTGAAAAAGATGCTCCATTCTTCTTCTCTCTCGAATGCATCGAAGCATTCGGGATTCTTAAAAAGAAATTGACTGAAGCACCAATTTTAGTTGCCCCCGATTGGGACTTGCCATTTGAGCTCATGTGCGACGCTAGTGATTATGCTATTGGGGCAGTCCTGGGGCAACGAAAATCTAAGCACTTTCAGCCGATACACTATTCTAGCAAGACAATGACCGATGCTCAATCTCATTATACTACTACCGAGAAAGAATTATTGGCCGTTGTCTATGCTTTTGAGAAATTTAGACCATATCTTGTCTTATCTAAGACCATAGTGTATACGGATCACTCGGCTCTTAAGTATCTTCTTGCTAAGCAAGATGCTAAGCCGAGATTGCTTCGGTGGATTCTCCTCCTACAAGAATTTGATGTCACTATTCGTGATAAAAAAGGAGCGGAGAATCTCGCCGCCGATCATTTGTCTAGACTTGAAAATCCCCATCAAAGTGTTCTCGAGAAAAAGGAAATTATCGAAACATTTCCTCTCGAGATACTTGGGATGATTTCATTAAAAGATGATCCGAGTACCCCATGGTTTGCCGACTTTGCAAATTACCATGCGGGGAATTTTGTTGTGAAAGGGATGTCGTCCCAGCAAAAGAAGAAATTCTTTAAAGATGTGAAACATTATTTATGGGACGACCCCTACTTGTTTAAAGTTTGTGCCGATCAAGTGATTAGACGGTGTGTTCACAGCCAAGAAGCCGTTGACATTCTCACAGCTTGCCATAATGGACCCACGGGGGGACATCATGGTGCCAACTACACCGCTAAAAAAGTCTTTGATTCGGGTTTCTATTGGCCGACGATTTATCGTGATGCCCACGACTTGGTGAGGTCTTGTGACTCTTGCCAACATCAAGGAAAAATCTCACAAAAGGACGAAATGCCTCAAAATGCAATTCAAGTTTGTGAGATCTTTGAAGTGTGGGGCATCGACTTTATGGGACCGTTCCCGTCTTCACGAGGGAACAAGTACATACTCGTGGCATTCGACTATTTTTCTAAATGGGTGGAAGCGAAAGCGCTCCCCACGAACGACGCCCGAGTAGTTGTGAAGTTTTTAAAGTCTCTATTTGCTCGGTTTGGAGCTCCTCGTGCTATCATTAGTGATCGCGGTACGCACTTTTGCAATGACCAATTCGCAAAAGTCATGCTTAAGTACGGTGTTACTCACCGTCTTGCTACCGCGTATCATCCTCAAACTAGTGGGCAAGTGGAAGTTTCAAACCGTGGATTGAAAAGAATTCTTGAGAGGACCGTAGGGGAAAATCGTGCCTCTTGGTCGGAAAAATTAGATGATGCACTATGGGCCTTCCGTACGACTTACAAAACACCCATCTGGTGTACTCCTTACAAGCTTGTGTACGGAAAGGCATGTCATCTACCAATCGAGCTTGAGCACAAAGCCTATTGGGCCCTAAAACATGCAAATTTTGACCTAAAGACCGCGGGTGATCACCGAAAGCTTCAATTGAATGAATTAAATGAGCTTCGGGATCAAGCCTACGAGAACTCTTTAATCTACAAAGAGAAAACAAAGAGAATTCATGACTCCAAAATCAAGAACCGCGTTTTTAACGTTGGTGATCGAGTCCTCCTCTTCAATTCTCGATTAAAGATTTTCTCGGGCAAATTAAAAACCCGTTGGTCTGGACCGTTCACCATCACTCAAGTTTTTCCATATGGAACCGTCGAGTTAGCTCAAAACGACGGTCCAAACTTCAAAGTGAACGGCCATAGAAGCATTATTTTGGAGGGGACATACCATCCATGGTTGTCCCGGATCTCCAAACTTTCCCCATGGACAATTAAATTCGGGGACGAGTCAGGCTCGTGACTCGGTTAGCAAAAACAAGCGCTTCGTGGGTGGCAACCCATGCTTATCATTCTAGCTTCTTTCTTATTTCTAACACTAAGTGTGGGGGAGTTCCTCTACTTGTGCTTTGTTGTTGCATGTTTGCCTTTGTTTTCAGGATTCCCGTAGATCGTGATGATTGATGCGCCTGTTTTCAATCCAGCCGCCCAATATCCGATCTTTTTGTTTATGATTATCCAGGGATATCTTATTAATCCTTTATTGTGAAAAAGATTTCGTTTCCACACTTAGGTAGTAGTCTTACCCTTTTACGTTCTATAGTGTCGGCATAATAGCTGGTACTTTGAATATTGAGGGCAATATTCAATTCTTAGTGTGGGGGGGAATTCTCATTTGACCAAATTTGACCAAATTTTAAAATTTTCACATATTGTACCTACTAGTCCCCTAGCACCCCCGTTTTGACCAAAAATTTTAAAATTTTTATCGTATTTTTCGTCTAAAAGAAGTGCTTTGCACAATAAAAAAAATTGCTATACATTAATGCTTCAGTATTAGTGGAAGTTTAGACTTGATTAGGCTAGAACAAGAGGAATCCCGACTCTGCTAGAGTGTTGATCTAGCTGCTACCCTTAACGTTTAGGCTAAGTTTTTACGAATTGTGCAAATGAAAATGCTAAGCGTGGAGTAGTTGGTTCTCTTTAGAGCTTATATAAGTAATCTATGGTTTTTCCTCCCAGGAGCTCCTAATCTGACTAAAATAAGTGCTATTTTCAAACTTTTGAACGAAAAAACCGTTTTTGTTAAGCAAATAAAATTTTATACAATTTTGATTTAGAATACTAGTTCAAAGTTTTATTTAAATTTCGGAACAAGTATACTTTCGTAAAACATAATAAGAATGCAAAATGAAAGTGAGTCGTTGCTTGAAAGTTTCAAAATTAAAGTTTTGAGTATGAATAAATAAGTCCTAAGCTTCGGTTCGAGATCGGCCCTTGGATCCTTATTACCAAAAGGCGTTTAGGTCTTGGCTACCCTCTTACACCGGCCCTTGGACCCTTAATTCTGAAAGGCGTTAAGGTCTTGGAACTCTCCGTTGTAACGGCCCTTGGATCCTGTATTCCGAAAGGTGTAAGGTCTTGGAATTTTCCCGTGAAGCTCCGTAGTTTATGGTACAATAATGAGTTAAGTAAAAAAAAAAAATAAAAGAGTGAAAAAAGTGATGAAAAATGAAAAAAAAAATGTTTGTTGCTTATGAATAAATGTGAGAAACTTGCTTCTTCTTAAATTTAAATCGAAAGTTGAACTAGTATTCGTCAATATTGTCTAAAAGTTGGACGGTGATTTAGAAATTGTTGACTTCAAAGATCCCGTGAGCTCCGATACTATTCTCGAGGGTGTATAAACCTAGCCTCCTAAGTTTACTAAGGACTAACTGAGAAGAAAGTCGCTACATGGAGTGATCTCACATTTGAATCACTAATTTCTAAATCATTGTCGGTTTTTTAACCCTAATAAATGTCGATTTTTACGGTCAAAACTTTGAAAACAAGCACACACACCTACCTTATGAATAATTGTGGGAGTGAAAAGTTAAGTCTCGACTTACATAGATTACTAATATAAGTAGCGTTAGCATTTTACAAAAACGTTTGCGCAAGGGTTTTAGACTTAGTTGGGGAGTATAAAAAGTGGATGACGATTACAATTCCCCGGAGTCACCCATTTTGTGTGATTTCCGTTCCATGATGCCATTTTTGATAATCAAGCATGTTATTTACGTTTTATCTCGTTTAATTTACTCGCATTTTATAATAAAGTCAAAACGGGATATTTTTGGTAACCTCGATATTCTTTTGATCCTTTCATTACTTTATATGATCGGATTGCTAGGGACTAGCAATTGCTTAGTGTGGGGGATTGATGAGTGGCCTTTTACTCATCATTTTATACCCGAAAAACCCCACAAAAATGACCAAAAACACACAAATGGACCATATAATGTTACAAATATCCTTGGATTGTGTTTTATGTATTTCAAGTATAAAAGGATTGAAAACGGGGCAAATATGGACAAAACCGAGCGTGATATGAAAAAGAGCCGAAAACCGAAGCCGGAAAAGACATTTTTTATTCGGAATTAAATTCAAGCTCGGAAAATCCCAAATGGCCCTTGGATTATTATTACTTGGCAAAATTGGACCCTAGAAGAACTTTGCAAATATGGCAAGAATGGTCCTTGAAGTTTCCTAAATTACAACTTTGGTCCTTGTGTTTAAATCCCATTTATCCTAAAAACTAACAACCGGATCAAAATTATCCCCTTTATCCCACAATCCTAACCCATTAAACCCCATACCCCATCAAAAGCCCATTTCATCTCATAAGCCCACTTCCCTTAATAATAAAACACGGGTCAAACCCCCAATCCCAGTCAAATCCCTAATTACTACTATTCCCTCATCCCTAACCTCCCTAATCCCGCTAAAACCTGCTAACCTCCTACCAGTCACCATCTTCTTTTCCACCTCACCACACCAGTCCAAACCCTTCACATGGTCTTGTCTCTCCCCCCTCCAAGGCCTCGCTGGCAATCCACAACCCAAAAAACCATCCACGGCTCAGATTAAGAGGAGTGGGCACCAAGATAATCCAAGGGCTGAGAAGCAAGGAAGAAAGCACAAGATTGGTTTTCCCTCACAGAGAAAGCATAAGCAGAAGAGAAACCCTAGAGTAGGAGTAGTATAAATAGTAGCTAAGTAGCAGTTGTATTTCTTAGGTTCAATTTTAGCTAATTTTTAAGGTATTGTACTTTTTACATTAGAATATTGTAATTTACTTTTTTTAATGTTAATTCAGTTTAAGTTTTAATTATTCTAAAAAAAAAATCCAAAAACAGTGTTTGCTTATTGAACTGCTTATTGCTTATTTAATTTACTTATTTGATTGAACTAGTGCTTATTTAGAGATAGTAGAGATATTCTGATTTAGTTTGCTAGTATGGGTTAGTTTTTATTAGTTTGTCTTTAAAAAAAAAACCAAGAAAAGCTCAAAACAGTTAGAGATAGGAGTGTTGGGCTCATGGGTGAAAATGGGTCATTATGGCATAACACTATTCATGTGCAATTAGGGTAGCTTGGATTTGTCTTAATTCAGCTTATATGAGTTATTTGTAGGATGCTTTTAGCTGATTTAATGGTTTTTGAAGTTTTGAGTGGGGTATTATAGATCAAAGGATATAATCTGAGCTTTTGAGCTTTTTATAAGCTCAAACATTTTAAGCCCTTGTTTTTGGTGTTTTCAGAATCCACTTAGTCTTTTAAGTAATTCTGAGTAGCTAGGTATTGCCTTTAAGCCTTGGCTCAATTGATCATCAAACAGTCCACTATACAATAGCAGACTGACGTTCTTGATTTTTTTCTCATTTTTCAGCCTTTGATCCTCATTTTTCATATCTTTAATATAAGTTAGGTTAAGACAAAATTTTGTGCAGACATTATTTTGTTGCATTTCTAGGTGTTAGTTATTTTTGTGAATTTTAAAAAGTAGCTTTTGATAGCTTTTAACTAGCTTAAGGTTTCCCACTTTTGCCCTGCTCCTAACTGCACATCAGCAGCCCCTTAATGGCTGTTGGCTTATATTGTGCTTGTTTAGTACTTATTTCTGGTTCTTGTGGCTATTTGTGATTTTGATTCTATCTTTTAGTTGAACTTTAGCTTATTCCCATGTCCTCAGTTTATTATAGTAGCTTAATTCAGCCCATTGCTTATTTACTTTAGCCTGCTTTCCCTTTAGACCAACTGATCAGACATTTTTGAGCTTATTCTCAGCTCAACTTTGACTTTCAAAAATATCTTCAGTTTTAAAAAGTGCTTAACTTCTTTAGCTTAATCAGTTTTAAAAGAAAAATCACAAAAAAAAAAAAAAAAAAAAAAAAAAAAAAAAAAAAAAAAAAAATAGTTGTAAAAAAATAGCCATAAGTAGGAATCGAACCTAGGCCTTTTAGCTAAGCACACAAACACCAAACCAACTACCCTAGGGTCTTTTATCAGTTAACCATTGCAGTATTTTTCATTTAACCATCCTTTTTTATTTTTGGCTTATAATTCATGTTTTGCTTATTACAGCTTATCTGTATAAGCCAGCACCCTTAGCTTATTTTTCCTAGGACTAGCATCACATTTAGGACTTTCCTACAAATTTTTAGATTTTTCCATTTTCATTTACTATTTTTAATTGATTTTCCTTTTTAAAGTAGTTTTTAATTCATATTTAATTAATTAAAAATTAAAAAAATATAATTCTTTTTTCTAAAATTTTCTTTTATTAATTAGGACTTAGAAAAATTAATTTTGCATCCTTAGGATTTGTATTTCATAGATTTCACTTTTATAGCTCGGGATTAGCCTGGGTTTTGCGTGTTTTTAGGTTTTCTTTCACGTTTGCCTTAGATTAGCATTTCCCTTGCGTTATTTATTGTTTTTAGTTTATATTTCATGTTTTTAGTTTAAAAACCCACAATCTCACTTTTATTCCCCATTCAAACACGTTTCACAGACACAAATCACAATTCCATTCACACCTCGTCGGGATAACGAACACGGGGTTTTCACACATACTTCACTTGTGTAATTACTTACTCCTTTTTGGAAAGTATAAATTCCAAGAGAAATCAACCACGAGTTCCATAATTGCTCGGATCATTCGATTAACATCTCGTGTAGAACCATATCATCTCGGCTCATTCGTTTAACATCTCATGTAGAACCATATCATCTCGGATCATTCGTTTAACATCACGTGTAGAACCATATCAAACGAAACAACTCGACAAGCAAACGAAATAACTCGGCAAGCAAATGAAACAACTCGACAAGCAAATGAAACAACTCGGCTCATTAGTTAGGAATTGCATCTTTCAAACTAGAACAAGATAAGCTGGAACTTTGTTGTTGACCATGAGTTCCATAATTGCTCGGATCATTCGTTTAACATCTCGTGTAGAACCATATCATCTCGGCTCATTCGTTTAACATCTCGTGTAGAACCATATCATTTCGGCTCATTCGTTTAACATCTCATGTAGAACCATATCATCTCGGCTCATTCGTTTAACATCTCGTGTAGAACCATATCATCTCGGATCATTCGTTTAACATCTCGTATAGAACCATACCATCTCGGCTCATTTATTTAACATCTCGTGTAGAACCATGTCAAACGAAACAACTCGACAAGCAAATGAAACAACTCGACAAGCAAATGAAACAACTCGGCTCATTAGTTAGGAATTGCAGGTTCTCGGGATCGGAATTATTTTAAAAAATTTAAAACTAATTTAAATAATTTTTAAATTATTTTAATAATGTATAACTAATTTAAATTATTTTTAATTTATTTAATATTAATTAAATAATTAAAATAATTTTTAATATGCATAAGATAAAAAATTTACAACTAATTTTAAGTAATTTATAACTAATTTAAATCATTTTTAATAAATTTAATATTAATTAAATAATTAAAATCATTTTTAATATTCATAAGGTATGGATAAAGAAAAAATAAACAGAAGGGATGACATTGTCGTCCCTCTTTTTCCCCAAAATTTTTTCACCAAAAGTTAAAAGGCCCGCCAATTATTTTAGTATAACCCGCCAACAGAAAGGGACGACAATGTCGTCCCAATCTGTATCAATTATTGACTACACCGATCTGCTAATTCATTCGATCTACACTTATCAAAAAAAAAAAAAAAAAAACCCCACTATGTTTAACTCTTCTTCTTCATTCGATCAAAAAAAAAAAAAAAAAAAAAAAAAAAAAAAAAAAAAAAAAAAAAAACAGCTACTCGACACCACCTTCAACACCACATTCGATCTTTTTTTTTTTTTTTTTTTTTAAAAGGTATGTTTTTTCTTTTAATTTTTGTGTGTTAATTTGTATATTATTTTGTTTAACTTTTGTTTGTTAATATTTGTTTATTGTTTGTTGTGTTTGTGTTTGTTAGATGGCACCACAACCACCACGGCAGCGCCACCACAGCCAGCAACAGTAGCACCAACAGCCGATTGTTTGTGTTTGTGTTTGTTAAAGGGGTTTTTTTTTTACTGTGTTAATGCGTTTTGGGACGACAATGTCGTCGTCAAAAGTTTTTATTTATTAATTTGGTTAATGTAAGTTTGGTTGTTTAATTTAAGTTGTTTTTTATACGTGTTTGTCGCGGGACAGTCGGGAGAGACGGGACAGCAGTAGCACCACAGCCGGGTCGGGGCAGCCGGGTCGGGGTCGGGACAGCAGCCACCTCTTTTCCTCTTTTTCTATTTTCTTCTCTTCCTTTATTTCAACCGTGAACTAGGTATATAATTTAATTACTTTGATGGTTGCGTTTTTTTAGTAAAATGCGTTTGGTTAGTATGCTATTGTGAATATGTCATTTAGTTAGTAATATGCATTTGGTTAATATGATATTGTGAATATGCCTTTTGATTAGTAATATGCGTTTGGTTAGCATGATATTGTGAATATGCCGTTTGGTTTGTAATATGCGTTTGGTTAATATGATATTGTGAATATGCCGTTTGATTAGTAATATGCGTTTGGATAGCATGATATTGTGAATATGCCGTTTGGTTTGTAATATGCGTTTGCTTAGCATAATATTGTGAATATGCCGTTTGGTTAGTATGATATTGTGATTGTTATACTTATGTGACTTTTTTTAGGATTTTAGTGATTAATTTCGGACAAACCACATCTGGAATTAATCATTCTATAGAAAACCCGTCCGAAATTAATTTATTAGAAATTAATTTAGGAAACTCCCCTGATTGGGACTGCTTTTTGAATGTTTTGTCTCATTTAGGATATGGATGCGTATAACTGTTTTACTATTTGAGAGAAATTCGACAGTATTTCCCTTTCACTCCTACGAATATGTCTTTAATGCACATATTTGGGGAGTTGAGGGGAAATGCTGCCGAATTTTTTTCAAATAGTAAATCGGTTATACGGATTCATATATGAGATGAGACATTCAAAGAGTGGGTTAGGATTGCCTTCCATAGTTGCACTAGGTAATCAAAACAGTTCATAATTACGCCTTTTTATGTTTGAATGTGTTTATATATATATATATATATATATATATATATATATATATATATATATATATATATATATATATACATATTATATATAACAGGATGCGTATGACGTCATCAAATGCATGATTGATGAATAAGCGCTTGATTGATGAGTAATCATGCTCTTATTCCACCTAAGCAGTCCACCTAAGCAAGATTTGACCGAATAAAATTCGTATGTTGACTTTTAATTCCGAAATTTTAAAAAAGTCTCTAAAGATTCGAACTTGGGTTGTTTACATGTCTTAAATATATATCAATGTTACCATTAGACCAAATTATTTTTTGTGTTATAGCTACAAAAAAAAATAACTATAATCTTCTTTTTTGATGACCATGCGGAATATTTGGAAAGATATATGTATTTTCTAAACATGTATCCCGTTATATTTTTCAAAATATGTTTAATTTGTAGAAGATATGATTTTAAAGATAAGTTTACAATGTATTTTGTATAAATATTTTATTCCTATATTTAAGATCATATAGCTACTTTTACACTATATGTGGATGAAAATATAACGTTTCTTCTCAAGCCAAAAGCATTTGCACAACGATTTCAGAAGGTGTGTTTTTTATATATACTTTAATCAATGTGTTGATGTAATTTTAGTGTTGTTGTTGTATAATTAATTTAATGGTTGCATGTACAGTCGTAATTTTTATGTAGTTTTTGTATAATTAATCTAATGTTTACATAGACCATCATTTATTAACAAATAATCTATTCGTATGGTTGTTGCATTGTTAATGATATTGTTGTTGAAGCCATGTAATGTTTTGTTGCATAAACATGCATAAACAGTATCAAGTATATCGAGCAGTACTAATAGATTGTGGCAGTGCCAACACGTGTAAAATAAATACACATAAGCGGTATCAAGTATGTTACAGTCGTAAATATAACAAACATCTATTTGTAAGTTGTTATATTCTTATTGATGTTGTTGTTGAAGCAATCTAATGCACAGAAACATTGCTATTCAGACGAAACACTTGCTTTCAGAATGTATGTTTTGTTACATATAATTTAACCATTGGGTTGTTTTAATTTTTATGTAGTTGTTGTATAACTAATGTAATGTTTACATAGACCATCATTTATTAACAAATAATCTATTCGTATTGTTGTTGTATTGTTAATGATATTGTTGTTGAAGACAGTGTTGGAGTGTAAAGAGGCTATTGATCAACAAAAGAAGAAGATATTGGAGTATCAAGAGACGATAAAGAATGTTAAAAAACAGATGGACAACTATAACTGTTTGTAGTTTTTTTTTCGTGTTAGATCGTATTTGTCAGCCTTTATTGTTTTAAAAATACATCTTTTATGTTTAATGTTGGTATATTGTTGTTTGATTCTTTTAAAAATACATTTTTTGGTTCTTATGAGTTAAAACGTATTAACTTTTTTGAGCCAGCAGTATTAATGAAACAAATAAATAATCCAAATAATAAGAGTACCCAATAACATGTACACAATCAACATAAGTCCTCAACGGATATGTCACTAATTCGGCCCAGTACCAGCGTCTATCTAACAGTACAAATATATTGATAGCAGTACTAAACTTTATTATTATGAGCTGCGGAAACTTTAAAGGGACGTCTATCCAACAGTACTAACTGTTTGTGCAGATGTGCGAGCATAATTATTAAATAGGAAAATTATGATTTAGTTTTTTAATCTATAATACATAAACAGGTTTATAGGAAGCACCAATTTAACACTATATTATCTCAAATACAACAGTACTAACGTAACCAGCAGTATTAACATTGGTGATGTTTAAAAATAATATTAACCGGGATGGAAGATGTTGTTGAAATGATAGACGATGATATTCCGGCAGTGTGCGTTGGTGCCACGAACGCCACTTTAATTCAAATTGATGATGTATGCAAGCGTACGACAAAATAATTGTATGTCCATTGAAAATCAACAGATATTGTTTGGAAGTTTTGTAACAAATCGACAAAATAAATAGATCAAGCCAATTGACTGACTTAATACATAAAGCAGATATCGAAATCAAACATTGTATAGGGAAAAAACTACTAAAACAACTTAGTTAAAATCGTTCATCTTCATGGCATTACCCTCTTCCTCGCGGACACCGGCTTTGGCTTGAGCACACAAATCAACTAGCAGTTCAAGCAATGCCCGATGCCTCTCTTGAGTTTTTTTCAAAGCATCGAGTGAGTCTAATGCGACTCCACGGTGCCCTAATGCTTCCATGTCAGCTGTCATCACGCGGTTCTTCGCCATAACTCTCCTGAGATGCTCACAACAAGCGTGTATCAATTTTGCACAGAACGAGTCTTCATGTGACTGCTGCACAAACCACACGCGCATACAATCATGCAGTTTGGACGAGCCAGAAATTTTCATCAGATCATCTAAAATTTGGAATTGTGCCATTGGAAACATTATGCCAGTTGATCGGCATCTTTCATTATATATTATTGTATTTAAATTGTAGAAGTATCTAAATATATTTTAACTTTTTCAATTATCTTATACCCTACATATATGATATGCTTAAATAATTTCCAAAGATAAGTTTATACTGAAAACACATTGATAAAATTGCTACTTTATAGTAATAGATATATATGGCATATCAAACTTTGTTTAAATTTAAAAGATATTGATTATAGATTATATATTTTTTTTCAAGTTAAATATTTTCAATATCTTTCCACAACCATTTGATACTGTGAACAGTTCAAACGAGTTTACAGTATAATTGATTTATTGGCATCATGGCAACTATATCAAATGATTTAGCAATTCGACCAACAGGAAAACCAAAACGAAAGGCGCAACAAACAAATGTAAGCAGAGGACGACCACCAATATATCCAATGGCAATGGGTAATTCAGTTAGTTACAACTACACATCATTATATTTATATACTCTGTATATGTTCGATGACAAATATTTTATTGTGTTAACTCAACTTCAATTTACGACAGGTACCAATAGTTTCAGCACACGGTCAACATGCGCGCCTTTTTCAAACAATGTCAACAACATCTTAACGCATATGCCAGTAACATGCGTACCAGATGTGAAAAATAAAAAGACAACGATACAAAATATTTGTTAATTATTTGTTGATGGAATAATAACTATGTTATATGTTTTGGTTCAGTTTGTGGTTTATGTGCCTGATGTTGTTTTGGGCTGTGAAAGCGTGTGAGTTGGCCGTATGTTGATATCATGAGGATCTGCTGTAAATTGAATTTGCATTAACGTTATCAAATAATTATCATTGTACTATAATTCAGCATCTAAATATCATGTTTTGTAGTTTCAACTAACATTCATGATGCAATTTGACATAGATAATAATGATCTCAGTCTACGGCCAACTCGCATGCCTTCTCAAATAAAAAAAAAACATCTGAATGCATAGGCCGACCACCGATATACCCAAACGAAGCAGGTCATTTAATTAACTGAAACTATCCAACATGATATTTACACACTATATTTGCTTGCAATGAAAACTATTTGATCATGTTAATACAACTTCATTTTACAACAGCTCCTACCGATATAAGCATACGGCCAACTCGCACGATTTCACAACCCAAAACAACAACAGCCACAGAAACCACAAAAAGACCGAGGGGACGTCCATTCAAAGATCTAACCAAAACACGTAATAATGTTACAATTCCTCCAGCAAATAATTAACAGTTATTTCCGCTTCGTATTTTTGTTTATTCGTTTTTTTTTACAGCCATGCCTAAAGAGCCTACCTATCTTGGAACTATTCAACCTGGTGTACACATTGCAAAACGCAAATCACAGAGACTACATGATAAAATGAAAGCACCCGTGCAAAAAATACCAAGACGGGAGGGTTTAAATACCACATCTTCTGCAAACAATCAAGAAGCACATAAAAACCAATTTAAAGGCATATCTAATGGTAAAGCCATTAGACAAATCCGTATAAAAAAACACCATTCAGTACCAAAAAAATATATAAGTTTTATTTTATTTATTTTTTCATTTTTTTTAAAATAATAATTAATTTAATTCATTATACATTTACAGATTATTTTGACCATGGAGATCCTATTTACACATGTCAATCGTGCGATGCATTACTGTGGCATGCTGAGGCTATGGTAGGATCAACGTCTTCAAACGAAGATACTTACTCTATATGTTGTGCAAAAGGAAAAGTGAAATTAGGAAATGAAGTTAAGAATCCACCTGAATTGTTGAGACAGCTTATGGATGGTGAACATCCAAAAAGCAAGGATTTTGTTGATAATATCAGACGATATAATTCGATGTTTTCATTCACATCCATGGGTGCAAGACAGGACACATCTGTTAATCAAGGATATGGAGCATATTGTTACAGGATACAAGGTGAAAATTATCATAGAATGGGGAGTCTGTTACCAGAGGGCAACAAACCTCCTGTTTTTGCACAATTATATATTTACGATTCAAAAAATGAAATACAGAATAGAATTAATTGTGTCAGGTATGATAACGTTGATTATTTTTTCATTTTGTACATGTCGTTTATATATTACTTGCATAAACAACAACATACTAATATAACTATATTCATTTCATACAGTACCATCGACAGCACATCGAAATCAACCAACTATAACATAGACCACCAGCTGACTGTAGATTTACGGGACATGCTGGATACAATCAATCCATTAGTTGGTCAGTTCAGAATGGCTGGGGAACGATTAGTCAGGAAAAGTGACGAAAACAAATTCAAATTACGCCTTATCGGTACACGAGAACGAGATGGTAGAAATTATAACCTACCCACAGCTGATGAAATTGGAGGACTCATAGTTGGGGACTTTGACGCTACAACACACAAAAGAGACATTATTTTGCACTTACAAGAAGGAGGGCTTAGAAGAATTAGTGAGTTGCACCCGTCATACCTGGCATTACAGTACCCATTGTTGTTCCCATATGCAGAAGATGGTTACTGGACAGACATATATCATGTAGGCATTACTGATTACACACCAACAAACAAAAAAACTCGCGTAACAATGAGGGAGTATTTTGCATATCGGCTACAAGAAAGGGCAGGAGTTTTCTCGATGATACTCAATGCAAGGAGGTTATGCCAACAATTTATTGTTGACGCTTACACTATGATAGAATCTGAAAGGATGTCGTTTGTTAAAAATCAACAGAAGGATCTGAGGAGTGAAACATATTCTAAACTTGCAAAATTGGCAGAGCAAGAAGATTCTGGGGTGACATTACGTGGGAAAAAGGTTATATTACCATCGTCATTTACTGGGAGCCCAAGATATATGATGCAAAACTATTTAGATGCAATGACAATATGCAAGGTTTACGGATATCCTGACCTGTTTATCACATTCACATGCAATCCAAATTGGCCAGAAATTGCACGGTTTGTCGCAGATAAGGGGTTGAAGTCTGAGGATAGGCCTGATGCAATAGTCAGGGTATTTAAACAAAAGTTGGACAGGCTAATGAGAGATTTTAAAGACCGCCATTTTTTTGGACATTTAAAAGCAGGTATTATCATATTTCTATTATAAAAATGTAGAGTAACTGCGTCAATTATCATTGATTATATACATTACTTAACATTATCATCTTGATGCAGCTGTTTATACCGTTGAATTCCAGAAAAGAGGTCTACCACATGCTCATATATTGCTTTTCTTGGAAGAAAAAGATAAAATCAAGACAACAAGCCAAATTGATCAATTTATTTCAGCGGAGATACCGGATAAAAATGAAGACCCGGAACTGTATGAAATTGTTACTGATCATATGATGCATGGGCCATGTGGCCCCCAACGGCCAACTTGCCCCTGTACCGTAAAAAATAAGTGCACAAAGAGATTCCCTAAGGAATTTAACGATTCGACAGTCATAGATGACAATGGATACGCACTTTATAAAAGGAGGAACGATGGATGTACAGTAACAAAGAGCGGGTCAGAATTACACAACGGATACGTGGTACCTTACAATCCAGCGTTGTTGAGACGCTACCAATCACATATTAATGTGGAGTGGTGCAATCAGGCGACGTCCATAAAATATCTTTTCAAGTATATAAACAAGGGTCCAGATAGGGCCACGGCGGCCGTAGAAGACCAAGATGTAGATGAAGTCAAGGACTATTACGATTGTCGCTATCTTTCAGCGTGCGAGGCGGCATGGAGGATTTACAAATTTGACATCCACTACAGATTTCCTCCCGTTGAACGCTTGCCGTTTCATTTGGAAGGCGAACAGTCGGTTATATTTGATGCTTCAGAAAGCATTGACTGTACTTTGGATAAAGCATCCGTAAATGATACGAAATTTGTCCAATGGATGAAAACAAATAGGACGGATCAAGAAGCGAGAAGCCTACTTTACCACGAGTTTCCACAACACTATGTATGGAAACAAGAAGAGAAAATTTGGGTAAAAAGACAGAAAGGCACATGCATTGGACGCGTACATCACGTGTCGCCGTCAACCGGGGAGCTGTTTTATTTACGAGTCTTGATTAACAAAGTCCCAGGCGCACAAGATTGGGTTGACTTTAGAAAATTCGAAAATGTTACGTACAATACCTACAAGGAGGCTTGCCAAGCGCGGGGTCTATTGGAAGATGACAAAGAATATATTGATGGGTTGTTAGAAGCCAGTCTATGGGGGTCCGGAAACTACCTGCGTAAGTTTTATGTCATACTAATCCTGACAGATTGCATGTCTCGACCAGAGTTTGTTTATGAAAAAACATGGGAAGTAATGGCTACTGACGTGTTACATGCAGAACGAATAAAAAGGAATGATCCAGGTATGATACTTTTAATGTAAAATATTAAATTGAAAACAACATATCTCCATGATTTATAAAAAATACGCTCACTATTTGTTATCTAAAAACAATGTAATTCAACATAACTACTAATAAGCAGGACATTATATTAGACCACAAACTCTGTCTATAAGTCTACAGATTATATCCATAATCAAAGGAAACTACCACTACCGTGTCCACATTACGCAACAAATACTTATCATAACATATGGTCGCCATAACCAAATTAAAAGTTTATGTACCCAGAAAAACATACCAAAAGCAGCATCAGCAAACATGAAACACTGGAATCTTTGTTTCATTTTCCCCATATAGAACATAGCTTTGTCGTCCATAACATTTTTGACATTCATGAAACCATTCAGGGAGTGTCTACAACATAACCATAATACAATTAGACTTATGTATTAACAAATATTGGAGAAACAAAGCACAAAATTAAATTAAGCATTCTACTATGTACACAATAACCACAAATTATTACACACCTGATTTTTCCGATAACAGTAATCAACCTTCATCAAAAACTGATAAGCCATGTCTCAGAAAATGAAAAAATCGTTAAAGATGATAGTCAAAACAGTAAACTAAATAGCCACAATGATAACCTATAAAATACGTCTAAGATATTAAACATGCATTTGATATATATATGTTTCATAAAATGAAACTAAAAAAAATAAAATTTATTTTTGCAGATTTGGAACTTTCGGACGAACAAAGAAAGAATATATGCCTTACATATATTGAGCACATGCTTCTTTGTAACAATAAAAGTTTAAGGAGTATCCCAAACATGCCTTTGCCAAACGAAATGTTTTCTATGGCGAATTACAACAGACTGATAGCAGAAGAGTTAAGATACAACCCAGAAGAATTACAAGAACAACACGATAAACTCTTTGGTACGTTGACCGTCGAGCAAAAAAATATATATAATACTTTAATGGATGCTGTTAATGGCCAAACGGGTGGTATGTTCTTTGTATATGGATATGGAGGCACGGGTAAAACTTATCTTTACAAAACATTATCCGCTGCAATCAGATCACAAGGCTATATAGTATTAAATGTCGCGTCAAGTGGTATAGCCGCACTTTTATTAGAAGGAGGGAGAACTGCACATTCTCGATTTGCAATTCCCATCAATGTGGTCGATGATTCTATGTGCCATATCCCAGCAGATAGTGAACTGGCCGAATTGATAAGGGAGTGCAAACTAATCATATGGGATGAAGCTCCAATGACACATAGACATTGCTACGAAGCGTTCGATAGGACACTGAGAGACATATGTAGGACACATCATTCAACCCCAATGGATCAAATATTCGGAGGAAAAGTAGTTTTGTTTGGGGGTGACTTTCGACAAATTCTTCCGGTCATCACAGGTGGTTCACGACACAATGTTGTACACTCGGCAATAAATTCTTCATATCTATGGGACCATTGTACAGTGTTACGCTTGACTATCAACATGAGACTTGGAGCAGGTACAAATCAATCCGAACGTAAAGAAATACAAGACTTTGCGGACTGGATATTATCAATTGGCAATGGAACGATCGGAGGTAAAAACGATGGAGAGGCAAATGTTGAATTCACGAACGATATGTTGATTCCTGACTCTGAAGATCATGTTGGTGCAATAATAGAAGAGACTTACCCGCATGTGGTCAAAAACCTCTATAACCCGACCTTTTTCCAGGAAAGGGCCATACTGGCGCCTACACATGAACTTGTGGATATGATCAATGACAGGATGCTTACGCTACTTGAAGGAGATCAAAAAACATATCTAAGTTCTGATTCAATTGGTATTGTTGATGAAGACTCCACTTTCAATCAGGACTTATACACATGTGACTTTCTTAACAGCATTAAAATATCTGGACTTCCACGTCATTCATTGACACTGAAAATAGGTACACCTGTTATGTGCATGCGAAACATTGATCAAATAGCTGGATTGTGCAATGGAACCAGGCTCCAAGTTCGAAGGCTTGGTACTAATATAATTGAGGCTAAAATAATATCGGGCGAAAGTGTTGGTACTGTTTGCGCTATACCACGTATGGTTTTAAGTCCTTCGGATACCAAAATGCCTTTTAAATTTAATCGAAGACAATTCCCGGTATCACCGTGCTTCGCAATGACAATTAATAAAAGCCAAGGCCAAACGTTGACACATGTAGGACTATTTCTCCAGCGTCCTGTTTTCTCGCACGGCCAGCTTTATGTAGCAGTGTCTCGAGTGAAGAACAAGAAAGGTTTGAAAGTCCTTTGTTGTGACGAGGATGGGAAATACACAAAATCAACGACAAATGTTGTGTATAAAGAAGCATTGTTTCGAATTTAAAAGGTATTTCAACCTTTGAATCACATTAAATTTGTGTTTTTACTTACAGCTTATGAGTTAGACATGTATAGTTCCACTCAAGTATCATAATAATATCAACACAAAATATAACAGTACATAACCTGTTTCAAAAAATGACGCATTCATTTTCCAGAACAAAATTTTCCATAATAAGCATGAGGAATGGTTGTTAAACCTACTACTACATTTAAGAAACATTAAACAACACAGTGGCATTTTTAAGCCATGATCTAACTAAAACCCCCCAATTACCAACAATTAAGATGTTTCAAAACAAATAAAATTTACCTTCGTCCACAGTAACTCAAGACATAATTCAGTTGCCTTCGTACTTTGTCTCGATTCCTTTACATTTCCTTGCTTCTGATCCACTCGGTTCTTCTTCACATGAACATGAAGCATTTTGTAAAATATCTCTTTCCTCAAGCATATTTGCTCGCATGAAATAAGATAAAGTGCTTCATATTCATGTGAACAAGAAAGGAGCAAATGTTGCCGACATATGTGAGTTTTGGTGTGTATACGTTGAATTTGGTGGTTGGTGTAAGTAAGTAGAAAGATACCTGATGCAAATGGTACTGTCAGTGTCAATGATGTAATAGGACATGATACTGCCAGTGTTGAAGGTTAAAAATCAGATTCATTTAAACTCTGATGGGACAGAACATTGTACTGCCATTCTTACTGATGTAACGGAACATCGTACTGCCAGTGTTCAAGGTGCTCTAATAAACGAGATTTCATCCCTAAAATTACACATAAAATAATTACTTAAGTTAATTATAACATACAATTAAACACAAAAAACAAAACATGCGATTGCAAAATATTAGCTTAAATATACAGATAAATATAATACAATTAGTCAATCAAAATATTCAAGATTTCATCCTTTCAATACGAAAATCAGGTAACAAAGGTTAGCAAAACACGAACAAAACTATTAGATCAAGAATATGTAATTCACCTTTTGTTGATCTGGGCAAAAATAATTTGAGCAGTGAGATGTTGGTGTTTTCGATAATGTGATGATACTTTGTGTGAATAGCAGTTATGAGTAATTATAACTGATAAGATAGCGAGCCTATATGAATAGCCTATTAATGAGTATCCTACACAACTTGCATGTTCTACAAAGATTTTTCTTTTAATAATTTACAATCAGAATTTCATGTCATAAAATAATACTAATAAAAATAAAAATAAAAATCCATCATATTATTTACATCAAAATATACTTGCATAATACAATACATGAATGCAATTGGTAACTCACAATATAAGATCAATAATGTAGACTCACGTTTTCTTTATCCAGACACGCATTTTTTTTAAAAATATTTTTGTCTATTAAATTTAATAATAATAATTATTCTCTTGAAAATGATGAAATAAAATAACTTTCTCACATCAAAATGTATAAGCAATGTTATTTAATGTGTTAACATGTAAATGACTATTGTGTGCGAATATGAAAGAGGAAAATATTGACAATAAAAAACAATCTAACGCGCGTTCTATTGCTTTTGTATAAAAGTAGTCATATTTTATTATGTTGAATGTAACGAAATTAAGGCATGATTTAAAATTCATTACAACCATCCAGTCTAAAATTACAAGTCATGCCCGCCCATTGGGCGGGCTTTGAAGTCTAGTATATATATATATATATATATATATATATATATATATATATATATATATATATATATATATATATATATATATATATATATATATATATATATGTTCATTTACTTGAAACTGTTTTTTTGCAACGCAGTCATGACAATTGATAAGACTTGGATCACTATATCCAACCGTAATTCCCCTGAGTTTTTAGATGGTCTTTTTGCATTCATCGCGCATTGTGAGCCATTGTTACACCCCATCAAAAAAATGATTCATTGCCCATATGTTCGTTGTGGTAACGCTTGGGATAAATTGGGTACTCTCAAAACTCTTGAGTCACACATTTTACAATACGGGTTTGACAACAGTTTTACCACTTGGAAATATCACGGTGAACCGCTTCCTCCACCCGTAGTAAACAACACACCACAACAACCTTCACCTGAATACGGTTTTGTAAATTCATCAAAGGAGTTAGACTACCCGATGGGTTTGGATCCAACTTCAAGAAAAAAGTGACCGCTGACGATAACAATATAACGGGCCTAAAATCTCATGACTGTCATATTATGATGCAGCGGTTACTTCCTTATGGAGTTCACCAATACTTACCCAAAGACATTTCACCCCCATTAATCGAGCTCTGCTTATTCTTTAAGCAGATTTGTGCTCGAAATTTGATGCAGCAGGACATGGAGAAAGCTAAAACACAAATGCTCGATGTTATGATTAAATTAGAGCAAATATTTCCCCTTGATTTTTTTGACATAATGATTCATTTGGTTATACATTTACCTGAAGAGGCTATTCTAAGTGGCCCTGTTTACTACAGGTGGATGTATCCATTTGAAAGATACATGAAGAAACTGAAAAATTATGTCCGAAATAATGTAACACCCCAACCCGACGAGGGTTAAGATATCACATTCATGGTGTCAAACAGAACATACACAAGCGGAAGACTTTAATAATACAATGAAATTCAAAGGTTACAAATGAAATCTAAAGTGAATGGAATACAATGATTTCAACAAAGGTACAAAATGTCTAGTAATGAAAATATCCAAGTCAACTCTAATCCAAGGTGGCTATCAAAGGGGTAGTCCTCTAAGGGCTCTGATGCACTCTTCACTCTTCACCCGTAGTAAACAACACACCACAACTCTACTATATATATCTGTTCACTGTGCTTTTTAACCTTCACCTGTATACAGAATACATAATAGCTCGGGTATCAAACTGAAGGGTCAACCAGAATGTCATAGTAATGACACAGAATCTAAGGTCATCAGAAATATCATAATCATAGGTTCATATCAAAAAGGGCATAGCAAAGGTTCATATCAGAGGGTGCATAGCAAAGGTTCATAATCAATGTTAAGTAAATCAAAAGATATGAAAGGGATCATGAGAAACCTTATCAGAAAGGTCAGAATATCTGTACCTTATGCAAATCAACCAACCAAAATAAGAAAGCACACCGAAACAGGGAAGTCACTCCTTCTTCACCGGACCTATACAAATTAATGATCATGTATTACTAATAAGCTCATTTTACAATCTTACTGCTTATAGTTATTCAAGTTTCCTATTTAAGATTTCTTTCTATTTTTAGAAACTTTCCACTTTTAGTAACTTTCTATTTTTAGCAACTTTCTATTTTTAGAAGGTTTCCATATTCACTACAAGAAAACATAGCTCGGGCGACGGACACCCTGCCGACGACCGAGTGTCGTCGGCAGTATTCGCTAAACGACAAAAAATGACTTGACCAAGCCAAGGTTGCGTTGAATTTTTATATCCGTATTATGCCGACGACGTTTCGTCGGTAAAATAAATCTAATGTTTGACTTGGTGAAAACCTGGGCGGGAATTTGACCCGCCAAAACTATGTCGACGTCATGTCGTCGGCATAGTATAAACCAAAAAATAATTGTGATTAGCGTGGGATTAGCGGATGATTAAGAATTGTTTTGCCTTTAGTTTAATGACGCCGACGACATGACGTCGGCACATATTTAAGTCAAATTTTTTGACTTTTCCCTCTTGTGAATAATAGCGAATTGTTGGGCGGGGTTTTTCCCGCCTTTATTATGCCGACGACAGGTCGTCGGTGATAATTCCCGCCAAAATTTCCCTCCAACCCGCCAATTTTTTACTTATATATATATCATATAATAAAATTATCACAAAACACGTAAATTCTCACACATAACAATGGATGGTTTAACGCCGGAATAGGAATGGTCGAAGGCTTTATCACACGAGCTCCTGTATAATGAAATTATACTTCATTGGGGCTGGGAAATTTTTGATGAATATGGTTCTTATGAGAACTGTGCACCGTGGCAGAGGGACAAGATTCTGGAATGGTTGAGGAGAAAGCCGTACTATAGAGAGTATTTGGAAGAGCTAGATGCTGCTGAAGCTCAACATGCTGCTGAAGCTCAACGTGCTGCTGAAGCTCAAGCTGCTGCTGTTGGAGGTGACGATAAAGCTGAAAGCACGTTGGACCTCAACACCGAATTTGGTAATCTGGAAAATAGAGTAACAAATCTCGAAGCTACGTTTGCACGTATCAAGGAAATGAGAGCAAGGAAAGGAAAAGATGGTGCGAGTTCCAGCAAAGCGGGAAGTAGCCGCAAAAAAAAAATAAATGGGTCGTTTCGTTTGATCTGTTTCGTTTGGTTGTCGAGTTGTTTAGTTTGAGTTGTTTCGTTTAGTTGTCGAGTTGTTTAGTTTGAGTTGTTTTGTTTGGTTGTCGAGTTTTTCGTTTGAGAACTCTTGCGTGTTTTAAATAAAATGTGTGCATTCGTGTTTGTTAATTGTGATGTTGTTTCTTCAAATAAGGTCATAAACCAAAACACCCTTTTGGTGCAGGAAATAAGCAATCCCAAACACCCCTGTTTGGACAGCATAAACCAAACGGCTCTTGTGGGCTGTTGTTAAGAAAACAACATAAACCAAACAGCCCTGTTTGGACATCATAAACCAAACGACCCCTTATGGTTGAATCTTGATGGATACTTAAGTTTTCACAACGCCTCCAACATTAAAGCGTACAAATTAAAAATATAAAGCACG
Source organism: Artemisia tridentata subsp. tridentata (assembly GCA_021014915.2). Lineage (NCBI taxonomy): Eukaryota > Viridiplantae > Streptophyta > Magnoliopsida > Asterales > Asteraceae > Artemisia > Artemisia tridentata. Next base: position 26,309,034 of record CP139507.1, on the reverse strand, counting down.
TTCGACATCAGTTTTCACAACAACAACATTTTATTAAACAACAACAATAACACAACAAACAACGACAACAACAGCAACAACAACAACAACAATAACAGCAACAACAACAACCTACATACGAAGATTTCCCATATCACCTACCATGTCATTATAAAGGTCGTGAAGTAAGGCAGCTGAATCAGTTGTGTGTTTGTTTGGATGCATATACACTTCTAGCATTTTATTGAGTACCATTATCTGGTGATTCAGTTTGATGCAGTTTGAGCACTCTGTATTTCCAGGACTTGATGTTGAAGGTCCTGCAGTGTATCGAGTTGGAGTTGTGGATGGTCTTGCGGAATGAGTTGGAGGCGTTGAAGCTCCAACAGAAGCGGTCATTTTGGCTAGTCGTTCATCCTTCCATAAAAAAAAATTGCATCCATACTCCTTTGTCCCACCCTGTTAAAGAGTAAAAACTATAATTTTTAACGACTAACCAAATTATTTAAATAACACACAAAAAAGTATGTAATTGTTCACCTTGGATAAAAGACACGCATAGTATTGTTTACCACGGGAGTGAGGTCGATGCGATTGTCGCAGAATTACGTCTCCTCGTCCACAAGGACAAGCAAAAGCTTCAAATTCCGCCATCTTCACCATGATAACAGTGTGTGTTTGTGGTTGTGAGGATTTGAGAGTGTATAATGTGTTTGTTTGGTTAAGAGCAGATCTGCTAACTGTTATATATGGTAAAAAAAAAAAAAAAAAATCTTTTGGAGGGAAGTTTTGGCGCCATAACATCTCGTGTATTGCAAACGGTACCGACGAAAGGGCGTCGGCACCATTTTTCAATTAGTTGACTTTTCTTGTGTAAAACCATAACATCTCGGCTCGTTCGTTAAACATCTCGTGTATAACCATAACATCTCGGCTCGTTCGTTAAACATCTCGTGTAAAACCATAACATCTCGGCTCGTTCGTTAATCATCTCGTGTATAACCATAACATCTCGGCTCGTTCGTTAAACATCTCGTGTATAACCATAACATCTCGGCTCGTTCGTTAAACATCTCGTGTAAAACCATAACATCTCGGCTCGTTCGTTAAACATCTCGTGTATAACCATAACATCTCGGCTCGTTCGTTAAACATCTCGTGTATAACCATAACATCTCGGCTCGTTCGTTAAACATCTCGTGTAAAACCATAACATCTCGGCTCGTTCGTTAATCATCTCGTGTATAACCATAACATCTCGGCTCGTTCGTTAAACATCTCGTGTATAACCATAACATCTCGGCTCGTTCGTTAAACATCTCGTGTAAAACCATAACATCTCGGCTCGTTCGTTAAACATCTCGTGTAAAACCATAACATCTCGGCTCGTTCGTTAAACATCTCGTGTAAAACCATAACATCTCGGCTCGTTCGTTAAACATCTCGTGTAGAACCAAAACTATTTTTGATTTTTTTTTTAATTTTATAAAAGTATTTATAATAAATAAAAAATTTAACTACTTATTTTTTAATTTTATAAAACTATTTTTTATAATTTTATAAAAGTATTTATAATATTACCGACGACATGACGTCGGTAATATAACCGCCAAAATTTTCACCAAACTTTTATACGTCCCGCCAAACTAGAAACGACAAATTTCTATTACCTTACCGACGACATGACATCGGTAACATTAAAAGTTATAACAAAACTAGATCTGGTCAACACTTAGAAAAAAAAAACGTATAACTTTTTTCTCCTCAATAATTGAAGAAGACGCCGGCGACACCACTACCACTACCACCTCCGACACCACTACCACTACTCCACCACTACCACAGCTCCACCATCACTACACCCACCACCTCCGACACCACAGCTCCACCTCCGACACCACCGCAGCTCCACCACAGCTCCACCGCAACTACACGTGCACCTCCTTCACCTCCTCCTCCTCTCATGTTTAATTCACTCCTCAACCCCTCATTTGTTTAATTCTTCTTCTTCCCCACTTCTTCTTCTTCGATCTACAAAACAGGTAATTTTTTGATTTTTGTTAATTTTGATTTTTGTTAATTTTGTTTTTTGTTAATTTTGTTTAATCTTAGTGTTAATGTTTGTTAATTTTGTTTTTTGTTAATTTTGTTTTATTTTCTTTATTTATTTTATACAGCCGACACCGCAGCTCCACCTCCGACACCACCACAGCTCCACCAAGACAGCCGAGAGCGAGAGTCGAGAGCTGAGACAGCCGAGACAGAGGTAATGTGGTCCCTTTTTTATTTTTAAAAACTTTTGGTATCCCGACGACATGTCGCCGACAACAGTTTTTTTTTAAAACTTTTTATATATTAATGTGCTCACTTTTAATATAGCCCGAGCCCGAGCCCGAGACCGCAGCCCGAGACAGCAGCCCGAGCTGCAGCCTGAGACCACAGTCGAGAGCCACAGACCACAGCCGATATAGTATGTTGTTATTTTTTTCATATCCGTATTATTTTTTACATATCAGTATGTTTGTGAATGTTGCGTGACGGATTAAGTGTAATTTGATTGTTTAAAACCGTGTTTAAGAACCGGCCTAGTTTAGTAGCAGTGTATACCTTTAGTAGCAGTGTATTATGTTTTAGGATTTTAGTGATTAATGTCGGAAAGTCCCCGTCCGAAGTTAATCATCCTATAGAAAACCCGTCCGGAATTAATTTATTAGAAATTAATTTCGGAAAGTCCCCTGTTTGGGACTGCTTTTTGAATGTTTTGTCTCATTTAGGATATGGATGCGTATAACTGATTTACTATTTGAGATTATTTCGACAGTGTTTCTCCTTTACTCCTACGAATATGTCCTTAATGCACATATTTGGGGAGTTGAGGGGAAATGCTGCCGAAATTTTCTCAAATAGTAAATCAGTTATACGCATTCATATATGGGACGAATCATTCAAAGAGTGGGTTAGGATTGCCTTCCATAGTTGCGCTAGGTGAACAAAACAACTCGTAATCATTAATTAAGTGCATATAATAACCGATTGCATCATAAAAATGCAGTTATGATAATTGATAAGAGTTGGACCCGTATAGAGCATCTTGGTTCAAAAGAATTTCTTGATGGTCTTGCCGCCTTCCTCGATCATTGCAAACCGTTATTGAATAGTTTCGGAAACATAAAATGTCCGTGTCGTCGTTGTCGTAATGTTCCATGGGTATCTCTCGAAGGTCTTAAATACCACATAGGCCACAATGGGTGGGACCCAACTTATACACAATGGAAGGATCATGGTGAACCGGATCCTCCGAATAATGATAAATATGATATTCTTGATAACACAACACAACGTGAGATGAGTGACATGGGTGCGTGCCTTAATGATATTCTTGATATTCCTCCGAATAATGATCAAAATGATATTCTTGATATTCCTTCGAATAATGAGCCGACTCATGGAAATATTGGCGAGACAAGTAACGAGCCTACTCAAGCAGCGACACCTCCTCTGCTTAACGAGTATGAAGAGTTACTTGCAAGTTCCAACCAGCCTCTGTACCCGGGTTGTGACTTTATGACAACATTGGATTTTATGGCAAAGTTTACACATCTCAAGGTCAGCGGTAAATGGAGTGATACTTCATTTAACAATACGCTAAAATTTCTCCAGGAGGTATTTCCGCCCAGGTTAGGTTACAATCTCCCACCGTCATACTATCATATAAAGAAGACATTTAAAAAGGTTGGGTTAGGGTACGAGTCGATACATGCTTGTGAAAATGATTGCTTTCTATATCGGGGGGATGATGGCGAAGATTTGGAGTATTGTCCGGTTTGCAAAACGAGTAGATGGAAAGACAATAAAACAACGGGGAAGAAAGTTCCTAACAAGGTGTTGCGTTACTTTCCTATTATTCCTAGACTACAACGTTTATACAAGTCTATTCACACTGCAAAACATATGACTTGGCATGCTACTGGAAAGTCTACGGACGGTAAGATGCAACACCCGGTTGATGGTAAAGCATGGCAGAAGTTTGACAATAAATATTCGGATTTTGCTATAGAACCAAGAAACGTTCGATTAGGGTTGGCTGCTGATGGTTTCAATCCGTTCGGAAACCTTAGTCAGACTTACAGCATCTGGCAGGTTATATTAACAACATACAACTTGCCTCCGTGGTTATGCATGAAAGAGACATCTTTGATGCTGACGTTGTTGATTCCTGGCCCTAAATCACCGGCGAAGGACATCGATGTTTACTTGAAGCCCTTGATTGATGACCTTGTGGAATTATGGAAAAAACCAGGTATCTTGACTATGGACGCTGCTACAGGCACTCAATTCCACATGAGAGCGATGCTTTTATGGACCATCAATGATTTTCCTGCTCGAAGTAGTTTGTCTGGTTGGCAAGGGCAAGGTTACTACGCTTGCCCTACATGCAAAGTAGACACTCCGGCTACGCGTGTGATAAGCAAAACAGCTTATGTTGGTCATAGAAGATTCTTAAAAAAAAACCATAAATGGAGGAGGGACTGTACGACATTCAATGGTGAACCCGATTATAGAGATCCTCCTAGAAAAGATATTAGGGCTGATATCTTGACTCAACTTGCGAAATTGCCCACACGTGTGCCGGGGAAACATCCGGATTATGGGGGTGGGAAGATAAAACGTAATCATACAGTCGAGCTGAACTGGACTAAACGGTCTATCTTCTACGATCTTGAATATTGGTCTTTTCTTTCTCTACCACACAATTTAGATGTCATGCATATCGAAAAAAATGTGTTGGAGAGTATCTTGAACACCTTGTTAATGAATGACAAATCTAAAGACACCGCGAAGGCAAGACAAGATTTGCAAGCTCTGGGCATTCGACAGGAGTTGTGGCTCGGAAACAAACAAAACGGGAAGTGCTCGAAGCCTCATGCAAAGTACTCCTTCACACCCGATAAAAGAAAACTATTCTGTCAATACATCAAAACAGTTAAACTACCAGATGGCTTCGGATCCAAGTTCAAGTCAAAAGTGACCAAAGATGATAACAGTATAACGGGCATGAAGTCTCATGACTGTCATATAATGATGCAACGGTTACTTCCTTATGAACTTCAACAATACTTGGACGCACAGACTTATACACCATTGATCGAGCTTTGTTTCTTCTTTAAGCAAATTTGTGCCCGAACTTTGATGGTGAAAGACATGGTGAAAGCTAAAGACCAGTTGATCAATATTTTGTGCAGTCTCGAGCAAATATATCCTCCTGCTTTTTTTGACATTATGATTCACTTGGTTATGCATTTACTTGAAGAGGCTATTGAAGGCGGGCCTGTTTCATTCCGGTGGATGTATCCATTTGAAAGATACATGAAGAAGCTTAAAAACTATGTCCGAAATAAAGCTAAGCCGGAGGGTTCAATAGCGGAGGGTTATGTTGCAGATGAAGAATTAACTTTCTGTTCTCGTTATTTTCGTGGTGTTGGGACAAAATTTAATCATCCCGCTGCATCTCAGGACCGTCCTCGCCCAACAAGTGATTTCCAGGTGTTCCGATCACTATGTACCAATTCTGGTAAAGAGACATTGATTAAGTTAGGTCTCCAAGAAATGAAGAGAGTGATATGGTATGTACTTCACAACAGTCCTGAGATCGACAAGTACATGGACGAGTTCGAGAGGTATGCGTTTATATTTTGAAATTTCTGTTTCCCAAGTTATCTTTTCGATTTATTCTAATATCATGAACATTTTCAGGGAATTTCCTGATATCGACATGCAACAAGCATTTCCGAGCTGGTTTGAGACGAAGGTGAACTTATTGTATGTATTTCCATGTATAAATAACGACTATTACTCATCTCCATCTATTCTTATCTTTTTTCATAGATCCGTAAACTTTACATAGCCGATGACCCAAGCTGTACTCCCGACTTATTCGCTTTGGCTTGTGGACCATCACCGACCCCAATCTCAGTCAACTCTTGCGTAGTCAACGGTGTGAGGTTTGTCGTACACAGCCGCGATATAAAACTTACAACTCAGAACAGCGGAATTTGTTCACCTGGTGAGAAAGAGGGAGAAATGTATTATGGTCAGCTAGAAGAAATTCTGGAGTTCGCATATTCCCAGTTCAAAGTTGTGTTGTTTCGAGTTAAGTGGTTCGACTTAAGCAACAAAAACCGTAGAGTCCAATGTTTTACCACTAGAAACAACATGACACAAATTTTGGCATGTAGCTATGCGTTCGAAGATCAACCTTACATTCTCGCAACACAAGCAAAACAAGTCTTCTACCTTGAAGATCCTGCCAGACGACCACTCCATTGGAAGGTCGTCCAAGAAGTAAATCACAACACAAGCTGGGATGTCATCGTGGTAGAAGACGATGATGATGTGATACATGGCAACAACTCATCCGATCTCCAACTGTCTGCTAATTTGAATGATTTGGAACTTGAAACCTTAAATATCGATGGTGAATCAACGTTAGTTGAGGCACCACCACCAATCATTCCTGTTGATGACGACGATGATTTTATTGATGATGAAGACGACGATCCTTATGATTTAGTAGATTCTGATAATGAAGTCGCAAACAATTCTGATGATGAAGTTGATGCGACTAATGTTGTTTATGATAGTGATTGTGATTGTGCAGATTGATCTTAAAATGTAACTTGTAAAACGACACTTATTTTAATGAAATTGTTATGGATTGTTTAAAAGTGTATATTTCTTTTGAATGTGTATGTATTTGAATGTGTGCATGTTTATGTTAATTTGTTCCCGAATTTCTATATGTTACTCAACTTGTACTTTTACAGATGGCAGCAGCAGTCGCGCGTGGTCACGGTGGTGACGGTGCTGGTGACCCACCTTCCCCTCCCCGTCAGATTGAGGGCGGGCATCGTGCTGGTGGTAAGAATTTCTAGATTACATATATATATGTATATATATACACATATTATGTATATATATAGATATATGTGTATATATATATACATATATCTATATATGTATATATATACATATATCTATATTTTTGTGTGATTATATATATATATATATATATATATATATATATATATATACACACACACACACACATATATGTATATACATATGTATATATATATATATATATATATATATATATATATACATATATGTATATACATACATATACATATATCTATATAAGTTACTTTATGACGTTTCCACTCACTCCAATTGCAGGATCAGGGCGACCCCGCCGAGGAGGTCGGGGCAGGGGGGAGGCAGGGGTAGGGGAGATCAGAGTGGCGGTAGGCAGCGCCCACGCGAAGAAAATAAGAATGTGAAGCTCAAGAACGCCGTGAGAGATGGTGGCCCACAGTCGATTGAGTTTGAGATTGGTGATAAGGGGACTTACACTCATGTGGGCCCGAACGCGGCATGGTTTAGCAATTATGTCGGCGAGCTCATTCGGCGGCTGCCGCTCTCCTATGCCTCCTGGTACGATATAGAACCGGAGAAGAAGGCTGACTTCCTTCCACAGCTCGGGGTCAGTTATTTCATTTTCCTTTTATATATATTGTTATGTTATCGTGTTTATTTATTTAAATGTGCATATTTATTTAAATTTGTTTATTTATTTATATCTCTATATTTAATTATTTGAATGTGTACATTTATTAAAATTTGTTTATTTATTTATAACTTTATATTAATTTTAACTATATTTGATTGCAGCTTATGTTCGATTTGGAACGCCACAGGAGCAGACCAGACTGGGATACCATTCGCTCGGCGCTCACATCGTATTTCGCTACACGATACCGTGACAATAAACATGATATGAAACGCGATTACTTTACAAGAAAGGGTGGGGCTGCTAGTGTGGAAGAGATCAGAAGAAATCCTCCTCCGAGCTTGGAGATGTCTGAGTGGAACAAGTATGTCGATTTGTACATGTCGGAGGCGGCCCAGAAAAGATCAGCTGTGAACAAAGAGAATCGAAAGAAGAACAAGATTCTCAGCCGCCACGGTTCGAAGTCATTTGCGGCATCTCGACACGAATATGTAAGACACATTTTATTTTTATAAGATTATTTAATTTTAATAATATATTGATTAAAATTATTTATACTAAGTAAAATATATATGGTGTTTGATTTGTCATTTTAATTTGTTTCATCCTATATGCATGTGTATATATTTATACAGTTTGAGAGGAGCCAGGACCACCAGTATCCGTCCATGTTCGATACATATCTTGACACCCACTTCAAGAATGGTGCATGGTTGCAGGATGAGGCTAGAGCTCGGTTTGTAAGTATCGTTTTTTATTTATTTATTTATTTTTTCCAAACACGCACTTAGTGATTTATTGAAACATAATCTAGTAATTAACCCGACTAATATATTAATTTTCTCATTTTTTTTCAACTACACAGGAAGAGATGGTCCGGCTGAGGCAGCCTAGATCTGATATGCCGGCAGACGAGCCGTGCCTCACGGAGGAGGAGATATTTTCTCGGGTGATCGGGGGAAAGCAGCGTGGTCATATACCCGGCGTCGGCAAGATGGTACCCTACTTGAAGAGGCCACGGGTAGACATGCCGCCTCCAGCTCCAGAAGGTATGTACAGTTGGATAATATTAAATGACGCATCTTATATATGTATTGAAATGACCGTTTTTAAATTTTGATTATTTCGTTTATAGGTACGTCCGAGCTTAAAGGGAAGCTTGCTGAAGCTACGGGGCAGATTGATGAATTTAAAAAGACTCTGGCTGAAGCTGAGAAAGAGAGGAAAAAAGAGAAGAAGAAAGCTAAGAAACGGAGAAGCAGCTCGAGTTGTTGACACGTTATATCTCGAGGAACCCAGACTGGGACTCGTATCTTAGCCAGGTTGGTTCTCGAGGTGACGCTGGAGGCTGCAGTGGGAGCGGCGCGAGAGGGAGCGGCTCAGGCGCTCTCCCGAGTGGCTCAGGCGGCGAGAGTGGCTCTAGCAGCATGAGTGGCTCTAGGAGCGGGAGTGATGATGATGACGAGGATGACGACGATGGGCTGTAGAGGTATTATTTTGTGTTGTTTTGTCTCTGGAACTATATTTTTGACGACCCCAATCTTATTATCTTTGAACACTTAGGATATTGCAACATTTGTACATATAGTAGCTAGGTTTAGCGATTACAACACCCATTTTGTAAACTTTATGATGTATTTTGAGGGTGTTATAATGTTTATGGCCGTTTTGTAAAGTTTATTAAGTGTTTAGTGGTTATATATAGCCGTTTTAGCCGTTATAAATTTTATAGCCGTTTTAGCCGTTGTTTGTATTGGAATGTGGTTTATAAGAGCAGGTATTGGAAACTGGAATTGGTAGATTTTTGCTGCACATTTTTGCGGCAAAAATCTGGGTAGTGCAGCTGCGCAGGCTGTTGTGCAGCTACAATATAACTTCCATACCGACGCCATGTCGTTGCTATAATATATACATGCATATGATACCGACAAAATGTCGTCGACAGAATAATGAAAATGTTTATATTTTAAACCGTACCGACCATATGACGTCGGCAACATTTTTCAATTTTTTGACTTTTTTTGACTATTGCAAACGGTACCGACGACAGGGCGTCGGCAACAATTTTCAATTTCTTGACTTTTTTTTACCATTGCAAACCGTACCGACGAATCGTCGTCGGCGTGGTTTACGTTAATATTTGACTTTCGTTGACTTTAATTAGTTAATCTAATTAAGCCATTAAATATTTATTTTGGTGCCGACGACTCGGCGTCGGTAATAAATTGTCGAGCAAAAACAAACGTTTGACCGAAAATCATGTGGGTCCCACTCTGTCGTCAGCGTTATTCGTCGGTACGGACGTTGCCGACGTGGCTCTGTCGACTATTCGTGCCGACGACGTGACGTCGATAAGGTATGGTGCCGACGTCATGACGTCGGCACGGTTGAAAAATAGTCGACGCCGGTGGTGTCGATTGTACTAGTGATTTGTAGCTTTGATACCTTAGGGTTATAAATGACAATTAAGTAAAGTTAAAGGCTTAATATAACCAATTTCGTAGTATAGGGTTTAATATGTAACTTTAGTAAAGTTTAGAGTTAAACATGTAATTTGTCAAAGTTTAAGGTCTATATACGTCAAATGTTTAACTTTAGGTTTAAAAAATGTACATTAATTTCATAATGATCGATTTAGGACTCCGTCGTTTCACAGGTTATATTAACGTATTATCAACTTCATTTTATCCAAGAGCAAATTACTACGTTTTATATTTCTATCGACCCCACAATATACACACTCACGACACACAAATATGTATGTACTCACGCATGGTAAACGCCACGACACACAAATATATATTTGTTTCACATGTATGAAAATCTTTATCATATATACTCACAAGACTCACATGAAATTTAAACTCCTATATACACGACACATATTCTATTCCCTTTTTAGTCCGACTCCATTATTATTCTACTTTCCTCATAAAAGAATACCATACCAAACTCGCACATGGCCTTGGATACCCCCTTCTTAGATTTCATTCGCTATGCTAGGTCTGATCTAATCACCCACGCACAATTCTTTTATTTAAAATAGAAAAAACATATATATGTAGTAATTTAGTAATGGATTTTTCTAACATGTGCCCTAAGGGCACATGATAAGGACACAAAAAGACAAAAAAAAAGTACAAAAAGTACAAAAAGTACATGTGGGCCTAAGTACTTTTTTGTACTTTTTGTACCTTTTTTTGTCCTTTTGTGTCCTTATCATGTGCCCTTAGGGCACATGTTAGAAAGCCTCTTTAGTAATTGGCTAAACTTATCAGAAAATTTCTCTTCAAAAGAACACGTATGTCCTACTGATTATTGATTAATACCCCCACTGTTAAAATTAAAATTCCCTTCTCATGCATGTTTCTTCTGCTGACTTTGAATGATTCATATTAGTTTACATGAAATAACACCATATTAACACACATATGCAAGCACAGACCACACACATCAGACCCCATACATCCCACTTTAAACTCATGATGACCCACGATTTCTTGACAACAAAACACACACATATCATGCAGATTTAACGCTACACCCGACACATAATATACCCTTTTTATATCGACCTACCCTCACAATATTACATGTTCCAGTTATCAGTTCTTAAGCTTGCTTATATACACATTCTGTTTCGTTATTTAATGTACAATAAAGGTCCCTATTTCATGCGACACAACTGATTTCATAACAGACCTTGCAATCTTCTATTCAACACATACACAAGTTCTATATTTCATGTATTAAAATCCAGATTTCACGCCTAAAATTCATGTGGGCTGTTCGTTATTTTATGTACACCAATAATCCAAGTTTCATGTAGAAAGACCAGATCCAAAAGCCACGTACTAATAACAATATATCGACAATTTTTTTCCATGTATATATATTAGGCGACGTTTACCCATCTATAGTTCTTATAATAGCGACCCAAAGAGGTGAACCAAGACCAGATTCAAAGTGTTTTTACTTACTGAATTTTATAGTACCTTAACATCTTAATTATCGACCTATATTCACAATCATTTTATGTGACTTCATGTGTTCATTCTTGTGTATGTTCTAAATCGACCAAGGTTTAATTAATTTTATTCACAAGTTATATGTGTTTCATGACGAGCAGAACAAGATCAGGGTTTGGAGATACCTTGGTGTCGACTGGGAACCAAACGAGGCAGGAAAAAAAAACCAAAATCAACCCACAATAGACACCTTATACAAGCCACCCCAAGACCCTTATTTGCACAGAGAATAATTACTATTCGGCTACTCTTGAATGCCTCCTCTTGTACCAGTATTACCACGATCAAAACACCCCTCCTACAGCCCTTGTACTTCCTTCTTTGTGATCGAACAGAGAGAATGAATTATTTATGCCGCCACTTTTTGTGCTAGGGTTTTTGTGGTGTTTTTATGCGTGTATAGGTCAGTTATAACAAGAAGAGGATAAGGGAATTTTTGGGCTGGAATGTTGGCCGAGTTTTATAGTAGGTCGTGTATAGTTTTTTGGGAATTTAGGGGTATGTTTGGCAAAACTAGCTGTAAGCTGTATGCTGTAAGCTGTAAACTGTAGGCTGTAAAGCTGTTAACATGAGCTACAAACTGTATCTTTTTTTTTAATAAAAGTGTTTGGTAAGTTAGCTGTTAAATGTAATTATAAGATGTAAAATGACATAAAAAGACATATCTATAATTATAAACTAATGTTTGGAGGGTATATTAGTAATTTAAAGTTTTAACAGCTCCAAGATGTTTAAAAAGCTTCATGAATCAGCTTTTCATTTAGGAGCTATTTGTTTGAAATAAAAGCTTGAAGTTAATGTATCCAAACGGAGCTACTTATTTTAGATGAGATTATTTTGTAACAAAAAGCTAACAGCTCCCCAAAAAAGCCCCTAACAAACAGGCCCTAGATATCCATATCTTTTATTTACAAGCTACTAGTTTATAGACCCGTGAAATTCACGGGGCCTTAATAAACCGTTGATGGTGTCTATATAAGGGATCGATTTTGACGTGCCGTGAAGAAACCGTGGACAACGTTTATATAACATATCGATTTGTGATATTATAAAAAAAATGTACATATAAGATGTATGAATTGAAAATATTAATGCTAAACATTTAATTTGATTGTCAGCTATAAACGTTGAACAAATTAATTTTGGTTAATGTGTTATAAATGTTTACTTCAACGTAATTATTGTGACGTAATAACTTTAATATAGTTGGTTTTCAAAGGAAAAGATACTTTAAGGATACGATGTTGCTAATCTTATTTACAAATTTATAATTAAGAACAACATGTTAAATTTGTGTTAAAGTTACATTTTATTAAATTTAGAACTAAAATTTTCATGAAATATGTATATAATATTATGTTAATTATATTTAATAGTTTATTGACCCGTGAAATTCACGGGATTAAATGAAATACCGTAAAATCAATAGAGAATGTGTTATGTACAGACATTTAACAGATAAATGAGCGATTATTAAGAATATGTGAGTAAATAATATGTTTGATCGGGGTGATAAAATAATGGAAGTATTAGGTATTGGATAGATGTGTATAACGAACATGGATGAAGAATTACAGTAGATGAACTTGTAATAGTGTCTATCAAGATTGTGTAGTAATATGTAAGTATTAGACACTGCGTATAATGTAAGAAATGATGAACTTAGTTGATATTTATAATTAAAATTTACAGGATAAATTGGAAATCCGTGAAAACCAATATAAAATGTATTATGTAAAGACATTTAATAGATAAATGATTGATTGTTGAGAATATGTGAATAGATAATATGTTAGATTGGAGTGTTAAAATAATATAAGTATTAGATACTGAATAGACGTATGAAACGTAGATAGTCATGGTACATGAACATAAAATAAATTTTGTGCATGCTATAAAAGAAATAGAATCGTTTTGGTATGTAGTTTTCGCACCCCCTCCACGTACAAATAAGCTAACACAACGAACAACATAATAAATAAAATCTTTAACAAAAAACACACAAATGACTTTTATAATATTTAAGAGAACCTGTGCCGCAAAAGTACTATTTAATGTTAACACTTAGACCCGTAAAATCCACAGGTTTTTAGAAGAGATTATGCAAAAAAATAAAATAAATAAATAAAATAAGTGTGTAAACAAAATAAGGAAAAAAAAAAGGAAGCTTGGATCATGTATTTGAAAGGAATAGTAAGTAATAAGTTAATGATAGGATATAGTATAGCTTGTAACTAATAATTTAATAAACGTCATGCATCGTGTATATATGATTTTGATGATCTAATAAACATCCATGCACGCGGGCTCGAATCTTGATAGTCTTGAAAAGCAAAAGTATGTAGTGGGCGAAAATTCAGTGATAACCCAATGAACATATTGATGATCTAATAAAAGTTCATGCACACGGGCTCGAATTGAAGTATGCGAATCAACAAATATCGGTTCCTATACAAGTACAAAAAACTTTAGTATTACATACAAAACCAATAGCCTTCCTTGGAACTCAGAATATATTGTAGATGTGGCAAAATTGGCGGGTTGCGTATCGGGTCAAAAAAGGTATCGCCAGGTTGAGCTGACCTTGTAACATTTTTTGTTCATTTCAAACATTATAATTTGTGTAAACTGTGATTATACAAAAAGTAATATATAAGAATAATCTAAGTTTTTTTTAATCAAACAAATTAGTAGGTTGTATACTTGCATGCACTAAAGCAACTTTCGACCCATTTGACCCGTTAGCTTCTATTTGCCCGCTGCCACCAAACGCTCTTAATGTTGAATTCATGGTCCTTACATCAGGCTTACATTTTCTTTGGGGGAGCATTTCCACAAGTGTTGATTCCATGTCCACAAATCTGTTGGCAAAGATAACATAAATAAGAATCTTATTTAAGTTCACCCAAGGTGTTTGGATTTGCACTTTAGAACTCATTATCTTATTATTGTGGCTTCAATTCAGAATAATTAGTTATACTATTTCAATTTCAAATAGCACAAGCGCATCCGACACTCTATTCTACACACCATATCATTACAACTCTATATGACCCTCTTTATTCAATATCACATAAGATATATAAACGTATATCCAACCACCCCGCCAAAAAGGATTGTAAAAGGTTACCTTTTTGCTTTCCCATATGCATCAATAAGAGTATTATATTTAACTCTATTTGGCTACCTTGTGAGACCATCTCAGAAATTAAGGACTGCACCTTGTCAAACTCATGATAATGCAAGCATGATTTTTTGAGGATTGAATATGTGTAGTTTTGCTATTTTGTACACATCAGGTTGCCAGTCAAGAGTGTACCTAATCTCATCCCTTTTGTGTATAATTTTAAAGAGTTTTGATGGGTCAAATTATTGGCTCCAAACCAATAGTAACACTTTAATCCATTTTACTGGAATTTGAAGCCTTTTATGAATCTATTGGAATTATCATCCCTAGTTCAAACAAAGAAAAAATAAGTTAACAATCTTAAATGGCCACATCAACCTCCTGAAAAGGGAGTGCTTTACTTGGTTTGAGTCTGTGTGGCGATGTGTTCAAATACCGTGGATTAATCGGCCAAAAGGTCGGAAATCATGGTTACCCAAAAAAAAAAAAAGTTAAGTCAAACGTAGTGATGACGTGGCATGCTATTTTGGTACATGTAGGCTCCGCATCTTCCTTCCCGAATCAGCGTGGATCACTAGTCTAGATTAGTAAACGTTTAAAAGTATATTGGTCGTGCAAAGTGCTTTACAAGTTGGGTTATGCCGTAATTTGAAACATTGAAACATGTCATCAAACTTGTTATTGTGTCTTTAATGTAGGTTTAATTTAGTAGCCAAGTTTGGGATTTCAATTGTCAAGGGTTGCAGCTGCATGTAATTGATTCATATCATTTGCAAATCAAAGTTTTGGGTTCTAGTTATTTTGATTCAGCGTGGTTCTAGTTATGTGGGTCAATCACCTATTGCATATGGCTCTTAGGCTGTGCACACTGGGCTGGAAAAAGTCGGTCAAGCAAAACAGTCGACCGATATTCAAATCGGTCGAGCCCTCTGTGGGCATGAAAAGCAAATATCGGTCGAGTTGCAAAAAATGAAACAATCGATCTAAATATCGACCGACTTTGCACATCACAAAAGTCCAAAAAATCTTACCGTTCGCATATTAAAAAAAATAATAATAATAAAAAAAAAAAAAAAAAAAAAAACTTATCACTTTACAACCCTATAAATACCAACCTCAAACAACTTCTCATCCATATTCACCATGTTAAAAAAAAAAAAAAAAAAAAAAAAAAAAAAAAAAACCGACTATCCCGACTACCCCGAAATGCCCCGAATTTGAAATGTTTTTATTTTTAATGAATTTTAAATTTGTTATTTAAAATATTTGAATTAAAAAAAATAAAAAATAAAAAATAAAAGTCGGTCATCGACTGTGGCGCACTTGGTCATGTCTAGTCACCGGAGATAGAAAGCTGATGTGGCATAGGATGACCCGGGTAACGACTTAACGACTGTGCATAGCCTTATTTACTGTGAAATTAGTATATCACTAGTCACTTTATTCAAGAATAAGGTCTGAAAACTTAGGTTCTACTACCTTGCATTGCAAATCCGGTGCGAGAACAAAATATATTGAGGTAGATTATCATTATGTTACGGAGCAAATCACAGATGGGTTTCTGAAAACAGGATAGGTAAATACCAAAGATCATTTGGCAGATGTGTGTAACATAAATACTACTGTAGTTTAGATCAACAAATCTTTCAACTTGAGCGGGAATGTATCAGGTATATGGGGCAAAATGTTAATACTGGAAAACCGGGAGTGCAGGGCTATATACAACAGATAAGAAGATAATGGTGTAAAAGTAATTGGACCCCATATTTGTATTTAAACACAATTTCACTGCTTATCCTGTCACTGAAAAGTGAAAACCCAATACAAGACACTAATTATAATTGGACACCAAATAGTGTTTAGCAAAAAACTACGGGTTGAAACCTCGAATAGTCCTAGCCTTCAAGTCTACTAGTTACAAAGACAAAAATGCACACCACAAACCCGGAAACAACAATCACGCCACCTGCGAGTCTGACCAAATAATCTTTAAGTCCTGTGACGACAGCACTGCTTCCATCCCATACAAGTCCAAAACTTATACGAACTGCAAAAAATATCACATGATGAGTAAGGTTGCATATTAGTAAAAACATACTCAAACTGATAAGTGTGTCAAATGAAATGAGAGTATTAGTTGTTTTACCAAAGTAAATAACGTGAGAAATAGTACATCCGAGAATTTCTGTGTAGAAAGTGATGCAGGTGCCTGTAACAGAAAGATCGCCCTCGAGATAGGACGGGGATAAACGAATGGTCTGCCGGGTATGAGCGATCAGGTGGTATAGAATGAACAGTACAAACACGTAGATGTACTACAATAACAAACAAACAAAAAAGCAAGTATCATATTATTTTTATTTTTTTTGCAGAAGAAACAAAACAAAAAACATAATCAAAATTATTTGAATATCATACCATGAGGTAAAGAAAAGCATACTTAAAACATATAGTAAGGATGAATATGTAGTTGATATGAATTAAGATGCAGCTTGTCCAAACCAATACAATGTCTCTACACCGCCACAGCAATACATACCAAATGAATGGTACAACCAAAATGAATGTGATAATGTATTCTGCCTCTTGTGGTATCACGAAGCAGTACTATCAAATTTGGAAGGCATATTGGTCATTTGACAATTGTATGGAGATATTACAATCTTATTTCCTTTCAAATCAGCCCAAAAGTGGCAGAAAATTTGACAAGAAAAAAAACTTCTTTTTCCTTCTCAAACAAAACTCGAGAACACAATTGGTGACTATTATGCAGAAATAACACTAGCAATAGTTATTTCATCACATTTTCCATCTTCATATTCTCCTAGACTTCTAAACAAATCTCAAGTATTAAAGTGTTATCTGGATCAAAAAACGACTCAATCATCTCACGAAACAATCTTAACCTTTCCAAAAACTAAACTATATATAAAATTGAATACACTCAGAACATGACTTACCTCTATCTTATCTATGGCCTAAAATAATCTCCATTTCTTGGTCCAGGTGGCATTCCCCTATATTGATTGGGGGGTTGTAGTTGATTGGAGGGCGTACCATGTGTGGCATGGCGTAAAGAGGTTGTGGCATTCCATGGGGATTGTAGTAGCTCGTTGGAAAGCCCTGCATACCTGGCCGGTTGGAGGTCCTGCTCGAGGATATGGTGGTCCTATGTACGGAGGAACTGGAGGTCCATAAGCCTCCATTTGTGAAACTGCCACAAATGCAAATGTTAATTACATTTGTTGGGATTGACACTTTCTTCACAGAATTAAGACTCTACATACCTACCCATAAAAGGTTGTGGAGGCCTGGTTGCTTGAGGATTTAAAACACGATAATCTGCCACAAATGAAAATGTTAATTAAATTTTTTGGGATTCACACTGTTAGACTCTAGTATAAATAAATAAATCAGCTTAGCATACCATACCTGGGTGAGGATTTCGTGGTCCTCTGTATGGAACAGGAGGTCCATGAACCCCCATTCGTGAAACACGAAAATCTCCTAGGAATGCAAAATGTTAATTAATTTTTTTGGGATTCACACTTGCTTTTAGACTCTAGTATAAATAAATAAACCAGTTGCTTAGCATACCTGCACGGATAACATACCTGCACGGATAACAGGATGTGGACCAGGCGTGGTTGGAGGTCGTACTTGAGGATTTCGTGGTCCTCTATACGCCATTGAATTCTCATTTACATGCTCAGCAACACGCAACACTCGATGATGAAGATGGTCCACTCCCCCCATTAAGGCTACCCCTGTTAAAAACAGATGGGCATCAATTTCACATAAAAGACTGAAAGCACAGGGTTGAATGAGCAACACTCACTTGGGAGCGATTTCCACGTTTTGATCAAGAGGAGCATTCTGTAACCTAGAACAACAGAAAACAAAATGTCAAAACATTACTACATATGAAAGAATTCACATCATCATAAATAGTTGAACATACTTGTGACCGCCAGCAGTGCGTTCTTCACCATCCACTTTCTCTTCACATGTTTGATTAGGTTTAATCACGTCATCATAGAAATGCAAAATGTTAATTAATTTTTTTGGGATTCACACTTGCTTTTAGTGTAACACCCCAACCCGACAAGGGCAAAGGTGTCACAGATACGGATTCTTATCAGAACAACACAAGCATATGACATACATAATACAATAGGATTCCAAGGGTTACAACTGAAAATCTGATATTACAAGGTTACAAGTGAGATATACAATAATCACTAAGTCTGAATATAACTTTTCAAATCATCTCTAATCCAATTTAGCTAGCAAGGTCTTCTAAGTCAAAGGCTCTCTCTAATAACCACCCAGCTTCCAACTAAAAGCCTGCCGCACACGAAAAGAAAACGTGCGGCTGAGCTTATAAAGCCCAGTGAACAGATATATAATAAACGGAAACGAAAGCAAAAGAAATGGAAGTAAAGGTAAAAGAACAGATACAGTATAATGAAATAGATAAGTCAAGGTACAGAGAGAGAATAAAGGTCTAGGACAGTAATCCACCACGAGCCCAGAAACATATCATATCAAATCACATACCAAGGTGTATGGAGGGGTGACCTCAGCATACCAAGACAAGGTTGAGGGGATACCTCCAGGGTTGGAGTTGCAAGCTCCCAGGGTTGTGAAAGGCATGTATTGCACACAGTACCAGTCACCAGACATACCAGATAAATCAGAACCAGAACAAGACTAGGATGCATCCATTCGCCCCCCAAGAACAAATCATATTGGCCATAATAACAGGAGTGTGCACATATCAGAATCAAGATGGGGACGGTGTAACCAAATCACTAGGGCTACACACTAGTCATGCCAGTGGTGCATCACAGACACGGCCATGTTACCTTCATGGCTAGGGTCACAAATTTGGCTCGGGTATTAAACTGGGATCAAGGGTCAAATGTCAAAGGTTCACATCATAATCAGGGTGTCATATCAGAAGGTTCAAATATCAGAAGGTCAACATCAGAAGGTCAATATCAGCAGGTCAATATCAGCAGGTCAGTAATCCAAGTTCCATAGTACTAGTTCAATTAAAAAGGTTTCTAATTAAGAGTCCATTTAAAACAATCTTTTAATAATGATTTTTATAACAATAATCCTTCAGAGTAGTTTTCATAAAACGATCTTTCAAAACGATCTTTCATAAAGATAGTCTTTTAAATATGGTTTTCATCAAAGTTAGTAAAATGCCCATTAAAAAGTATTGTATCATATTTGCAACATCATTTTAAAAAAAATAACTTTTTCTCAAATCATTTTCAGGTCAGAGCTAAAAGGTTTTCAAGGTTTAGGTTCATATCATAGGTCATAACGAAACGGATCATAGCAAAGGTATCGAATCAGAGACTAAACAGATCAGAACAGAGACCATAAGAAACCTTACAGAGAAGGTCAGAATATCCGTACCTTATTCCAGAAGCAAACACAAATCAGAAATGGATGACACAAAGTGGATCAGGACCTCTCTTTCTTCACACCTAGAGGGGTAGACAAGAATTACAAACCCTTCCATTTTAAGTAACTTTCTATTTTAGCTTTTGATTCATCAGTATCTTTAGTCCTTAGTTCATAATTTACACTTTCTATCCTTTACTTATCAATAGTTACAAAATGAAACCCTAGATTTACATAGCTTACATTTTAACTCCTCTCATTAATTTATTAACACAACACGCATTTTATTTTCCAAGATTACAGAGTGTACCTTCAAATTAACTTATTATACGAATTATACCCTCAAGTTTCACGATTCACCAATATAACCCTTAGCTTAGGAAAAATAACAATTTACATCCTTTTTACATGTCTTGACAGTTTTCAGGTATTACTGGACTCGTTTTAAATAATTTGCAAACCATATTAAATCTTCGAAATAAAATCTATAAAAATTCACAGACGTTCCCCAGGGTCTTGAGTATTTTATGAAATTTTTTCAGATTTTATTAAGTTGTATAGATACGAACTAAAAATCCTTTTTCCCAACCTGTCCCAGAACCGGATTAATTAAAAACACCCGACCATTTTTCATCTTCTTTCCCAGTCTAGAAAATTTATAAAATTCTACAAAAATTCCAGTAATTAGCCAACATGTGATATATTACTCAGCTAAAAGGACACATCCTAATTCGTTATGGTTTGAAAATGATAAATGAAAAACCCGGACTGTTTTTCCAGACTTTACCAATACGACCAGACACATGATTTTCTAAAAATCAAAAAGTAGCCTTACAGGCCTCTAAAAATTACAAAATAAATTTCTCCAGGTAGCCACTTCATTGAAATTAGTTTTAGACTCAAAAACCATTACAATACCCATCCACATCATTGAGTTATAGCCGGTTAAAGTCGGGTAAAAATTCCAGATCAGAACCAGATTCTCACATAATCATATATAAATTAGGGTTTTTTTTAGTTATGAAACAATTTACAAGGACTTGAGGCATTAAAGACATGTTACCTTATGATGAATGACACAATAATGGAGCAAAAACAAGCCTCCTTTGGTGTGATTGGAACCTCGACAGCAGCAGCCAAGGAAAGGACAGCAGAAATTTTGTTTTAGGGTTTCTTTTGAGTGTTATGATGATATTCGGTTGTTATTGGAGACCAAAAGGGGTTATGGGCTGACTTAAGGTGTGCTTGGGTCGTGGGTTTGATGAAGGGGAGGGCTTGGGTCGGCCTATAAGCCCAACACAAAACATCTAGGTCCAAATTCCATCAATTCTCTTATTTCTTAAATATTTCTTACACGTAACGATTTTTAGAACGAAAATTAAATATATACTTATCGAGTTTTCGTTTCAAGTAACTAAGTAACGTGTTATAAATATAATTGGTAGCTCGTATAATTATTTTAGGTTGCCTCATAAATGTTTCATGCCATATTTGTTTCGTTTTCATACGTTATGCGATTTATTTGTAAGTTATATATGTTTTAATTAAATTTTTAAATTATGAGGGCATTTTAGTCTTTTTACCTGTTTTAGATTTTAGGGTTTTACAACTCTTCCCCTCTAACAAAAAATTTCGTCCTCGAAATTTGCAGAAAGCAGAAAGAATAGAGAACGGAATACTCATACGGGATGCGAACAAGATTTCAAATCGAATTAAATGTATCCATAGCAGAGAGCTCTTCAAGGAGTTTAAGATTCCTAACTGAGGTCGACAGAATGCAACACGAGAGTCCAAGCTAATCCAGATATTTAACGAACGAAGGTAGAGTATACGCATAGGTTTCATAATTTACAAACCCTTCATCAAGGCAACACGAGAGTCCAAGAATTACAAACCCTTCCATTTTAAGTAACTTTCTATTTTAGCTTTTAGATTCATCAAGTTACTCTTTTAGTCCTTTAGGTTTCATAATTTACACTTTCTATCCCTTTACTTATCAAAGTTACAAAATGAAACCCTAGATTTACATAGCTTACATTTTAACTCCTTACATTTAGACTCTAGTATAAATAAATAAACCAGTTGCTTAGCATACCTTCACGGATAAAAGGATGTGGAACAGGCATGGTTGGAGGTCGTACTTGAGGATTTCGTGGTCCTCTATACGCCATTGAATTCTCATTTACATGCTCAGCAACACTCGATGATGAAGATGGTCCACTCCCCCCATTAAGGCTACCCCTGTTAAAAACAGATGGGCTTCAATTTCACATAAAAGACTGAAAGCACAGGGTTGAATGAGCAACACTCACTTGGGAGCGATTTCCACGTTTTGATCAAGAGGAGCATTCTGTAACCTAGAACAACAGAAAACAAAATGTCAAAACATTACTACATATGAAAGAATTCACATCATCATAAATAGTTGAACATACTTGTGACCGCCAGCAGTGCGCTCTTCACCATCCACTTTCTCTTCACATGTTTGATTAGGTTTAATCACGTCATCATACCAAAGTCTTTTGGATGCTTTTGGAGGATCCCTTTTTTTTGAAAACAGGAGTGATTACTGATCCCAGCGATGTCCCTTGATGATGACTTAAGGTATGCCACATGTCTTTCAAGATCAGGATTCCTAAAATAAGAAAAATATAAATAAATTATTTTAAACAAAAAAATCATAAAAGAAAGAAAAAATTAAATGCTACTCACAGTTTCCATTCATGGTCATGTTCTTGCAACATTTTCCTCATCGTTGATGAATAAATGAATTATAAAATAATATAAAACATTCTTACCTCTGGCTTAAAATATGAAAATTGCTCTTCCGCTTCTGTGACCGTTCTAATCATAGTACCTTTATTCACCTGTTACATAAAAATTTAAAGTAAGATAGAAGACAAATATTCTTTTTTGATGAACCCAACAACAGTACTGCTTCGTTGGTAGATATTTATTTGTTGTATGTTATGATGTGTTTGTTAAGCCTTCTGCGGTTACGGTTATGTTTACAGTTACGTAAACGGTGAAGTGTTTGTTAAGCGTTGCATTCCACACAAGTAGTTTAAATTATAAACTGTGTATAATCTAAGCCCACGCCGTGACTCACCACGAGTCACGGCTCGACTCATCATGAGCCGTAGCCCACGGCCGAGACCAATCCGAACTAAAAACAATCCAACTCTAAATCCTAACTACACAAACATGGAACAAGTCAATATAGATAAAAAAAAATAAAACAAAATAACCAAAACTCGCCCCGAGTCAACTCGACTGAGTCACGTGACTCAGACCTAGTCGAGGTCAAACCAACTAGATCCACACGGTTTTGATAAAAACAAATGGTTTTTAATTATTAAAAATCGATTTTAATAAATTTTAGGGTTAGGGTTTCGATTTAAATTAAAAACAAAGGAAAAGGTGGCGCGTGAGGGTTTTACCGAGAAGAAAGGGGGTGGGTGAAGCGGCAGTGGGTGGCGTTGTTGATTATGGTGGTGGCGTGACGGCGTTCGGGTATCAAACGAGCTCCTCGTGAGCTCAAATGCTCCAGAAAGGATAAGGGTGGCCTGATCTACGTTTTAGTGAAATTTGGTGGTTGGCCGGAAAAAGTTCCGGCGACGGTGGTGGCCGGCCGACGGCGATGTTGGTCGGCGGCGGTGGTACGATGAATGGGAGAGAGAGAGAGAGAGAGAGAGAGAGAGAGAATTATGTGTGAGTATGTTTGTGTTTTATTGGAAAGAAATAATAAAAAATGTTTTTATATGGTGTGAGGGACTAAAGATGGACAATATAAAGTAGAGGGGGTGCGGTGTAACTTGTGGGCGGAAGGGGTATATGTGTCAACTTTGTGAAACTTTTACAATAGTCACTGTGGGACCAATTTTACATACCAAACGGACTCGAAAAATTATGAAACATGCGCCATTGTTCTCGAAATAATTTTTCGAGTAAAATTGAGTATAAATATGCACAACTTTCTCGAAGTTAATTTATTTAGCAAATTCGATTCGTTTCGTGCTTTCTAGGTTGTGCTGACATTGTTTCTCAAGATATCTCGCGTTTCTCTCGCGTTTCTCAAGTTCAAATAAGTTCAGGAAAAATTCAAATACTAAGGTGATGCAAAAATAAATATTTGGCTAGTGAAGAGGGTTTGAGAAATTACCGGATGTTACATGTTGATACTTTTGGCGTGTATTCTCATGTATAAGGCGATAGCAAACTGTTGGAAGACGCTTGGCAAGGGGCACGGTCATATACGACTCTGATAAATAATTGGGACCTCTTTACCTATTTTATGGGCCTATTTCCGCACTACTTTTGAATAATGTAAATTTAACACTTTTTGTTAATGAATTTTATTATAAATGATCGAGGTCAAAACGGTTCTTTGTACTTGTGTTGTGATACCAATTTATTAGCACCCCAGTGACATGTATACTTCCGCTGGATACGATTTTGGGGGTGTTACAGTTTACTTATAGGAATCACAATGGATATTGGTATGATACTATGGTGGTATGGAATAAGTTTGATAGTTCCAAAAAGGGAACATAGACAAAGATTCACCTAAGTTACTAAAGTTTTAAATGTTACAAAGAGGTTACTCACGTTTGGTAACCGGTTACATAAGTCACTGAAAATGCTTTAACCCCTTGATACCGGTTATATTGCCCGTGTTATTTATTTATTTATTTTTCAATAACAGGACATTGACTTTGTGCTTCTTATTTCAACCAAAAGCTTCGAATTTCTTACCTTAAATTGGTCATTTTCAATACACATGAACTCAAACCATGCCACTAACCTCTTAATCAACTGTTCAATTAATGTAATACATAACATTTCCTTTGGTTGGTATTACCTTTGAAATACATTAGAGCATGGGGTGCAGCTCGCCGTCCACCTCGCCGTTGCTGAGGTGGAGGCTCGTTGCAGCTCGCCGCTGCACCACACCAGCTCGCCATCCTTCGCCTTTCGTGTGTTACTCGTCTGCACGACGAGTTCTTTTTCTGACAAATGCAACGTTTTTTTTTTTTTTTTTTTTTTTTTTTCCGATCTAAAATCAAAATGGGAAGATAAGCAAAGCGGATCTTTAAACAAAATATGACAATGGTGTGATGTGGTTATTGAAAATGATGGCAATGGTGTGATGTGGTTATTGAAGATAGCAAAGCGGATCTTGGAAGTAGCTGCAGTGGTAGGTTGAAAATGATGGCAATGGTAGACTGGTAGTACAATTGAAGCATCCAAAGTAAAGTTTTTTTTTTTTTTTTTTTTTTTTTTTTTTTTTTTTTTTATTTATGTGTTAATTTGTATTTTTATTGTGTTTTGTATGTGTTAATTTGTAATTTTAATGGAATGAAATGAATTTAGTTTATTTGGGTATTTGAATAAAAGAAATAAAAATAGATAGTGGTTGGGCCTAAATGAGTAAATTGTGGTTTGTTATTAGGGAGGAGGTTGTTAGTTGTGGTATGTCATGCTGGCGTGGCACCCCGTGGGGCCCGGATGAAGAGCTTAAGTTAGCCATTGCACCCCATGCTGTTACAATTCGGGGATCTAACACATTTTCTAACCAATCTAAATATGATAAAATAATCATACCGAGGCAAATCATATGTAGAAATATCAATTTCAAGATAAATAAGAAAATGGAGTTCTTAAGGTCTCTGAAGAACTTCATATTGATTAGAGTAATGCCAATAAATGTAACCAACCATTATTCGAACGAGTAAGGCTTCGCGTCGCCGCGTTGCGGCGGGCAGCGATTCCTTCTTCGTTTTCGTTTTTAAGATTATTGCACTTTTCAGAAAACAACCAATTCCAAAGAACCTGAATAACCCGGTCCCTTATTCGGATCACCATAAGTTACAATTTAACATAGAAATGGTGCAAAAGAAACACCACTGGGTGCAGCAACTGACTATAAAAACATGGGTTATATATTCAGTTGCAGCATACAGCAAAATCATATAGAAAGTAGAAAAAAACACAAACCTGAAAGCAATGCAGTAATCCCTTTCCATAACTTATTATATGATGAATGATGCAACTTCACATCTACACTATAATCCAAGGTCAGAAATGGACAATCATTTCTAAAATCCAACTGATAAAGTCAGATTGTGTTGAGGGCAAACAACTTTCTTTCTATCATTAACGCAATACAGGGGCCTCTCCTCTCATCATAAACCGACATGGCTCTAAAATACGTTATTCGGAGCGAGTTAACCGAATAACAGCCTTACATTACATACTACTACGCCAAAGGCTTTACCAATTAAACCACCTTAACTAAGCATACAGGTTAATCAGATACTAAAAAAACACATAATGAGATCCAAGATTAGATTAAAGGCTATTCATTGACTGACCATAGTAGCATTCAAACCATAAAAACATTCATGATTACAACCCAGCTTCATACACAAAAAAGTTCATACTAAAAGACCTAACACAGGCATCAACCAACAACAAAACACAAAAGCAAGAGACGAAAATGACCTAATCATCTTCATCTTCATTCGAACCCATTCTAACAATATCAAACAACAACAAATTCGGTATCAAAATCCGAATAACCATCTTCTTCATAACAACACAGTCGCCGATCTTTGCACCCTCAATCTGGTTACTGGACCCATCAATTTGGACAGCCCGTTCTGTGCGTGTATCACCAGGGGGAAAGTGTAGAGGTATCACCTGAACATAGGTACGACAATCTTTTCAGCTAAACTCATTTTAATTGTGAACTTGATAATTGAACTTGCTAATGAACATTAACATTTTGAAAACTGATATGGAGATACAACAATAAATTATGGTCTCGCCGACAAATTACAGATTACTACATGCATATGATTTCACTATAACATGAGCTAAAATGTCCAAATCCTGTGGTTAACCAAAAAAAAACCAACATGAGCAGATAAGAAATGAGCATCAGTGATTTTAAGGAACAAAATGAGCAATTTTACATGACAGATTCACGATTATTCTTTATTCATTAGAAACAACATACTGAATTGTATCAAATTATACTGAGTTCGTCACCGATAAATCTAACTGACTGTTAACGGATGTGTTTTTAACTAATTCATTGATAACATAAAAAAAAGTACAAACATTAAAAGCTTTGAACCTCTAAAATTGCAATTAGAAACACCTAAAAGATCTGAAAGTGCGGGACAATAAAAGAACAGCAATTGCTGATTTAGAATACCTGTTAGGATTCAATCTTTACGCCTGCATTTAATGGTTTATGAAAACCAAAACGGCTGTTAAGCCACGTCATAGCTTTTTTCCGTAATAAGCCACCAACTCATACCATCGCCTTAATTATAATGGCTTTTGTTTTACTCCAAAACCTGAGAATTACGGTGAATCCTTATTGAGGCGATAACAGTCTCCTTTTTCACATCATCTACCTTCTTGAGCGGCTCATGGGGTATGGTTTCTGCACAGTGCTTGCGTTTTTCTGCATAACACTCTCCTTTTTTACAGCATCCACCTTCTACCTGGTGTACATCAGTGCAGGCTCCACTTTCTGATCAACGACATCGTCTCTAAAAACCATATCACGTATAGACACATGTATCATTAGGTGAACGAATAGTTATATTCGTATGCAAAAAAGAGCGCAAACCTGTATCCGTTACCGGAGTTGTGCATCAGATAAAGTGGTCGTGTCATAAGGCTTCTTTCCTTTTATAGATCGTTTCTTCAGCACAAAAGAAGATCCTGTAGGCGCGTAGTCTGTTATCAAACGGTTGTTAGAAACAGTGGGCAGACCTCGTTTTGCCACTTTTCCCTAGTGCTACATTCTTGCATACATTATTTAACATTAGGTTTCAGTTGCTAGTTATTGACTACTTAACTAATCAGTTTAGAGAGTACAACAGGGACCCTACAGTATAGCAGTCGTCAAATATACACATAATCACTTCATATTAGTCTAATGGCATCCTTTCTATAACTACAATGCAACATTAGGGAAAACAGGATTATCAATCTGTTACCTTTTTAACATCATTAAGAACTTGAATTTTCATCAGTTTATCAGTTAAATATCTGCAGCAAAAGCAAATCAATTGCTGGTCAGTAGAATATCTATGACCAGTAATTCCTTTATCGTACACTACCAACAATATTTTAACTTTTTTCAGGGAAATATAGCTTGTTTCTATATTTATAACAGCGGCATTCAAGACTTACACTGAACAGGAGCAGTTGAATCTTAAAGCGAGAGGAAGTCCAAAAAACCTTCCATCTATGAAGCACCAAAGCGACAAACTAAAGCATACAAACTTTTTTTTTACTAAAGCGACAAACTGATCAGTTTCTAAGCTATATATCCTTCTCGATTGGCCTTAACAAAAGCACCAAAGCGACAAACTAAAGCATACAAAATTTTTACTTCATTCAAAAATCCCCAAATATTTTTTTACTAAAGACTGAAAAACAAACCTCTATCCAAATGTCACAACTCGTAATTTCAGGTCCTTTTTCAAGCTTCAAAAATTTCACTATTCATCTCAGAAATTTACTATTCATAGATTACTATTCATCATTTCACTATTCATCATTTATGAAGTCGGTTTGAGACTTTGAGAAGTTTCAAAAATTTCACTATTCATGAAACACTATTTATTTCCGGAGAAAAATCACTATTCATGCTCATCATTCATCATTTTATAAACTAGGTTTTCGGGTATTTAAAATGCGTGTAACCGGTAAGGTTTAGCTGCGTATTTATGCATCATCAGTAAGGACACGTCATATAGACTAGAGTAGTCTACATATCATCCGTAATATCATCATCATGTTAGGTCATGCACGGGTTTGTGTGATTTTCATTAACGTATGTTCGTTCATTTATTAAACGTTACCACTCAGTTATTTCTACTAACATTATACCCGATACTCCAGTCAGTGATCATAACATATTTTCATACTCATTATAATAATATAAAGATTATATTATTACTTTACTTTACCCGGTGTTTTTAAACCAATTACTATATTTTTCGTTAGGAGCTTATAACTTCGTCGGTTTGCGATAATTTAACCCGATAATTATTTCGACACCCGATTCTTATCAGTAACATGATTTTACAATTTTTACAACTTCGTCGTATTTTATTTCACTCCGTTATTAATTATTTCAAGATAACTCGGTACCCGATAACACCTAAAGTATACATTAAACTACACTAACACACACAATATTAGACAAATATCTTACAAAATCTACCAACTAAATCATATCTTCCCATTTTTCTTCCAAAACCCACGTCCCCCCCCCCCCCCCCCAATGCTTTCTTTCTCCAAATTCTCATTCAAACCATGCTTCAATTAATGCACATGTTTCTTTGTCTTTATATTTTATTTCAACAACACATAACTAGTATCATATCAACAAGTAAAAAGATCAAACATTCTCTCGTTTTCTCCATCATATCCCACGGCCACAAGGTGATCAAGAAGAAGATCCATAAATTTTTTCTAGTTCAAGTGTTCTACAAGTCCCATTTAACTTCCTTGTTAGGGTTTGGAAATAAAAA
The DNA here is from genome assembly GCA_021014915.2 of Artemisia tridentata subsp. tridentata. Taxonomy (NCBI): domain Eukaryota; kingdom Viridiplantae; phylum Streptophyta; class Magnoliopsida; order Asterales; family Asteraceae; genus Artemisia; species Artemisia tridentata. The sequence continues at coordinate 26,279,346 of CP139507.1, read as the reverse complement.
CCCCAAGGTTTTAACCATTTTCTCATCAAAACTCATCCAAGATTGTAAGTAACTTCAAGAACCCATTTTGATCATGTTATACTTTCATTTGATCCATGTGTTTATGTATTTTCAAGTTATTATAGTTTAAAATGCAAGTTACATATGTTTTTGATACCACTTTGCTTATTTTTCACCTCAAACACTAGATCTATGGTTTTTATTTACATTCTCATGAGATCCACCAAGGTTGGTGATGATTAGGACCCCATGACACCTTAAGAAGGTGTATGGTAGGATTTGCGAACTTGTGGAGTTGATTTGAGGTGGTATGATCAAGTTTAGAACCAAGGAAATGAGTTTTTAACAAACTAAAATAGCTACTGTCCAAAATCGTGTAATCTGGAAATTTTAGTAACTTTTGAACTATTTTGGCCTTCAAATTTAGAAAGTTCTTTCAAAAACAAAATCGTGGCCGCTTGAATCACTAAAAACCATACTTATAATGAAGGAGATATGATTTTTACAAGTTAGACGACGAAAACTAATTTTCTGAAAATGAGCTTGCTGTTTGCCGAATTTCAAAGGACCAAACGAGGCGTTAGACGTGATCTAGGAGAGTCGAGCTACTGAGATTATGTTAGTTCGTGTTATGACGAATCCGTGGATATAAAGAACGTAGAAAACGAGCTTATAACGACCGATATATACACGTTTAAAGCCCGACGATTCACAAATTGTTTTGACAGCCCACTATTAGAAAATAATCTAAGTATAAAAGCTAGTGTTTTTGTAAGACATAACACTGCAAGCCAATTTCCTAATTAATCAAGACGCGTATTGTAGGAAATAACCATATTGATTGTGTGGTTGATTCGGGTGGTCTTGGCTCATGGAAGATTAAGAACTCCATGGAGTTAGTTTGTAGAGAGAAGTTAGAGAGAGTGGGAGACTCTTGAGAGAGAAAATCTGTATGTTAGATTAAATGTGTGAAGAGTTCCACCCTTCCCATGTGTGGGAAGGGGTTTATATACTTCCTAATAATAGTGCCCCTAGTGGGCTGTGAAGTGAGCTGACAGTGGGGAAAGCCCCGACCCACTCCACAAATATAGATACGACTATTCTAATAAAACTAATAATACTAATAATACTATGCTTATATAAATAAGCCTACGAGCTATGTGATATGCTGAATAGATACTCGGGGTGACCGAACCTTCATATGAATATTTATATTCCTAACAATCTCCCCCTAAGGGAGGTCACCCCGGAAATAATAACTTGAATTCTAGCATTTTATCTTTTGATCTTGACTTCATAGCTCGTAGTCTTCGATTCTTCAACGTCTTGTATCTTTGTGCCTTTAGCAGTGATCTTTTGATGACCGTTCTTTGTCTTGGATGATCTTTGAGTATTCTTCGTCTTTATCATCCAACATTTGTTTCCAAGTCATCTTTCATCAGTATGTTTCCATGTGATGTGTTATTCTTTGAGCCGACATGCTCACACTATTTGGTGTCATGATCTTTAGCATCAGAGTTTGCAGAAGCCGTGTAAAAGGTCTTTTAGGTTGATCATGACATTCTTGAGTTACAATGATGATGTAGTGTGAACATGTGGTAGAGGATTGGCATCTTTACTGCAACCAGCTACAACCGCATTCAGCTGCAACTTCAATCAGCTACAACCGCAAACAGCTGCAACAGCAAACAGCTACAATCGCCAGAAGTTCCTGCATACGACAGTTAGCAATAAAACATCCGGTACTTACAGGTTCGGACTTCGAGATTGTTAACAGCATAATGTGAAAACTCTCTCTAATCCTTACCAAGACCGTTCCTAATCGAAAACCCACAGAGGGCTTTTTAAGATCGAACCGTAGCACATCAACGATTAGGTGAGTCGCTGGAGATCACTCCACGACTGTAGACCGTTAGAAACTGTCGTGACCACTAAGCGTAATCCATAAAGAATTACCGAAGTGACCTGCCTTCAGGGCTGCTTGATGTGGACCCTGGCAGGAATTTCCATTCAATCATTGAGAATTACATTTGTAAATTCCCTCATAAATGTTCTGGCAGATTGCTAAGATCTGCGTAGGACTCTTAAGTTTACAACTGGTGTCCTTAATGTTGAACACCCAGTGTAGAAATAATTCGTGTCCCTATGAGATCTTATTATGCATCTCGTGGCTCTAGACTCTATTGTGCGTTTTGTTTTAGTGAGCGGAGGCTGGAGAGGACTGCCACCTATTCAATATCATCTAACTCGGAGTGAGAGAGACGATAGGAATGTATTGAACTCCGTGACAATTGAAACAAGAATCCTTTGAGGGACCTTGAGTGGCTAAGGAGGGTTGTGCAGCGTATCACTGGGTCCATGATACTTTGTCTTCAATGCCAGCAATCAACTAAGTGATTCTGACAGCATATGTATTGACCCGGTTTCTGCCTAAGTTGTAAGGAGGGCTAATTCTTTTCACCCTTTATCTTTACAATTCTTTTTCATTCTTCAACCCCTTCAGTGCTTACCGAGACTTCATAACTAACACCTTGTTGGGTTTGTTCCAGTGTTAGCTCCATCTCAGTCGGCACTCTTCCCTAATTCACATTTCTCCTTTTTTAATCATACCTAAGGACTTCTACACTATCTAGTGGATTGTCCCTGGGTAGATCCCTCCGGCTCTGGCGGGATCGTGGGAACTTGAGCCTAACCTAACCATCCTTATAACTCCATACATTAATTAAAATGGTCGGTCTTTGGTATTCATCCACGATTGCCAAACCAAATCTTTGAAAAATCTCTCAAAGTGTTCATGATTCTGAAACACATTTTTGCGAACACTTGAGAGTTTTATATTTTTCAAATGCTCCCCCTCAACATGTGCTCAAATGATTGTTTTATAAATTTGCACATGTCAGGTGAAGCTCGCACTTTTGAATTGATTGATTTTCCAAGAACATGATCATCGCGAGACACGCTTACATCACTAGTAAACTAGCTTGAAATTATTACCCGTCCAGATCACATTCAAGGAAGATCGCTCGAAATCGGTACATTCTACTCGGACACGTCCTTTGCGAGACACGCTTACATCACCAGATAAACTGGCTTGAAGTTATTACCCGTCCAGGACATGTCCTTTCGACTACTGACTTTAGCTATCGTCAATTCATTGGTGAAGTCTGAGCCTTGCTCACAAGATGCATGCCAAATCCTTTTTGTTTCCACAAAACATTTGCTCCCCCTCAATATGTGCCTTGGTATACAAAAGAGTTTAGCACATATGGGAGAGCTTATACTTAAATCCAAAACATCACATTTTCATCAGGTTTCATATTTAAATCACATTCTCTCCCCCGATCAAAAATTTCAAACCTTTTGAGATTTGTGATCCCAATTGATTTAAATAATTTAGAAAACATGGGAGAAAATGTGGTCAGGTTTAACATGTTCTGATGATGAAACATACTTTACTCCCCCTTAATCTAAGAGGGAGATTTACTGCCCATTTTGCACAAAGTGATTATTATGACACAGATGATATTGACCTTTTTGCGCAGATGATGTAATTACCCGCTTTTCTAAGTTAGTAGTCAACATCAATTATCCATCCACCAACAAGTCTTTCGCAAATGTCGTTGATCCCCACTTGGCGAGACCAAAATAGATGAATGGTGGTGGCGGTGATGACAGTGTTGTTGTTGTTGTTGCTCCCGATGTTGTTGTCGTGGTGAATTTCGATCCAATCAATAGAGTTTGATCGTCTGATCAGATGGTTAGAATGGGAACTGGTACATTCATTTTGGCTATGGAATCTGCATAAGAATATCAACACAGATATACATGCATACAGATACACTATTCCTAGATAGCTACCCTTCAGCAGCATGCCACATTATAATACCAAGTTCATCTTATAATCAAACCCCAATCAGGAACTACGTCAAACCACTATCTAGCATGAAGAGCAAATAGCAATCATGAACATGGCAATTCACACAGATTTCAATATTTCATTCAGGATCTTAGGAATATGATTCTAACATAATAGCAATCTATCTAAGCGAATCCTGAGAACATATGCACAATATCAACAACCATTAAGCAGCAGAGACAAACAACATTTGAAACTCATTCATTTAGATCATACAAATGCCAGTGGAGTATTCAAAAAACATCAAACACAATTGGTTTTCTAACTTCTTTTAGGTTTTGAGTCTTAAAGCATTTTGGGGATTATACGAGGATTCCAAAGTAACACAAATGAACCTTCTAGATACATAAAGCTAGGAAACTATGAGCATATTGCACATAATGTCCTAAACTTTCTAGCAACTAACACACTTGGTCATTTGATATATTTAAGCAAGATCCTCTTCAACTAATTCCCCATTAACTACAAAACCTTTTCTAACCAGTATGTTTCAACCAATAAATCCGTTTGATGATATAAAATTTGAATTCACTCTCCCCCTCAATCAATGACCCGTATTCTAGTTGAACCTCAACTAAAATCACACTTAACCCCACAACTCATCAAACAAGAACTGTCATGAGGTTGTGTAGTCGTTGATTGAGTGACAAATTTTATGCATAATCCAAGTTTAAACAAATTTCATACAACACATATTCACCAAGTGTCTCACAAATAATTTTCAGAAGAATCATAGAATGAAAACTATTTGTATGCAAAGAAGACTTCTCTTCTTTTTCAAGAAATGATGCACTGAAACGTACATCAGATCGAAGAAACATGGATATAAAGTAATCCATGCCCAGGTGAACATCACCCAGTTGGAGGAACAGCCGTCTTTTTGGCGACGTGCTTTCCCCAGTTTGAAGCGCGGGTTGCTATCTAAAGTAATAGCAAGCCATTTAGACATGTTTTAATCCTCCATTTTAACTTCTGCTCGAGCTTCATTTAAAGACCCGTGCCATTATTGAATGACATTTCTAAGTCCGTAAATGTTATCGATAAACAGAAGACATGCCTAGGTGAAACTATTTTTGGTCTTTTCTAATTTTTCAATTTTTTTATGGTTTTTCTGGTTTTACGTTTCTCTATTTACAATTAGCATGATTTCTATGTATCTTTTTACAGAAAAAATGGTATAAAATATGAACAAGTATATATATACAAGGATACGAACCAGAAACCATTACTCCTCAGCATTCTGAATCTTCTCCGCATTCATCACTTGACTTGCTGAAGAGCAATGTGAGCACTTTCAATCAGGGAATGATTCTGGCTCAACACTCTCCCCTAATTAGTGCTCTCCCCCAATCTGACAACCATTCTGATGAACACCCAAAATAGGAAGAAGAAGAAGCCTTTGGATGAACACCCATAATAAGAAGAAGTCTTTTGATAACCAAATGCATGCCGTCTTCAATCTTCTAACACTCCCGTCCTTGATTGACGCCGTCAAAAACCTTATGCATCTCTTCGGTAGTTTAAGTTGAGCCTCAACTAAAATCTAGCTTAACCTCACAACTCATCAAACAAGAACTGTCATGAGGTTAGGTTAACATCAAGTTGGACTTAACCTTCAACTACGGAACAACTTGAACCTAACTTAACTCCACAACTCATCAAACAAGAACTGTCATGGGATTAAGTTAAATATCAAGTTGTAAGAAAAGAGCTCAACATTCTTGAATGTAGAGAAGACTGAAGACTCGACCTTCTTCAAGATTGCCCAATGTGGAGGAACAGAATACCAATCATCTTCATCTCACCAAATGCCTTCCAGTACCCTTACATATATCCCATCAGCCCGCAGCATACACATGAGAAGATAACTCCCAACAGAGAATGTAGAGTAGACTGACGACTCGACCTTCTTCAGTCTTTAGTATAACACCAAAGTAACAAGTTGAACCACTGATCATCTATAGTATGTATCCATCCTTGGATATTAAGCCCTGATCACGTGAACCTGTTGTGCGTCCTTGATGTACACATTCTCTCTCCCCTGATGGTTACGATTAATCAGCACATAACGTAGCAGTGAAACGATAATACCCAGGTAACAAGTTGAACCACTGATCATCTACAGTATTTATCCATTCTGGATATTAAGCCCTGATCACGTGAACCTGTTGTGCATCCTAGGTGTACACATTTCTCTCCCCCATGATGTTTACGATTAATCGGAATCATCATCATGATGTGTACATGTAGCCTGATGACGTTTACTTGAAGCATTGACTAGAAACCCATTGTTGCTGATTATACCAACCCGTGAGAATATGTAGATTAGCATTCCATGACCATGTTCTTCAACACCTTGATAGACGGAAGAAGTAGTGTTGGAGAACCATGGTTTGCACGACTCCTGAACTGACGTTTTCAGGAGTCGTATGACCATATCTCAATCATCACCCAACATGTAGATTAATATTCACCCTTTCCCCCCCTCAAAAATTGCATATGCCTTCCAACTGCAATTTTTGATGATTGAACTAGTGAATATGAATACCATCAAAGGTAAGTAGCTCCACTTGACGGTTCTTGAAGACTAACATGTTGTTTATTCACCCTTTCCCCCCCTCAAAAATTGCATATGCCTGTCAACTGCAATTTTTGATTGAATATGTGAATAAAAGAACACTCCAATATGCGCCGATCCACTTGAAGATTGAATAAGCACGGAAAGAGCATGAATCTTGTTGATGAGAATGGCCATTAATAAGAAGACTCCTCTTCTTTTGAAGATAAAGTGCACTCAAGCGTACACTTTTCTTTTCTTTGAAGAATGAGGCCTGAACTGATGTATTCAGACGTCATAATGATGAAGAGCGAGGCCTGCACTGACTTGTACAGACGTCATATGATGAAGAACGAGGCCTGCACTGACTTGTACAGACGTCATTTGATGAAGAGCGAGGCCTGTACTGAAGTGTGCAGACGTCATTACTCTCTCTTTTACTACTTCTCACATCTAACTCGTTACCAACCCCATTATCATTTTGTCGGCTTGATGTCGTGACCACTGATGAAGAAAGACCCAATATGATGAACTTGAGACTGAAGTAACATAACCCGAACATGTGTCTTAAACTTGTGCTAATGCGAGACAAAGAGCGGTGCAGAGACTTCGTGCAACATCGAATCCCTAAGTAATCTATACTCTTCAACCAACCAACCATCAAGTATAAGAAATGCATCACCTCTTGGATATCCACAACTTCATGTGACACTGAGCACTACAACGTGACCCCTTAAAGTGATAGTTATTTTGTAATAGGGAGAAAGAAAAAATAACTAGATATCCAAGTCCTTGTCATTGTATTGAAAGCTCGAACAAGGATCTCGAAGAATCTTCATCCAACCTCCCCGATATCTTCAGATACTAAGTACACGCACCCATGAAATTTCACTTCAGCCTCAAATAAACAATACTGAACTAACCCCGTAGTCACATCTTGTCAATTAAAAGCCTCGATTCAGCCATTTGTGATGTTATAACTGAACTTCGATAATGGTTTGAACCCGATCCTGGTCAAGAGCGCATAGCCCATCATCACGGAATTTTACAAATCTATGGTTTAAACCGAGAAATAAGTTCTTTCGCGGGATTTTACAAAACCAAGAAGAAACCGTGAGACAGTAACCGATTGAATGTGGCGTGACAGATATGGTTTTGGTGAACATCAGTTTGGGTTAAGAATATTTCGTGAAACATACAGATCACATCACAACTTTTAAAACCTTTGGCCAACTAACCAACCTTGAACATAGATTAGTGACCACTCGATGAAGAGAACCCGATATACCAATACTGAGAACTGAAGTAGAAGACCCCAAATTTGTTACTTAAGCTTGCATTGTTGTTGGAAGAACGGTGTTAAGTCTTTAAGAGCTTAATGTTATCCTGACAAAGCATGAGACTTTCATCACCTCTTGCGATTATCCACAACGTCTTCTACGTGTGACACTGAGTACTACAATGTATCTCCTTGAAGTGATAGTTAACCAGGTCTTCAACCATCCACCCCGACTTCTGGAAACTAGATAACCCAAGTCTTCAACTTACATCTAAAGCACGAGCAAGTTATCATTGAAATCATGCATCCAACCATCCCCGATTTCAAGATAAAATAAGTAGACGCCTTCGAGAACTACAACTTCAATCACAAATAAAGAATACCAGATTAACTTCGTGGTCATCTTGTGCTGTTGACTAGCCAGAAAGGAAAAGAAACAAGCGCAAATTCCTAGAAGAGCCCATGACTCATAGTCAGTCCAAACAAACAAAGCTGTCTGACCCAGCTACTTGGATGTTGTCCGATTCAGTGCATGGAATAGTTGTCGTACTGTGTACAGGATTTTACAGTTCTTGAGATTTATCCGAGAAATAAATTCAAGAACAAACTGCACAACAGTAGTATCAAACTGCTGACATCTTAGGCAAATAGCTAAGACCTTAACCACTGAAACCGGAACCGCTAAAATTCACATCGCTGGGGACGAAACTTCTAGGAAACTTGCGATAATTCTCCCCCTCAAAAAGGACATGAAATGACCTTTTTGCCAAAGCTGAGAGTCCGTGATGTATGTGAATTTGACAGGCACACAACATGGAAAGGGACAAACGAAACAACTGCAACGAAGAAGGTGATACAGACTCTCTTGTAGTAACCCCTTGCTTTCCTCATCATCAATGGTTTAGTAGATTTACAATGCATTGAAGCTCGTAATGTGCCAAAACCGCTTGATGGAATGCATATGACTTTAAAGTGAGTAAAAGGTTAACACATGTCTCCAAACAGATCACCTCTTGTCTTAAAGCCTGACTACCTCTTGAGAAGATCTCGAGCAACAATCCCATTAGAAGCTTGAGAAACAACAATCACTTGATGAAGCTTGATAAAGAACAAGTCCGCGACTTAAACTTGCACTAAATTATGATTGAGAACCTATATTGAGCACAACAACGTAACTCCTTTAAATATAGGTAGTGATATATACCCAACCTTCCATCCTTAATTGTATATATCCACTTCGTGAACATCCAAGTCTAATCACCTTAACTTGCAAATTGTGATTTAGAACCTATATTGAGCACAACAACGTAACTCCTTTAAATATAGGTAGTGATATATACCCAACCTTCCATCCTTTATTGTATATATCCACTTCTTGAACATTCAGATCTAACCACCTTAAATACGCTCGAGCAAGGGTCAACAAACATCTTGCATCCATCCACCCCGAGATGTTTGTGACACTAAGTACACCAACCCGTGAATTAACAAACCAACCAAGTTACCATAATTTCCCAATTCCTGCTGATCTTGAAGCACAAACTTATCCCGAAAAATTAGTCACACCCCGTAAATTACATAATGTCTAAATCCAAGTCCAGCCAATTTGTCCAAAATTAATTTCACGGGATTTTACAGCTCTTGAGATTTAAACCGAGAAATCGAATCTTTCGCGGGATTTTCTAAAATCTACAAGAGAAACCGTGAAATCAACCTGAATACCCAAGAGTGAGGTGCAATACCAATCTTCGAATTTCAAGTTACAGAAGTCAAATCACAACATGATCAAATCGCAACAAGTCGAGTCACAGATTGTCAAATTGCAACAAGACAGATTGCAATCAACCAAGTCACAATAAGTCAAATCGCAAGTGTCAGCTCGCAACGTCATATCGTAACAGGTCAAATCGCAATCCGTCAAGTCGCAACAAGTCAAAGCGCAACATGACAAATAGCAATTAAACACATTGTAATTCGACAACTATAACTCAGATCGTAAAAATCAAATTGCATGCTTGCTCAAGTGGTAGGCTCTATTTGGACTATGCCGCCAAATCCGCAACTCTGTAATCCCGATGACATTCATAAACCCAAATACTGGCGGTGACGTGTGTGTCCACATGAGGTATTAGTGACAACCAAATTAATACTCTTTTCACAAGATGATTATCAAACATAAGTCCATACGTTAACATGTTTGATATAATATTTCGGATCAATCCCATTCTTCAAGCATTCGACCAAATGATAACATAGCAGCCAACATCTATGTGATATAATATTATGAGCCCAGAATTAAAATACCACACATGGCCAAACCCATTCAACACGCTGGTCCAGTACAATTTCCAAACACGCAGCCCAAATAGTTTCATCACTGCGAGCCCAATACCAAACACCTCAAATCAGTTATTAGTTATGCAGCCCTAATTTTCGGTATATAAGAAACACATTCACTTAACCACACTTTTTAATCAAACCCTAATCCCTTCACATAAGACTGTCCGCCCCCATTCTCATCCTATCAATATTAACCATTCGCCTATCCATCATTTCCTCTTCTCTCAATCACAAACCCTAAACCCCAATCATCATCACCAACTAATCCGCCTCACTCCTAATCCAAAGATCACGCGATCAGTAAAGTACCCACAACACAACCCTTAACCTCTCATCATCTTCAACTATAGGCGACATCTCATATCTCCTTACAATGCTCAAACCGGATCAAGATATACTTCTTCACGACCCATTGTGGTCTCGGGTAGGCGTTATGATTTGCTTTAATTTTAGTGTTATGAACGATCTAAAGATAAAGATTATAACAATATTGTTATACATCTTTTCTTACTTTTCGGATATGGACTGAAGTAATGCTTCAAATAATGATCAATGATGACTAGATTTTTTGATTTGCATAGGTCATTAAGATCTTGAAGTCTCATACGAGATTATAGGCAAACAAAAACGAGACTGAGATCTTTTGTATGTCATTTAATTTTCTTTAGGAGTATAAGCAGCGGATTAGAAGAGGGGATTTAAACAAATCGAGTTGTTATCGAAATGTAGATATGGGTTTGAGGTTGTTGATATTATTACCGTTTGTGATTGTTCTTGTTAATTGAAAGACTGTTTGGTTTAACTTAATGAGGGTTTGGTTCTTGTGACAGTTGTTGTACCTTCTTCATTGTGATAGATGAATGTTCTTGTGACTGTCGTTGTTGAAGTTCATGTATGATATTAGATGTTTTGATCTGTGGGTTTTCTTTCGAAAGTATTCTCGTTTATTGCTTCTTCTTTTTCATTTTGTGTGCTTAACACTACGTTAACCTTTTGACCATTTGACCAAGTAGCAGACAAACCGAGTCGTGGTTCAGTAGACAAACCGAGTCCGTGATTTTGCTGACAAACCGAGTACACTTAATGTACACAAACCGAGTCTTAGACAAACCGCGTTCACAACAGATAGACAAACCGAGTTCATCATTATACACAAACCGAGTTCGTGATGAAATGGACAAACCGAGTCCAGGGTTAAACAGACAAACCGCGTCCAGGACAAACCGCGTTCGTGACTGTATGGACAAACCGAGTCCAGGGTAAAACAGACAAACCGAGTCTGTGAGCCAGTGGACAAACCGCGTCTGGGACAAACCGAGTCCAGGACAAACCGCATTTGACCGGTCAAACCTGTCACTTTCGTACTTTCGTCTTTTACCACATTTTTTGCAAACAGCCAAACTGCCTCATTATGTGAGCCACAAATTCACGTGAACCACAAACCGCATCCAAGAAATTCATCATTCATTGACACCAGCAGCTAGAACATCATTCCCAGATTTCATAATGCAAACTGCTACCAAGAACAATCTTCAAAATCACACTTTTAACCATCACATAAGCCACAAACAAATAGGAACCAAAAACAATACCAACAGCTTGTTATGATCTTCCCATGTATAGCTAATCTTATACCACTCAACGCACAAGTAAACACCCCTTTAAATCAGATCTTAAAAATTGTTTAACAAAAATAAGCCGCAACCACAGACTTAAAATCGTTTAAACATTAGACCAAAACTTAAAGTGCATAAAAAATGTTGGAAGCCCACGAGAATATTAAAGCAATTCTGGATTTGTAAGCCCACAAGAAAGTTAAAACAAATCAGGATTTAAAAATTGATTCGAGCAGTATCAAACTTTGACCAACTCAACATTCTTTGACCGAATAATGACGCACAAACAATATCAAACCTTTGACCGAATGACCAAACAACAATAATTGTAGCAATCTTTAATATCAAGTTGACCACAGATCTGATCTGACCAGGATGAAAGAAACCAACCGAATATACAGCCATTGACCACAGATCTGACCAAGATGAAACCATGGCTCTTGATACCAATTGTAGGAAATAACCATATTGATTGTGTGGTTGATTCGGGTGGTCTTGGCTCATGGAAGATTAAGAACTCCATGGAGTTAGTTTGTAGAGAGAAGTTAGAGAGAGTGGGAGACTCTTGAGAGAGAAAATCTGTATGTTAGATTAAATGTGTGAAGAGTTCCACCCTTCCCATGTGTGGGAAGGGGTTTATATACTTCCTAATAATAGTGCCCCTAGTGGGCTGTGAAGTGAGCTGACAGTGGGGAAAGCCCCGACCCACTCCACAAATATAGATACGACTATTCTAATAAAACTAATAATACTAATAATACTATGCTTATATAAATAAGCCTACGAGCTATGTGATATGCTGAATAGATACTCGGGGTGACCGAACCTTCATATGAATATTTATATTCCTAACACGTATGATCAAAATGGCAAACATATGAATTCAAGATAAAGTTATAAGGTTTCTAAAAACGCCAAGCTTATTCACTAACACTTAACGTGCACCATTTTTGCGACTAGTTTTGCGAGGCCATTTGGGCATATTTTCAAGTTATGAAAAATATTAAATTGCGACGAAAACATTATATTTTGCCGAAAGAACACCAAACGAGGATCGTGGAGTATCATTTCAACATAATTACACGAAAAGTAGTTTATAACTTAACGAGACGTCAAACATGTATTTTTCGACGATGAACGTTATTTTCAAAACTAACGAGTGGTATCGTTAACATACGTATTTGCATGTGTAGCATCATTTCATTGCTTACATTAGATCCTATCATTCATATTAGGTTGAGGTTAGAGATTGTGCCTCATTTCAGTGTATTCACTTTTGTCATTTTAACTATCGCATCAGGTGAGTTCATAGCCCCTACTTTTACTTGTTTTGTAACTGTTTTTGGGGGAGAATACATGCTCGTTTTTCATTAAACTTTATGCTCGTTTTACATTTAAACTCACTGTTCGTTTTACAATTAAACACCATGCTTGTTTTATTTGTAATGTGACTTGTCTTTTAAACATTATTAATTGTTCATATGGCGACATTGTTAGAATTGTTTATATGGCGACATTGTTAGATTTGTTTATATGGCGACATTGTTAGAATTGTTTATATGGCGTCATTGTCAGAATTATCATATGACGTCATTGTCATGGCGATATTGTCATATTTAACATTAAATTTTGCTTTCCATATATTACTTTTGTTTACATAAACCAAAGACTTATTTGGCAGTGGGTTGTAAACACACAGGTTGCAAGTCTTGTATGGGCGGGACTTGGGACTGAGTGGATTTACAATGCCTTTGCTGGGAAATCATCATTTAAATACATTACATTTTTTTCACTAAACTCTATGAACTCACCAACCTCGTGTTGACACTTTTAGCATGTATTTTCAGGTATTAAGCAATGGCACGCTACAGGAGGCTTTTGGCAGGGCATGACATGGTCATAGGAGACTCTGATATTCATTTGGGGACCGTTTTAACTTATTTAAGGGCCTATTTCCGCACTACTTTTATCAATGTAAATTCAACACTTTTTGTTGGGCTATAAAGATAAAGTACTGCTGGAATATCAAAGTACTGCTGGAAGTCAAAGTACTGCTAATCAAGTCAAAGTACTGCTGCTCGTTGAAGGACTGTTATGCAAATTGTTTAAGGACTAATGTGTAATTCTAGAATGTTCGTATTAGATTAGAGTTATAATTAGAATTACTTGTTGTTCAAGTATTGTAAACCGACTAGGGTTTTCCTTGTGCCTATAAAAGGATCCCTAGGTTGGCATTAGAGATATACGAATATATGCGATTTTAGAGAGACAAGTTCATACGAATATTAGAAGTTTGTTAGAGTATTAGTGATTAGAGTTTGTTAGTGAATCTGTGTAAGAGAGCAGGTTCAAGGTTTTAATAATATTCGAAGTTGCTTATTAATTCTTCTTAGCTTTGTTGAAGTAGATTCCGCATACTTAGCAAAGTATATCAGTGTTTCATCATTAACAATTTTGAATTTATCAAGGTTGTTAAACCGTAGACAAGCTACAAGTTAGTTTGGTCAGAGTATATCGATCCAACAAGTGGTATCAGAGCTTATGTGGAGACTCTGATTAAGAAGAAACCCTTAAAACCGATTTATCAAAAAACCCTAAACGATGTCGACTGAAGCTGCACCTATCCCATCCATCACCTCACTCAGAATTCCTATCATCAAGAAGGGAGAATATGATCTCTGGAGCATGAAGATGAGGCAGTACCTTGCTATTACTGACCATGCTCTATGGGATGTGATTGTCAATGGTAATGTTGTTCTTGACGAACTTGTACAAGTTGAAGGACAACCCAAACCACCTCAACCAACCTTGCCAGCAGCTACAAAGAGAAATCAAGATAAGGCTCTCAACATACTGTTGTCTACTATTCCTGATGGTCACCTACTAAAGTTTCATGATGCTAAGGATGCAAAGCAATTGTGGGCTGCGATCAAGACAAGATTTGGGGGTAATGATGCTTCTAAGAAGATGCATAGAAACTTATTGAAGCAGCAGTTTGAAACTTTCACTGTTGGTGAAAGAGAAGGTCTTGATGCTGCCTATGACAGATTCCAAAATCTACTTAGTATGCTAGAACTGTATGGAGCAGAGGTATCTGTTGAAGATGCAAATTTGAAGTTCTTAAGGAGTTTGCCATCTGTCTGGCATGTGGTTGCTACTATGATTAGAGGACAACCTGGATTGGAGTCTATGGACTTTGATGATCTCTACAACAATTTGAAAGTGTACGAGCAAGAGATGAATGGTCATAGTTCTCAGAAAACTCACAACATAGCTTTTGTGTCTTCTGAAAACAGAAGCAGTACTTCCACTAAAAGTACTGCTTATCCTTCTCAAAGTACTGTTGGTGATACACAGCATGTTTGCACAACCACAACTACCCCCATCCCATCACCAACAAACAACACCAATTCTGATGATGTTGTATGTTCCTTCTTTGCACAACAAGCCACTTTACCTGTTACCTATCAAGAAGACTTGTTGCAGATTGAAGAAGATGCTTTAGAAGTGATTGACATAAGATGGCAAGTAGCTATGATCACTGCAAGGATCAAGAAGTTCATGAACAAGACAGGAAGGGGAATTGATTTCAAAGCCAAACAAGGTATAACTTTTGACAAATCCAAGATTGAATGTTTCAATTGTCAAAAGCTTGGACACTTTGCAAGGGAATGCAAGTTTGCAAAATATCAGGCAAACAGGATGATTGAACAACCCAAGGTTGAAAGAAAGGAGGTTCCTATTACTGAATCACAACCAAAAGCTTTGGTGGCTCAAGAAAATCTAGCAGAGATTGATTGGAGTGCTGAATTTGATGATGAACCAGTAACCTATTCTATGGTTGCAATGGAAGAGTTTGATTGGAGCACAACTTTTGATGAGGAACCAGGATATGCTGCTTTGGAATCAAGAGATGGTCTTGGAAGCTTTGACTGGAGCATGGAGGATGAAGATGAACCTGTTCAGATTGCTATGGTAGCTACTTCACCAAGTTCATCCAACGTCTCTGAGGTATGCTCTAAGTGTAATGATGTATATCAAAAGTTGCTTAAAGAATATGTGACTGAAAGAGATAATTGTAGAACAGCTAGGTCTGAGGTAGCTGGTTATCAATTAACTTTAGAGTCAATGGAAGCCAAAATATTAACACATGAAAATAATGAAATGGCTTGGGCAGAAAAATATGAGCAACAAGATTACCAATTGAAATTAAGTGAATGGAAGTTAGGATGTAAGGTGTCTGAATTAGAAAAGATTACTAAGGAAAGAGATGCTTTGTTAGAAAAACTTGGTAGTATTAAACAGGCTGGTCTATCACATGTTCAATTTGTTGAAAAACAAAGAGTAATAAACAGTAGAGCTGGACTAGGTTATGGTGAAGATAGTAGTTCAGATGAGACCCCACCTAGTGATAAGGAAGAAACTCCACCTAGTGATAAGGAAGAGATCTCACCTAGTGATGATGAACTTACTAGCTCAGAAGAAAACACATCTAGGAATGAGGAACCAATTAGTGAAACACCTCCTAAGTTTAAGAAAGATAAGGAGTACCACTCAGTTCCTCCACCCACTGGTAAGTTTCAACCACTTAGGACAGATGTTTCTCATTATGGTGTAGACAACCTAGAGTTTAGGAAGAAGCTTACTGGTCAATCTGGTTCTGAGAAACCAAAGGATGATTTTCAAAGGAGTAATGATCAAAAGTTTCCTACAGCCTTTCAAAAACAAGCAGTACCTCCAAAAACTTTTCAAAGTACTGCTGGACATTCAGCAGTACCTCCAAGAGAAACTTTTCAAAATACTGCTCACTATAGGAAACCTTTTAATCATAGAAGAGGATTTGGGAATATGGAGAGAAAGTTATGTTATGTATGCTATAGTCCTAATCATTTGATTAAGCATTGTGACTTACACTCAGAATATTTAAGTCAGTTCCCAAAGAATAGACCTGCCACCAATAAGCTAAGAGAGACTAGACCAGTTTGGAATCACTCAAATAGGGTCAACCATAGTAATTTCTCTAAAGACTATAGGTACCCTCACCAGAAAAGAATGTTTTCCAAACCACCAGTACCTTCACACACTGCTAAGTCTCAAGAAGTACCTTCTCAAAGGACTGATAAGTTTTCACCCAATCATGGTACTGCTAACACTTTTTCACATAGAAGACCTAAGAGATTCAATTCATATAAAAGGTCTTACACCTCAAGCAGAGTACCTAGATCAGAGAAACCTAAGGTCAAACGAAATTGGGTTAAGAAAGAAAGTACTGATGGGGAACAAGTAGTACTTTCATCAGATAAGGGTGAAACAGGGAGTGTTGTTGATAATACAACACAGGACATGGGACCAACTCAAATAATCATTGACCATGCCTTTAAAACCAGTGGAGATTACATACTGAAGGAATTCAAGTATGTCACTCCACAAGGGGAACACAAGTCAGTAATGGCTTGGGTTCCTAAAAGAAACTAACCCTTTTCTTTACTGTGGAGGGCAACCCAGAGGAGGAGCTTAAAGATCATATTATTGTTGATAGTGGTTGCTCTGGCAGCATGACAGGGGACAAGGAGATCCTGTCAGATTTTAAGGCATATTATGGAGGAAGAGTTGCATTTGGTAATGATCCTGATGGAGGGAGAATCACTGGCAAAGGAACAATCAAGGCTGGATGTATTGATTTTGAGAATGTTAGATATGTGAAGGAGCTCAAGTTCAACCTTTTGTCAGTATCTCAGATTTGTGACAAGAAGTATCCCATTCTGTTTACTGATACAGAATGTCTCATTCTCTCTCCTGAGTTCAAGTTTGTTGATGATCACTTGGTAACATTGAGAGTACCAAGAACCAATGATGTGTACAGTTTAGACTTAAAGAGTCTTAATTCTGCGGGATGAGCAACATGTTTAGTAGCCAAGGCATCATTGGAAGAAGCACATCTATGGCACAGAAGACTAGGTCATGTTAATTTCAAGAACATCAACAAGCTGGTCAAAGGCAATTTAGTTAGAGGTTTACCATCCAAAACATTCAAGACCGATCATTCATGTTTGGCTTGCAAGAAGGGTAAACAACATAAAGCTTCATGTAAGAAGCTTGGGGAAAGAGATATTAGAGAACCTTTGGAGTTGCTACACATGGATCTGTTTGGACCAGTTTCAGTAGAGAGTCTAAACAAGAAGAAGTACTGCTTGGTTGTGACAGATGATTGTAGCAGATTTAGTTGGGTCTTTTTCTTGGGATTCAAAGATGAAACCTTTGATGCTATCCATGACCTGATAGTAGCCCTTGAAAATCAATTGAGACTCAAAGTCAGAGGTATTAGATGTGATAATGGAACAGAATTCAAGAACAAGCATATGGATGAATTCTGTGCCAAGAAAGGGATCAAGAGAGAGTTTAGCATTGCTAGAACATCACAGCAGAATGGTGTTGCAGAAAGAAAGAATAGGACTTTGATAGAAGCAGCTAGAACAATGCTTGCAGACTCCCAATTACCTATTCTCTTTTGGGCTGAAGCCATAAGTACTGCTTGCTATGTATTAAATAGAGTTTCAGTAACTAAACCTCAAATGAAGACACCTTATGAGTTACTAATGGGAAAGAAACCAAACATTCGCTTTCTAAAACCTTTTGGCTGTTCTCTGACTATTTTAAATACTATTGATTCTCTGGGAAAATTTGATGGTAAGTCAGATGAAGGATATCTATTGGGTTATTGTACAAATAGCAAAGGTTTTAGAGTTTATAACAGGAGTACCAAAATGGTACAAGATTGTCTTCATGTTGAAGTTTTGGAAGATAAAGAAACTCAGAAAGGTAAAGGTCCTGATTGGATGTTTGATCTTGATCTCAAGTTCACTCCATCTATGAATTATGTGCCTGTTAGAGAAGAGAATCAGGCTACTCACAAAGAAGATGATTCACAGTACATTGTTCATGGAGTCAATGTTAGACCAGAAGATGTTCCTGACAAAGAACCTGAAGTTACTGATGAGGAACAAAGTACTGCTCAACCAACCAATACAGTATCTGATGAAGATCAAGCCATACAAGATGAACTTAATAGGATGCTTTTTCAAGAAACTATAGCACAATCCTATGAAGATGAACAAAGGAGGGCTTATGAAGCTGCAAAGAAAAAGGGTAAATTTCAAGATACTGTCCACAGTACTTTTGATCAAAGTACTGATGCCCCTTTTGACAGTACTTCTGGTGTGTTAGAACCATCAAATTGGAACAATACTGATGATTCCAATGTTGATGATGATGATTTGGATAATGCTAACATTCCTAGATTAGAAGAAATTGATGATGAGCTTAATCAAGAAGGTATTTTCTCAAATGAAGGGATTGATTTTATTAATTTGGAATCTGATCTTCCAGTTCCACCAACTCCTACATTGAGAGTTCATAAAGCTCATCCTCAAAGTAACATTATTGGATCACCCTCTTCAGGAGTGGTTACAAGAAACAAAGTTAAAGGTCTTACTAAGCAACATACTGCTTTACTTAGCTTTGTTTACAAACAAAACAGGATGAATCACAAGGATCAACAAACATGCCTGTTTACTTGCTTTCTATCTCAAGAAGAACCCAAGAAGGTAGCTCAAGCTTTAGCTGATGAAAGTTGGGTTGAATCCATGCAAGAGGAGATTCTACAATTCAAGCTTCAAGAAGTCTGGGTATTATGTGATTTACCAGATGGTAAAAGAGTCATTGGTACAAGATGGGTTTTCAGAATTAAAAGAGATGAAAGAGGGAATGTTATCAAAAATAAAGCTAGATTGGTTGCACAATGATATCGCCAAGAAGAAGGAGTGGATTATGATGAAGTGTTTGCTCCTGTTGCAAGGATAGAGGCAATAAGGTTATTTCTTGCCTTTGCATCATATATGGGATTTCCTGTCTACCAAATGGATGTCAAAAGTGCTTTCCTTTATGGCACAATTTCTGAGGAAGTTTATGTTAAACAACCTCCTGGATTTGAAGATCCTGCACATCCAAACAAAGTCTACAAGGTGATCAAGGCACTATATGGCCTTCATCAAGCTCCCAGAGCTTGGTATGAGAGACTCTCAAATTTTCTATTACAACATGGTTATAGGAGAGGAGCAATTGATAAGACTTTGTTTATCAAAAGGGATAAGAAAGACATTATGTTAGTCCAAGTCTATGTGGATGATATTATCTTTGGAGCCACAAAGAAGTCTATGGTGAAAGAATTTGAAGAACTTATGCAAAAGGAGTTTCAAATGAGTTCTATGGGAGAATTAACTTTCTTTTTGGGGCTTCAAGTTAGACAAAAAAGAGATGGAATCTTCATTAACCAAGAAAAGTATGTTGCAGACATACTTAAATGATTTGACCTTCCAAATCTCAGGCCTGCCACCACACCCATTGATAACAATAAACCATTAGGCAAGGATGAAGATGGACAAGCTATGGATGTCAAGCTTTACAGATCTATGATTGGTTGTCTTATGTACTTAACTGCATCAAGACCTGACATCATGTTTGCTGTATGTTTGTGTGCAAGATATCAAGTTACACCCAAGGTTTCACATATGTATGCAGTCAAGAGGATTTTTCGATATCTCAAGCATCAACCAAAGTTAGGATTATGGTATCCTAAGGAGTCACCTTTTCACTTGGAAGCTTTTTCAGATAGTGACTATGCAGGAGATAACTATGATAGGAGATTAAACACAGGAGGATGTCAATATCTTGGAAGAAGATTAGTCTCATGGCAATGTAAAAAGCAAACAATTGCTGCAACCTCCTCTACTAAAGCAAAATATGTTGCTGCTGCAAGCTGTTGTGGACAAGCTTTGTGGATGCAAAATCAACTCTTGGATTATGGATTCAACTTCAAAAACACTCCTATCAACATTGATAATGAGAGTACCATCTGTATTGTGAAGAATCCAGTTTATCACTCCAAGACCAAGCATATTCAGATTAGGCATCACTTCATTCGGGATTGTTATGAGCACAGGCTTATAAATGTGGTCAAGGTTCACACAGATGATAATGTAGCTGATCTACTCACAAAGGGATTTGATGTTTCAAGATTCAACCACTTAGTTGTGAGAATTGGGATGATTAACTACTAGGCTACATTTGAGGGGAGGCTTTAGTATTAGTTAGTATACTTTCTTTTAGTTCTTAATGAAAGTATTGGTTTTTAGTAGTTTAGTTTAGACTATATGTTGTATTTGAGGGGATGCAACATAAGTTATTAGTTAGAACTTAAGCATGAGCCATTTACAAGTTCTTGGTTTAAGTTTGAAGTGTTGATTGTGGATAAGAAGATGGAACGTACTGCTTTGTTGCTTAACGTACTGACTCAGCAACGTACTGCTTCAACGTACTGCTTACGTGGACGTACTGTTCCAACGGTCAAAAAATGTGGGGCTACGGTTAATTAATTCCTTACGGCGGAGATAATAAGTGAGTTTGATTTGTTTCCATCCTATTTAAAGAAACTCTCACCTATTCCCCGCCTTTTAACTTAATTCGAGATCCCTCATTCACTCTTCCACCACAATCTTTTTAACGAAACACACACTCAATGCGAATCCTTCTCTAAGACTCATCATGGCTAATCGAGTCACAGTTAGCAAACACAACATGATCGCTAATTTAGACAAGACAGGGGATAATGTTGATTTTCATGCGATCATTGATTTCTTGACTGGGTCTTCCATCAACTACTCTATTTTAGTTGATCCTGATGTTATTGGTCCATGGATACAAGAATTTTGGGCTACTGCAACGGTTGAAGATGACTCTTTAATTAGGGCTACGGTTGCTGGACGAACTATTCGGATTTCTGAAGCCACAGTTAGGGATGTTTTGATGTTTAATGATGAAGGAGGGGCTGTTCGTTTTGACAAACAAGTGCTTTGGGACACTTTAAGCGATATAGGCTATGAGGGAGATCTTACAAAACTTACTTTTCAGAAGCCTTTGTTTTGTTCTCATTGGAAATACCTAATTCACGTCTTACTTCATTGTTTAAGTCCCAAGAGTACTTCTTTTGATCAATTTGGTCAAAATATTGCATCTGCTCTAGTGGGTTTGGCTACCGATCAACGATTCAACTTTTCAAGACTAATTCTTGATGGTATGCTTTCACACATTGCTAATGGTACACCATTCTTAATGTATCCTAGATTTGTTCAGTTATTTTTGAACAATCAACTTGAGGATGTCCCTAAACCTCAAAGTTTTTTACCCACTGTCAAACTTCCACCAAAGGTGTTTACTTTTCTATCTAAAAAGAGTATCAAGTTTTCTGGAACAAACACACCTTTGACTGCTCATATATTGGGAGTTGCACAAGTTGTTAGAGATGCAGAGCAAGAGCAAGAGCAAGAAGAAAACTCTGAATCAGCAAGTCAAGAGTCTCCAGTTTCAAGAGAAGTTAGTGTTCCTCAACCTACTGCTTCTCAACATACTGCTTCTCCACATTCTGCTACTAGGGAAGATGCTGCTCCTATGTCCATTCCTATCCATGAGGAGTCAGACCAAGGTATGAATCAACCACCATCTCCTAATGATTATACTTCCACAAATATGTCTCAGCAATTTGAAGAAGAAGAGACAGAGATGGATAATTATGCTTTAACAAGGGAGTTAAGGAGGCTGAAAAAGGAGAGTGAGGCTCAAGCTGCTAAGATAGTCAAATTAAAGACTAAGTTTCAAAGATTGAAGAAGTTTGTTTGGCCACTAGTTCAACACCATCGATTATGGGTCAAGTCTCAGAAGCAGAGTGGTCAGAAACCTAAGAAGTCTTCTCAGTCAAAGAAGAAAAAGTCAAAGAAGCACTCTTCATTCCAATTGGGGAGGAATTTAGAGAATTTGAATGAAGATGCTGGATTTAATCAAGATGCTGGATTTATGGATGACACTCAGATGACACCACCTGAAAATATTCCTCAAGAAACTGCTGAGAGGAAGAGTGATGAAACAGAGCAAATCAATTTGGAAGAAGCTGCTGTTGAAGTAAGAAGTGGTGATACTGAGGAAGTAAATTTGGAAGGAGCTGATGCTGAAGGTACTGCTCTTCAAAGTACTGTGAGGCAATTTACTATTACACCTAGAACTTTGGATTTTGAGGAAGATATTGGTCCTTCAAGTCAAGTTCAAAAGGAAGTTGGCCCTTCTAAACCAGCTCAGGAAGAAGATGTTATAGCTCATACTAACAGTGATGATGAAACAATTGCTGACATTATGATTAATATGTCAAGTCAAAGAGGCATCAGTATTCATGAGGTTGAACAACAACATCATACTTCTTCTCAACCTACTCAGGAGATAGATCCAAAAGATAAAGGTAAAGGGATCTTGGTAGAAAAGAAGAAGAAGAAGTTGACATTGGCACAGTTAAGAGAAATTCAGATTGCCAAAGGTGAGGAAGCAGCTAGACTATTGCAAGCTGAGATAGATGCTGAAGAATCTAGGAAGATTGTTGTTCAATCACAAAGGCCAATTAGTAAAGCTAGAGAAAGGAATGATATGATGGCTTATCTGAAAGGTCAAGGATATACAGGTTTAGTCAGATTGACATATACAGAGATGAAGGATCTGTATGATGCTGTTAGAGAAGCTATAGAAAAGGATCTTGCAAGCATTATTTCTTTTGAAGATAAGGAGCTTGAAGATAGAAGTAAGGAAAGAGCTGTTACAAGGAGCTCAAAGAGGAAAAGAACAACTGATGAACAGCCATCAAAGAAGTTCAAGTTCAAGGATGCATTTGAATTAAGAACAGACACAGTTGATGAGCTAAGGAATTATCTTAGAGTTGTTGACTTTGAACATCCAAAATTGAAAGAAGATGCTGATAAGAAGTCCAAGATATCTACTTTTTCAGTTGTAGAATCACAAGAAGGAGATTATCTGATCTTTCATAGACAAGATGGAAGTTTTAGAGTATTCAATTCATTATGGGATATACTAATCTCCAAGTGCAAACTTATTTTGAGCATATTCCACCACAAGGAGTAGGTTTGATATTGTTAGGAGATCTCACAACAATCTGGGAGACAGAGGAAACAAAGGACAGTACTTTGTGGGAAAATCAAGACAACTGGGAGATTAACAGATGGAGATTCTTTGAATCAGTTGGAATACATGTTTTGGAGTTAGAGGATGGCACTATGATTCATATGCTAGCAGAACAGAGATATCCACTCACAAGAGATCTGATGATCAGGATGCTAGAGCATGGCATGGAAGTGGAACAAGAGAATGAAGTAGCATTGATGGTCATAAAATTGTTCATCAAGTGGACGACTGAATCTGAAGATTAATGCATAACTACTGGTATGGTTTAATTATTATATAAATCTTTTGAAAAATAAGTACTTTCTTCAAAGTACTGCTAGTCAAACAGTACTTTCTCAAAGTACTGCTTGCAGCATGAAACCAGTAAAGTCTTTTTGATAAAATCAGTAATTTTTGATAAGTGCAAAAACATTTTGAAGCACAAAGATTAAACAGCAACAAATGGTTTTGAAAGCAACAGCATGGTGTTAGTACTTGTACTACACAACAAATGGTAATCAACTCACCATGTTTAATAAACAAGAAAGAGTTTGACTCATCATGAGGGTACGGCTCTGATGTGATTATCAAATCCATTTTTAGTTGACAATTTACTAAAAATTGTATGGTTTTCAACTCACCATATCTATGTTAGTGAAGAGTTGGCTAGCCCACAAGATAATGGCTTTGTGGTAAAGGCTGTGGAAAACCATTATATGGTAATTAGTTGACCATGGTAGTGATTGTACTAAAAGAACTAGCTAGTCCAAAAGCAAACGGCTATTTGGTAAAGACTACTCAAATCCGTTGATAGCTGATGATTTGCTAAAAATCATATGGTTATCAGTGTACCATGGTTTCTGAAACCTAAACATTGGCTACTCCAGAGTTAATGGCTTTGGTAAAGAGACATCAAAATCCATTAAGTTTTCAATGATTCACCTGTCACAGGTGTTAACACACCTGGAAGTGATGAGAATAGTATGAAACTTTTAAGATCTGATGTACCTATTGCCAATATGATGCTGAGTTGCTGAAAAGATAAGTAGCTGAAAAGAATTGTTGCTGATGAAGATTGAAGATACTGATTGCATTGATGATGACAAAACAACAACGAGACAGATTTCAAAGATACAACCTTTCCTTGAAGATAAAGTGTTGAAGTTAAAGAAATACAAAGGAACTTGAAATCAAGCAAGTAGAATTCAAGTTAGGGGAGGATTGTTGGGCTATAAAGATAAAGTACTGCTGGAATATCAAAGTACTGCTGGAAGTCAAAGTACTGCTAATCAAGTCAAAGTACTGCTGCTCATTGAAGGACTGTTATGCAAATTGTTTAAAGACTAATGTGTAATTCTAGAATGTTCGTATTAGATTAGAGTTATAATTAGAATTACTTGTCGTTCAAGTATTGTAAACCGACTAGGGTTTTCCTTGTGCCTATAAAAGGATCCCTAGGTTGGCATTAGAGATATACGAATATATACGATTTTAGAGAGACAAGTTCATACGAATATTAGAAGTTTGTTAGAGTATTAGTGATTAGAGTTTGTTAGTGAATCTGTGTAAGAGAGCAGGTTCAAGGTTTTAATAATATTCGAAGTTGCTTATTAATTCTTCTTAGCTTTGTTGAAGTAGATTCCGCATACTTAGCAAAGTATATCAATGTTTCATCATTAACAGTTTTGAATTTATTCAAGGTTGTTAAACCGTAGACAAGCTACAAGTTAGTTTGGTCAGAGTATATCGATCCAACACTTTTGGTAAACAATTTTAATCTAAATGATTGTGGTGAAAATCATTCTCTGCACTTGTGTTGTGATACCAATTGAGTTGCACCCCAGTGACATGTATGCTTCCACTGGACCCGATTTTGGGGGTGTGACAGATTGGTATCAGAGCCTTGGCTATAGAGAACTGGGTGATTTTAAAACCTAGACTATAGCTACATTTACAAAAACATAACCCTATGACCGCCACGTGCCTGCCTACCAAGCTGATGCCTCATTTGTGGTTTGTTGCTGATATATTTAATGAGATTTTTGTCTTATTATCAATTCATTAATACCCATTTATTCTTGTTGATTACTATAGTTGTCTTTCATATAAGCATGCTCACATATCATACATGTCATAGTGTTTTGCCTTTTCCTTGCGTAGTTTCATCATTCGACTTCGAGTTTGGTCACTTGCCTTAGTCTATCAGAACATCCTTAAACTGAGCTGAGTATTTCAAAATTCATTGAACCTCGGTGGAATATAGACTGGTCATCTATATTCGACCCGGGACAGTGGGACATAGCCTGACCACCTATGTCCGACTCAGAGATGAATTTTGCAATACTGGGAATAGTTATAATAAGATTATGTCCGGGTTGCATTTCTACCCAATTTTTAAAGGTTTCATTCATGTGTGTATACTCAATCGTTGCAAGAAATTTCACACCTACATCATCTCATGAACCGCCGCCTAGAAGCATGTCAGCTAATCATAACTCAACTTCAAGCTTTCATTTTATGGCAAGCCACTTAGAGCACCTACTTTTCGGAAACGTCTTATTTACGTTTCACTCTTCTTTTCTTGCTTTGAAGAATAATGCCACCCAAAAGAGCTACTCCTGCTATGACACCCGCTCAGATCAAGAGACTTGTTGCCGACAGTATTGAGGCAACATTGGTAACTGAAAGAGCTACCGTAGCCGCAGCTGCTGCTGAAGCCGCTTCTCGGGCAGAAACCGCAGAAACTGTAGGACAGACTGCTAATGGTACTAATGGGCGTAAATGTACGTACAAAGACTTTAAGAGTGGTGATCCCGAGAAATTTAAAGGCACGGAAGGAGCCACTGCGATGATTCATTGGTTTGAAAAGATAGAAGATGTGTTTCTTCTATGCAACTGTCCAGAGGAGTACAAGGTAAAGTTTGCTACCAGTACACTGATTGGGGAAGCCATGTCATGGTGGAGTTCGTATGCAAAACCCATGGGAAAGGAAAACGCTCAAAAACTTACGTGGGAAGAATTCAAGAAATTGCTGACAAAGAAGTTTTGCCCACGCACTGAGGTGAAGAAAATGGAAACAGAGTTTTATGAGATAGTGACAGCAGGTAATGATATCGAGACATATATCAGGAGGTTTTAGGAGTTGGTAGCATTATGTCTAACTATGGTTCCAGATAATGAGAAGCTGCTAGAAAATTTCATTGGTGGACTACCTCACAGCATCCGTGGAGATGTGATTTCTTTTGACCCACAAACACTGGATGAGGCAATCAGGATGTCTCAGAAGCTTATGGCTCAAGTAGTAAAGAAAGAAACTACTGTCAACAACAACAGCAACAAGAGGAGTTGGGACAACACTCAGAGTGGCAATGCTACACAACCACAACCAAAGAGGCAAGAAGTCGCCAAGGCCTATGCTGCAGGTCCAGCTGAAAAGAAAGGTTACCAAGGTACCCTACCCAAATGCAACAAGTGTCAAAATCATCATAACCCTGGACATTGTCTTAATCCATGTGGAAACTGTAAGAAGATTGGTCATGCGAATAGGGAATGCCAGTTTCCAATCATTGCCGAAAATTAGAAACCTCCAGTGACATGTTTTGGCTGTGGAGAGATAGGACATTACAGGAATGAATGTCCAAAACAAGGAAATCAAGAGAATGAGAACCAAGGCGGAATAGCTCGTGGTAGAGCCTAGGTCATCAGAGGAGGGAATTGTCAGCACATCAATGACTTGGAGGACGACAACAATGTTCAAGAACCAAGAACTTCTTCCTTGAAAATAAACGAAAACCTAAACTCTCTAGTGTTGTATTTCTTTTGTGTTTCACTTTAGGTTCTATCGTATGAACTTCATATACTATTACGAATCCCTATCTAATGGATGTTTTATCTTTTATCACCGCAATGTGACTCCAATATCCACATATTTTCACTGAATCCACTCCAGAGACCAACATATTTTCACCGAATCCACATATTTTCATTTCTGGCGTCTTCCTATTCACACACATACAAGTATAAATAAACTAGGCACCGTTATATTACATTATATACTAGGTTTCAACAGAGTCAGGCAAAAAAAAAAGGGGGATGCTAGGATTTATCCAGGCCAGGCCAGGCCAAAACTGTTTCCGAGTCGAGGCAGCTTTCAACTGGTATTTGAACTAAAAGTTGTCCTCGAGTAACACCAGACAGGCCTAATTGAGCCTTGATTTTAGGACTGGGCTTAGGCATTTCCTGATTTCCTATCTCTATAAACAATGATGTCTCAGTAGTTTAAACTTCTTTAAGCAAATAATATTACAACAATGAGCCGAATCAGAATTTACCAGTGATCAATATGATAGAAGTGATCTAGGAGAGATCCAATAGTTGCCCCAAAAAGAAGGGAGGCAATAAAGATGCAGATACACCTAAGAAACCAACTCCGTGTATCTATTGTCTTGATCCACCACACAAACACAATAAAATTAATCCCAGTGGCTACCCCCTGAAGCTCAAACCTAATGTGTACAATCGGCCCAAGCATGGCAAAGACGGCAGTGAACAGCAACATCAGGTACACCTGTTATTGAAATCTTATGCTATTATATACATATAGATACAGTTACAGAAAAAAATAGCATAATAAGGCAACTATAAATTGATAAACCTAGTTATGAAAAAGGAAACAATGTTTTTCATGAGAAACCTAGTTGAAAACACAACACAAACCAGCCTACTTATGATACACCAAGTATGAATCTCGTATAAAGAATGAGAGAAAATTATAAAGAATCAAATCTTAAACCAAATACCAACAAACATAAGACTATTACTAAATCATCACAAACTTAACCAGTATGAAATTATCTTATAGAAATAACCTATAACAGAAAAAATAAATCATGAGGGTTGTATCTAAACATGGGCTGAACATCGCTGCGGACAAAGTATCTGCTACAGGGGGAATATTAATCTTCAAAATTTTTCAGTATTACCATCAAGCCTTTTAAGTTCTATTTATTGTTCCTGCTTATACCTCTGTTGCAGATAATATATCTACTGTTTTAGTGCATGGATGATTTTCCCGATTAAAATCGATAAAAGCTAGTTATGAGTACACTAACATGCATAATGTTTATTCACAAACTTAGCTATTTTTCAAATCAGCTCAAGCCTGCAATGTCTTGGAACAGAGTTGTGATAAAATAATCTAGTAATATTATCATCCATTAAACTTGAATAGGCAGCATATATATATATATATATCAGCATGGTAAAGTATAATGATGCAGTAGTAGCAGCCAACTAAAAGCCTAGTTAAAAACTGAAGTAAAAACAATAAGTTATTACTTGATCACGCACCTTAAAGACGAAAGTCCATTGTACACTTAAGTTTGCAGGTTGAGCATGAACATCAACAACAGCATCAGCTGGAGCATCCATAGAAATGCAGGTTTATTTGTTTTGCTCGGGAAGATGGTTTTTTGGTTCAAATATATAAAGGCATTTTCCACAAGAAGTAGAATGAGATACAGAGAAGAAATGACTAGAATGAGATACAGACACTTATGGTCCTTTGAGTTCATTTTTAATTTTTTATCCATGACCAACAAGAAATGACTAATATGCCCTCATCTTCTCCCTCCATAATTTTCTTTTGAATTAATAATATATTTTTTTTGAATAACAATTTAAGAACATAAATGATTTTTCATAAATCAAGAAACTATCTGAAGAACAAGTAAAAAACATACCTGTAAACCCCCAATTTCCTTTTTTATTTAAATTA
This sequence comes from Artemisia tridentata subsp. tridentata, assembly GCA_021014915.2. Taxonomy (NCBI): domain Eukaryota; kingdom Viridiplantae; phylum Streptophyta; class Magnoliopsida; order Asterales; family Asteraceae; genus Artemisia; species Artemisia tridentata. The sequence goes on along the minus strand of CP139507.1, from coordinate 26,249,811 downwards.
AATAAAAAAACTTCTAAAAATATTTTTTCTGTATTCATCTTGAAGCCACTAACACAAACAACACACATACGATTTGGACATGAAACCCAAATTCTAATTGAATATAATAATTTCGGAATTGGGGATTTTCAAAATTGAAAATTAGGGTTTTTGAAAACGGGGGTTTCAAAATTGGGTTTGAAATTGACGGCGATGATTTCAATATAACTGTGTTCTTGGATATGTTTCCATCTTCCTAAATTGTTACTAGTACTATTTAAAAAAAATTTATAAATTCAAAGGAGAATTTATTAAGGAGGAGAAAGACGTCATTTCGCGTTGGTTGTGATGAAAATGAGCTCAAAATACAATTTTCCAAACTTTATGGAATAAATATGCAATTTTACCAAAGCATAAGGACTTGAAAGACCTTAGTAAACTATATGTGTTGCCGAATGTCCAAAAATATTTGAGGGATCACGTCCCTTTCCTTCATCGCTTTTCGTCCTTGGGGGATCGCGTCCCTTGAGGGATCACATCCCTTTCCTTGTCTTTGGCTTTACTGTACAAAATTTTATGTTACTGTACAAAAAAAAAAGTCATAAAAATATCGATAGAAACGTCATCTAAAAAGAATGTACGTCATCGAATCCGTTCGGCCACGAGCTTTTTTTTTTTTTTTTTTTTTTTTTTTTTTTTTTTTTTTTTTTTAAATTTGTTTGGGATATATGCGGTGACGTTCTTTGATTACTCACACACACACGCGTTTCCTCGAGTGTGCTCTCGAAGCTTCAACATACATCTACATTTGGTCGCGTCTGATAGATCTATCTAAGGGGCTGTTTTGATCATCTGAAATGTTGTATGGATTTTTTTTGGTGGTGATGGTGGGTCGGATATTTTGGTTCTTTATTAGTGTCCTAATAAAGGTATACTTTCCTTTTGGTTGGGTTTGATTACGATTTTATCTTTGTGATGATAAGTTTTGAATGTTGCGTTTCATTGTGATGAAATGTTTACGGATTTGTGATGATAAGCTTCCACACATCTACAAGTTCCTGGTCTCCTGTCAATAATTTCTTGATGAAGGGTAATGACTGACGAGTAGCTCTGTTCAAATAAAAGTGAATTTATATCAGGACTTACAAATTATAAAAACCTCAGCATATGTGTTTGTTGGAGCAAGAGAGATACCCCAAGTCTGTGATCACCACCAACTATTCTCATGCCCAAGATATGCTCTTCTGCATCGACAAGTTCCAACCTTTCCATACTCGTGGTAGCAGGAAGCCCAGATCGAACATTCACTTCTCTAACACTCCCAATTTCAAGGTGACATTGCACATTACACCCACTGACAAAGGGTTTGTAATTCTGTGGTTGATCGATCCTCCTCACCAAAAATCATACCTTCACAAGTGACACTGATACTGACAACCTTTGACCTGACCCACTCTCACCAATGATCGGTATACGTCTATCAGCAGTAACAAAATGTTCATTAACGAGCTAGGCTGCAAGGGTCTGATGATCAAATAGGCTGGATATGGGCAAGAATAAGACCAGTGGCATAAGTACCAGCAGAGTGTGGTGTGTTAGAGTTTAATGGGAAAATATTAAACGTGTATTTCTAGATTCAAACACGGGACCGAGGGATTGCACACTTTACGTATGAATGATTAAGTAAATAATTAATATGTATAATTATTGTATATATTAATTATTTGGACACGAAATGATACCTAATGGACATTAAGTAATTAACGGAATATACTAACGACCGTTAGGGAATAAAGGGAGGACCGTAAGTGAAATTGGAGGACAAGAAGGATCTAGAATCCTTGGGGAATAAGCCAAACCGATCGGCCCTAGGGTGTGGTTTCCTTATTCGATTCAACTTGTGCTCCAAGATAGGTTTTGCCTATAAATACAAATTGAAGGGTTATTGTTTTGTTACCTTGTGCACTTGCTATAACCCTAATTTGTGTTTTTCTCTTCCTTGCTTCCTCAAACCGATCGTACACTATTATTAGTGTGTCGATCCTTTTGATTTTAATTAACAACTTGTTTTGGTTAATTACGTGTTCAATCACTAGCATCATTGCTTGATCGGTTATAGTACGTGTGTACAAGAGTTCGGTAACAACTTACTTTAGTTGTTCATCTTGGATTGTGGAACAAAACGGTAAGGGGTTCCACGCTAATCCTATTTGTTGATCTTGTGATTAGAAGAGAAGACCGATCCTTGTTCTTGCTAGGATCTCGAGGTAACTCTATTTACTTTTCGGTAATTCATTATATGTGTTAAATAAGATCTTGCTTCCGCTATGTACTCTTGATGTGTTTATTTATCTAGATGTGTTACATGCTATTTAAATTCCTACATGGTGGTGAGATTGTGAGAATGTAGTCTTCCTTAGACCAACCAATTCAACATGTACTGCCAAACACTTTCTTACAATGTTGGTCCAAAACAGCTTATTTAGAGGGCGTTCGGGATTGCTTATTTAAGTGCTTATAGTGTTTGGCAAAAAGCTTGCTTATTTGCTTATTCTACACTAAAATAAGCACATAAAAAGTCCACAATAGCTTATTTGAAGGTGTTTAGGAATTCTTATATAAGATGTGCTTGAAGTGTTAGGCAAAACGACGGCTTATTTGGCTAATTACACTGAAATAAGCACTAAGGGGGTGTTTGTTTAAGCTTATTTGTGGGTTTACGAGCTTATGTGATTTCGGATTCCACAAGGTCAAATTTTTAGGCTTATTCGGAGACCTATGGGCTTATATAAGCTTAATAATATACCATAGTAAGCTTATATGAGCCCATAAATCCCTAAATAAGTTGGAAAGTTAGCTGTTTTGGAATATAAACCAAAATACACCTTTGCAAACAGTGAGCACTTATTCATGATACGAACTTTAGATCATTAAATTATTAGAATTCTGTTAAAAAATGCAAACCACTTGACCTAAAACCAATTGATAATACTAGCAACATAATGGAGTATATTTTAGCCCAGTTGTTATCTGATGAACCTATAACATTTACACCTTGTGGTTCTAATCTGTTTTGTGGTATTAATAAGCACAAAAAACAAATACAAGATTGATGATTGACACAGCGTACGTGGCTAACATAAAGAAGTTGCATTAGGGGATTTACACAGCGTAGTGTTACTGTGGTTTTAAGGCGTGGCGCCATTTTTAGAAGCATTTAGGGATTTACGGATTTGGGCTTGAATTTCTAGTATTTGGGCTCTTCTTGGGCCTCGTAATTTCCCGCGCTTTTTGGTTGGGCTATTTCGGTCCAATATAGTAATGGGCTATGATGATTAACTACTGTTCTCTAAGTGAAATGATATTAGTCATTGGAGATCTGAAACGTAACTTGGCGGGGCAATGACCGCGTGATAACATACTTGCTATTATGTAACTGCGTTTCTTTGTAGCCATGGCGGAATTCGGACCTTTTTGACCTTTTTCCATTTACAAATTTGAGCCTAATGATCTATTGTATCAGTTTTAGTTTTTATGGTTTCTAAGCTTTAGATTAATTGTTTCATAATTTTTGGCTATAAGCTGTGCACAAGTTTTATGGTTTCTAAGTTTTGGATTAATTGTTTCTATTTCTGTCATTTTCGGCTAAATGGTTTTTCTTGAGCTTATGCCTTCGTAATCGTAACTTCAATAAATGTTAGTCATTCGCCGGTGCGGTTTGAAGTCGGCTGATGCAAAATAGAAGGTCTGCATTTGTAAGCTTCAACTTTCTGATATTGTTATAGATTTTGATTATATGTTACCTATACTGCATGAAAATATTAATAATGTATCTGATAGTTTGAAGTTACGCTAACCATTACGACATATCTGGCAGAATCCGAAAGGGACACGCTCTTTACAATCTGGAGGTGCCTACTTATATCTACTAATGGTAAATGTATAATATAACTTTTCTATTGCAGTTGGTTTATTCCAGTTAAATGATGGGAGACCGCAGCCTCTTCATGCTGCTCATACTTCCGGGTTTGTTTAAATTGAATGTGTTGGTGAATATTATGTTATCTGCTTAAAAAATGTTATTCCTTAGTTTGCTGCAAGTGCTTATTATCATTTCTGCGGAACACGGGCCAATCTACGCTCCTAGGCTCCTTATGAATATTGAACATCAGCTGAAGACAAGGACAGAGGTAACTTAGCTTATTTATAATAGATTAGACATGGCAATACAACTGATTTGTATGAAAACTGATCTGTGTGGGCTATATTTATTTGTTTAATAACAGGTCAAATGGGTAAATAAATTGGCTAAGAGCGAAACGGGTCAAACAGGTAAGCCTCAAACAGGTATGGCTCTAACGTTACCTCATGTGTCGTAAATTAATTTTTCAGTTATAATCCATTAATTATTAGAAAAAACAAAAAAAAATGTTCATGGGTTATTCTACATTATTTGATGTTAGTATACTATGTCATGTTTACGAGCCTCCCCATCGTGTGCAGCGTTGCACGTTCAAGGTAACTTACTATGGTCTTGCATAACGTAGTGGTGGAAAAAAGGTATGGTTCAACATATTCTGACATTATTGATTTCACTTTTATGAAGCAACTAATATAGAATGATCTTATCTCATATTTTATCTTGATGTTAAACCATAATATATATATAGTTATTAACTAGTTCAATTGCTTCTATAGGTCTAAACAATATGTTGATGGCTTCCGAGGACAAAACTACCTTAGGTCTGTGTATATTTGTTCTTTATTATTCACTATGCTTCTTACTACATTAAATGGTTTAATTCGATAGCATCTTATATAACTTTACTCACAATATATTCTTTTAGGTGGAACATCGTTTCGGAATGAGGAACAAATGACTTTGCACGGGATCCAGTTTTGCAACCTCATGGTTTTGATTACACGTAAGATTATCTCTATTTTTATAGGATCATGTCCATGATAGGTGGCAATAGACAATAGTGACCAACATTTTAAACGGAACATATCTTAGGCAGAACCTGTGGTTCATAGCAAGTAAGCTAAAAACAGGACACATTAAATGGGTCGAGCAGGTAAAAATTTGTTTCCGAATTCATTTAAACTACATTTAATATCAGTAAAAATGTGGAGAAAGAAGTCTTTGTAGGTCTCCAGCCTCCTGTTTGAACCTGAACAGTTTTGACCCATTTGAACTTGAATCTGAGACACACTAATGAACCAAACACATTAAGCCTTTTATAAGTTTTTTTTCTTTCTAACTCAATGGCATCCACCCCCTGCGTAGCAAACTCAGAATACACAAACTTTAAATTGTCAAGCAGTGGCATGGTTTTGTTACTGAACTTATTGATACCTTAAAAATAGTTTAGGGTTATATACCTGACCATAACCACATTTATATATACATAAATTTAGCAAACTCTTTAGACATAAACTTTAAGCTTCATTTTATGTAACATCGAATCATAAATAGGCTTCAGTGGCATCACTACAACATTCACCACATTCGGCGGTGACATTTTTTCCCTTTCGGGGGGGACATGTCACCGCCAATACCCTTTCCGCGGGGACATGTCACTGCCGAAACGTCACCGCCCAAAGCTGGTCGCTGATACTTTCAGCGGGGACTTTTACCAACTTTGGGCGTCGACTTGTGGGTCCCACCACCTTCTAGCCGGTCAAAGATTTTCCAGCGTGGCAAGGGTTTTCAGCGGGGACATGTCCCCGCCAAAAACTGCGAAAATTAATTAAAAAATTAATTAATCAAGTATTTTCGGCGGGGACATGTCCTCGCAGAAAATGTATTTAACTAATTTAAAAATTAATTAATCAAGTGTTTTCGGCGGGGATGTGTCCCCGCCAATAAGGTTTTAAATATAAATCTGCTTCTTTCTTTTGGCGGGGACATGTCCCCACCAAAAGCCTCTGACTAGGGGTGCAAACGAGCTGAGCTACTCGCGAGCTACTCGAGCTCGACTCGATAAAAAGCTCAAAACGAGCCGAGCCTTGTCGAGCTCGAGCCTGAAAATCAACTCGTTTACTTATCGAGCCCGAGCTCGAGCCGAGCTTGTGAAGATCGAGTAGGCTCGTCGAGCCTTATCGAGCCTTACACTATAACATAGCAGCCGAGCTTTGTCGAGCCGAAAAACATCTTTTTTAAGCAGATGAAGCGAGCTCGAGCCGAGCTTTGGCTCGTTTAAGCAGATAAAGCGAGCTCGAGCCGAGATTTGGCTCGTGAAAAACATCTTTTTTATTTAGCCGAGCCTTGTGAAAAGTTAACGAGCCGAGCTCGAGCTTTGAGGCTCGGATCGAGCCGAGCTCGAGCTTGTTAAAAAATTGACGAGCCGAGCTCGAGTATAGTAAAGCTCGGGCTCGGCTCGGCTCGTTTGCACCCCTACCTCTGACCCATTTTGCAGCATATTGCTGAAAAATGGGTAATTCCAGGTTTTTTCTGCAATTGGTGTAGAAAAAACCTACCAAATGCAGCAACTAAAACCTGTTGTTTTCCCCATTGCAACAACTTCGCCAAAACAACAAATTTGCCAACAAAGATTCGCTAAACATATACAACAACACCAAATTAAACCCAAATTCGCTAAAAATAATATTAATCCAAATTCGCCAACTTCGCTAAACATAGAACCTGTTTTTACAATAACTATCCAAATTCGCTAAACATAATCATATGAATCCAAATTCGCCAAAAACGGTTCAAAAACCGTGATCCACATGATATTCTACAAAACTATACATAAGCTAGCCAGGAACAATTTAGTGGGAATCCTAACACATAATAATCCATCTAAAGTGACCCATCCGACCCATACATTAATCCCCATTCTCCCCACCATCCCCATTACCCCCAGTACCCCCAGCTCCCCGACTACCCTCCCCTGTAGGTCTAGACTCACCCGCCGACGCATTCTGGGATCCTGATGTCCCCGGCAATCCCGCTGCTAGCTCCTCAGGAAAGCCCGGCTGTCTCCTCGCCCAATCCAGAATCATCTGCAGCGTGTTCCCTTGCTGCGTCACGGTCTCGCGCAGTGAGGACGAGGAGGCTTCCTCACGAGCTCGTGAGGAGCTGAGAGTCGGCCTGTGACCACCGCCAGGTAAAACTGGACCTATGCCAGGAATATGTCCCCTCTGCTTGCCGCCGATCACCTGGCACAAGATATCCGTATCTGACATACGCATCCCAGAGGAGGTGCTCTCTGACCGCAGCCGGATCATCTCATTTTGTTTAGTTACAAAAAAATAAGAAAAGTAATATATAAGTCGTGATTTATTATATTGCATTAATGTTGGTGAGTTTTTGGAAATAAATTATACTTACATATCTGGATTCGGCTTCCTTAGACTACCAGACGCCGTCTCTGGTATGGGTGTGTCTGTACATGTCGATATGGTCTCTAGTATCCTCGGAGTTGACGGAGGGGGAGCTCAACTGTTTATAAATAAAATCAATCAATACTCACCCAACACTATATATATAAATAAAATGATTAAAAAGTGTTGTTGGTCCACAAATTATATATGGATCACTAAGTAGTCTTGAATACCTAGTAGATGGTTAG